>JASSKH010000031.1:5270796-5777116 GCA_031763025.1 Macrocystis pyrifera
CCCCCCCCCCCCCCCCCCCCCCCCCCCCCCCCCCCCCCCCCGCGAATCGCCCTTGCGCCTCGCCAATATGATATACTTCGTACCAGGTACGATGATAAAACGACGCGTGCTCTCACTTTTCTGTGAAGACGGTGGAGAGGCCGCCAAAGTTGGGTTATTTTACCACGTTCGTGTTTGCAGAGACGAGCCTCTCAAGTCCTAAGCAGTGCATGCCATAAGCGGAACTGCTGCCCTGGTAAAGTATGTTTACTTTTTTGGTCCGCGTTGTTGATTGATATCTCAAGCAACGAAGTGCTGTAGTCGCTGTATTCGTTCGTAACCGCGCGCCCACTCTTAATAGCGATGGGATATTTCACAAGCAACCCTGCCCCCCCCCCCCCCCCCTCCCCCTCCCGACGCTGCCCCCCCCCCGCGGGCGTTTTTGTTTTGCCGGGGTTTTGCAGAACATGAAAGGCCTGCTCATGGACACGTGCAACAACGTTGTCTGGGAGGGTTACGACGACTTTGAAACCCCCAGCCCTAGGCTTAGCCCTCCCACGGGAGGTAGCCAAACCGCGAACGTGGTCGTCACCGGCGACTCTTCCGGCATCGTACTCCAGAACACCGACATAGCCCCCGGCGCCGGTAAGTTTTTTTTTTCCGGTCTTGCTGTGCATCACCCTGTCCATTGAAGCACCGTTTTGTTTAACAGCTATTACGGGGGTCCACAGTTAATAGGGCCTATGGTATAAACAAAACATACATATTTCCCTATTTTTACTAACAATATTTGGTCCTGTTTACGATGGTCCCCCGTAATAGTTGCTTCTATTGTGGGACAGAGCGGTATCGATGATTTTATTAGTTTAATATTTCCCAAATATAGACGCGGCCGCTCCTTGAAATTTGCGGGTTCTCAAGCAGATTTTTTTTTTGGTCTTCCTCCTGCACGGACTGCTGGGTTTCCTGCACAAGGAGGCCATCTAAAAACCGGCCGTACGCGCGATCGAACGAAGTGTCTCGCACAGCCTTGCGAAGACGAGTTTTTCGACACGAAATCCTCGATCTCGCAGCTGTTATTGTTGTTGTTGTTGCTGTTGTTGTTGTTGCTGTTGCTATTGTTGTTGTTGTTGTTGCTGTTGTTGTTGTTTTTGTTGTTGTTGCTGTTGCTGTTGTTGCTGTTGCTGTTGTTGTTGTTCCTGTTCTTGTTCCTGTTGTTTTTTTTCCATATACTCGGGTTCGTGTTCGGGTATCTTGTTTGGGACGGGCCGACCCGCCGACCCAGGACTGGACAGCATCTCTACCGTCAGCAACTACTGTGGTACTACTACTGTTGCCATTCCCGTGCCGTTCTACTATTACGGGGGGCCATAGTAAACAGGACCTACGGTAGACACTAAAACCTATATATTTCCCTTTTTCTACTAACAATATTTGGTCCTATTTACTATGGTCCCCCGTAATACTGTTTCGCAGTTCCCACGGTAACAGTACACGCATCCTCTCGGAGGCACCTGGTAATTCATTTGTGCACGCACGCAACATTCCGCCTACACTGCTTTTTAACCTTTTAGAACCGCAGTCCCTTTTTGAAGACGAACCAGTCTAATTCCAAGTAAGTTGTCCCCGAAAACTGATCTGACGAGACTGCGGTACAAAAAGGGTGAAGCAAGAGTCGTGGTCCGGTAGTAGTGCGGTGGTACTCGCTACTGCCGTAAAAATCGTTTGTCGCGCACTTACTTGATGGCTGCTCCTTTTTTTTTTTTTTTTTTTTTTTTCCATCCTCCGGCGGATTGGTAAAAATAAAGCTTAAGCTCGCCACACTTCCACGTTCCAATATCGTGTTGTGTGTCAATTTAGTCCATAGCTCCCGTTGTAACATCGGAATGGGCTGTTGTTACCCCCTGGAGTTTTGGGCACGTTGACCCGACCTGATTGACCCCCGAGAGGAGCAGGTGCGGTGGAGATAGCCACCCGGGAGAGTCATCTCTCCCGGGTAGTGTGGGACTTGCGCGAGCTCACCCACTAACTAAAGCCGAGGCTATGAGGCCTTCCCGCCGGACTTGGTCCAGCTACGGTCCACCCTACGTACCCGTTGGGGCTTTGGTCCTCGTATTATTTGCTATTCCCACCTTATTGCTATTTCACCAATATTCGTCACCGGTGGCTTAGTAGGTGGTCCGCGCGCCTACCAAGATCAATTTCGTGGGTTCGAGTCTCACCGAGTGCGTACTCGTGAGGACTTTCTCTTGCATAAAAATTGACTATTAATAGCGGAAAGCGCGAAAGCGTGTGGTAGTTACACTCGACGGAAATCGACGAGCAGTGAGAAAGCTGACCCCGAATGCGCGACAAAAACTGACGGCATGTACGGGGGGGGGGGCTTGCCCAGAAGAAGACCGCTGAGGGTAAAAACCTCCTATTACGGGGAACCATAGTTAATAGGACCTATGGTATCCATAAAAACCTATATATTGGCATATTTTTACTAACAATATTTGGTCCTATTTACTATGGTCCCCCGTAATAGCAAAAATGTAATACCCTGCTACGTTTGTCCAATAGGCTACTGCTACGTATTGCCGCGTTTTCACCCTTCGTATTGTTTTTTGTCGTGTGCTGCTGCTGTTGCTGCCGCACTACCCACCCTCCCCCCTTCAAACGCTCTCACGTCGCCAGAGCCCCGCATCTTGATGGAATCGACCGAGCCGCTTACCCTGGACAACATCGTGGAGTACCTAGAGGCTGTGAGCGGAGACTGCATCGTCGAGGTCCCGGCGGTAAGATGTTCCAGCAGTACTATTAATAGTGGACTTGGGATGGAAAGACGCACGCGAAATGTATTGATCACATCGTTGTAAGATGTTAAGGCGCCGTTATTTTCGAAAAACGCGAGCGTCAACAACAGTCCTGTATTAATTTCCTGATGTTTCCTGATCTTGTTCCCTGTTCAAAAAAATTAAGTGAACACTCTCTTGATCTTCATTCAACCTGGCTATCCTGTTTTTTTTTAACCGAACAAGGTGTTTTCGGAAATATGTATACATCTGGTGGAAAACCTTCCACAAAAAAACGTACAAGGTTCGACCCTTTGACACATATATATTCTTCGAAGTAACCCCTTATCACCATTGTTGGAAGAGAAAGACGAGCAGTGCCCCTGTATCGAGCTAAACCAGCGTAATTTGGACGACCTTGACTTGCGCATAGTATAAGATAATGCTTGCGGTGCGGTCGGATGTATACAGGATTGGGTTGGGCAGAGCGTGAGCCCGACCGCGCGCGTTAGTGATCGTGGTTGTCTGTTCCTGCCGTAGAATTTTTATTTTTTATTTTTTTTGTTTTGGTCAGCGTTGATAGGGATGTGAGTTTTTTTTTTGGTGGCCGCGCATTCGCGCCTGTTCCTGTTCGCCTCTTTTTTTGGTCGGGTGGGTGGGTGGGTGGGTGGGTGCAGCATGCCTTACCGGCATGCAGTGGGCGTTTTTGTACTCGGCTCGGGTGCTCATTCCCGAGGATTCGGGCTGCGCGGAAAACACCGAAAACATACTGCTGTAGTACCGCCTGGCTTTGCACCAACCCTATAGCCCTACCTAGCCCACCCATGTGCTGTCGCACACCCACCCCCCAACCCAACCCGACCCAACCCAGCGTAAGCACTATGTTGTCGTGTCGCTGGTGGACCCGACCCACCCTCCAACCCACTCACCCACCTGCTGCAGCCCACCCCAACGCCAATCCAGATCCACCCGAACCCAGCCCAACATACCAACCCAAACCAACCCAGACTAATTCAACCCAACCCAACCCAACCCAACCCCACCCGACCCAACCAAACCCATCTCAACCCAAACCCTACCCGACCCAACCAACCCAACCAAACCAAACCAAACCAAACCAAACCCAACCCAACCCAACGGGTTACGCCTACTCCGTCCGGCTTGCCTTTTTTTTTTTTTTGGATATTTTCGTCCATCCTGTTCGCAGGGGACGACGGAAGACCTCATCGTCCAAGTCAACTCTGAGCAGACCTTGTCCAAGTCGGGTACCTGCTGGGTGCTGGACTAGCGCAGCATCTCGCATGCCGCGCCACCACTATCGGCGGTGGCGGCGGTGGCGGCGGTGGCGGCGGCGGCATTCCCGTGTGGCACCGAGAGGCTTTCCACGAGAGCTGTGGAGAAGAAAAGCTCGTTCTAGGGGACACACGTTCCAGGCTCCGTCTTACAGATTGTTTGTCCCTTGTGGTCCTTCTTGATGATTGTGCTCCCATTGCGAGGACAGCACGCTTGGAAATAGCGGGGTCAGATTTTAGGTTGAGGGTACGTACAGCAGTGCGGTGCCCGGACGGGATGACACGGGGGTACCCGACGCATGTTGTGGCCTAACAAAAGGAAAACATGGAAGACCTGCGTGCCGAAACGATGCCGACTTTTGCCGACAGAAAGGTTTTGTCTTTCTAAGAATATTCATGCCAAGAGAAGGGACACTCCCGATAACGCCGCCCCGAGGGTTTCCAAGCGTTGTGGCCGACGGGGAACACCGGCTAAATTTCGAGCGGTCTACCAAGAACAATGCCCACTTTTCGAACCGTCTGCCGAAAAATGTACCTGTTTTTTTTCGGGACAGTCTCATGCCGAGGAATGCTGTTGTTTCGGACGGCTTTTGCCGAAAATGCTTTCGTTTCGGGACCGTCCGTCCGCCGAAGTTTTTCCGTGTGTATATATATGTTTTTTTTTCTTTTGTCTGTTGTTCTTTCGGTCCGCGCCTTGCGCGTTGCGCCGTCTATCGTCTCCGTTGTTATTTGTGGTTTGTATCTCTACAGCAGAGGACGTAGCAGCTCTGCAACGACAAATAGTCGGGCGCTCCTTTCGAGATTGGTCGCGCGGAACAGTCGCAAGTGAATGTAGAGATAATGGCGTGCCCGCAAGCTTGGCGTACCGTGTGTGTCTCCCGAGAGATCTGCCCTGTTTCCATCTAAAGCCGTGGTTATCTCGGTGTGTGCCGTGTGCGTGTGGTTTCCCCGAGAGATCTGCCATGTTTCCAGCAAAAAAAATCGTGAAAGGTTTCGCGCTGAGGACCGCGTGTTGAGGCAGATACTTTCCGTGGAGACTTCGTGTTCAATCGGGCCTGTACGTTTTTAATGCTGTCTAGAGCCAGAGTCTGCAGTGAGAGAGAGGTTATTTGTCGAATGTTTTCTAGTCTTCCAAAGCTTGTGTTCGTCTTTTTCTGTCAATCCAAAGAGTTCCGACCGTTTGTTTTAGGGTAAAATCGTTTGGTCTGCTGCTCAAACGTCCCTGGCGCTGTACCTTGGGCAGGTGGCCTAAGTTCCGAGTGAAATACCAGGTTATATTCAGCGGTCTTCAACGGTCACGATCCGACCCGCGGGTCGGGTCAGTATTTAAAAAAAATATATATATTTCACGGGTCAGGTCCCCGGTTCGATCCGGTCGGGTCGAGTCAGGAGGTTTTGAAACCCGCACGAGTTTTGGGTCGGGTCGGGCCACCCTTACCCAACCCGACTCGACCCGGCTCGTAGGGGCTTGACTCGGTTCGTGAACAGCCCACAGCAGGTTATTTTGCGTGACGTTTGTCCGGACATAACCATCGTATGCTTCGCGGAGCGCAGCTGGCTGTTTGATCGCGAAGGACAATAAGCCGTGGAACCCTATGTCGAAAAGCGGGCCGGCGCGTGCTCCGGCGTGCGTGTAACGATGTACCAACCATTCGATGTTGTCATTGTTGTTTGTGCTCGCTGTAGCTTGTCCCATCGGGAGTGAATAGCGTGGCTACGTTTATGTAGAACGCATTCTGCCGGATTAGATAGAACTTGTTTTTTCGTGTGTGTCCAAATCAATTTCCACCCGGAGATATAGATTCTGCGCATTTGGCGGTCGTCGCCAGGAGGTGAGGGAGGGAAACCACCCCCGCTCCGTCAAGACGGTTGATTGCGGTGCAGCAAGTCTTGTTTTGCTGAAACAGCGTATCGCGCTAGGGCGGGTGTAGAACCAAAAGTAGGAAGTGCCGTGCAAGAAAAGGGTTTGTTGGGGGATTTAGAGGCATAGGCGTATTTGATTTTTTCCCATCAGCATCTAGAGCCAAATGCTGTTGTTAGCTTTTTTGCGCTCATGTCAATAGAGCTCTCTCGCTCAGATGTGCCCTCGATAGTCTTGTTGCACCGAGGTCAAGTCTGCTGCAGCTGGTATAGCCTTTACGTACTTTTTAACGGAGGGCGAAGTAAACCTGATTCATTCGTAGGGATTCCCCGCTGGCGACTACCTGGTAGTTGATGACGGTGGGGCCCACGTGGCGGGAAAAAAAAGTCCGTCCTATTTCTTCGATGTCCGATCAAAATAAAGGTTGCCATACTTTCCCGTTCTTGACCGAGACATACCTCATGTTTACACAAGAATGTCACCTGATGGGCATGTCTTCCATTCTTGATTTTTTGTGTGGAAAGCCTCCCATTCATCCATCAAACGTCAATACATATATTCGAAAGTATTCTGTTTCTCGGCGGCAGCCTTGCTTCAACGCAAACACGATATACCCTGAGAAATTTGGTACACCACACGTGTTCTTCGAACCCCTGCCGACCGATTTTTTCCGCCAGTTTTTTTTTTTTTTTTTTTGCGTTATTCCGGGCATTTTCTTCGGGTACTTCGGTCTTGAGACACGCTGTTGCGGGAAATTGTTTCTGGGCTTCAGGAATTGAACGTTTAAGGCCGAATATACGGGTTGTATTGGGCGGGTGACAGTTCCAAAACACCGGTAGACTCCTCAGAACGCTCCCCGGAGTTTTCCGAGAGCTTTGTTGGAACTTTTTCCGTTTCTCCAGAGCACCAGTTTGATTTTAGGCGCAGCCGATCAGTTTTCTCTGGAGGGCTAAAAAAACTAAGATTGTTCGCCAGAACTGGGGCCGGAAATACCGGATCTTCGAAGATTTTGGGCAAGAACAATCATGATGTCCTCAGAACTGGCGATGTGGACGAACAATACAGTCGAGCTACGACTCTGGGGAAACGGAAAACTGCCCAAGATAGCTCTCGGAAAACGAAGGGGAGCACCCTGAGGGGTCTACCGGTATTTTTAACAGTCCCGTGGAGTAAAATCGCGGCTTATTTCGACAAAAAAACACAGTTCTCGTGAAAAGAGCCCATCTTTTTTCAGAATTTGGTCTTAGGAGATCCGATTTTTTTTCCGGCGAAAAAAAGCGGAAAAGCATTTTGGGTCGGCAGGAATTCTACGAGCGAGCATGACAATTTTCGGGGGTCTATCTGCTTGAAACGGCGTGCATAGCAGCTCGGACTCTTGCGCGGTAAAGTGCCCAAAATATGGCGCTGCCTCGTGCTACTTAGTTTCGGTGCTACATCAAGTTCGGGCATACATATGGCTTGACAATGGTGTTACTCTAGTCAGTTCTAATGTAGTTCTTCGAATGTTTTGCGCGAAGACACGCATCGGAGTACCTGGAAGTGGTTTGTCCAGAAAAAAAACTAACGAAAAAAACAAAGATGAGTGCCTCATGCGGAAACGCCTGACCGAAGTATTTTTTTTACCTTCTGCAGACGTGTGGTTGGTCGGGACACAAGTATTTCGTCACCACGCACAACACCATCAGTCCTCGGCTCTTGACAAAACCTAAATGGCTACCAGGTACGTAGTAAGTCACCCGCTTCCGCTGATCATCACACGGTCAGCATGGCACCAAATGCGCGACAATCGAGCGTATGTTGCGATCGGCAAACGTTCGGGGCGGACAAGATTTTGGGATAGTGACGTGCATGAACCACCTGCAGGCGTTTCGGAAGTGAGTGTAGACGGAGATAACTGTGTCGACAAAAACCTGTTACAGCACGATGGCGGCATCTCTCGCGCGAGACACGGCAGGCGTTTAAGGTAGGGGTTGGAAATTTACCGTCACCACCGCGGCGGATAGGGGGCCACAGATGATCACAGCAAGGCCGTTGCGTATTGCACTGTGAGAATACCTCGAAGTATATTATTGGGAGGGTTGGAGCTACTACGTGTGTCTGCTATCAATGCTGCTCATAAGCGTCACTTTGAGGAGCTCGGGCGGGGGGGAGAGGGAGGGGGTGGCAGCCATCTGCCAACGACGTTGCATGTGTTCCGTGCTGCCGAGCGTGGATTGAAGGATAGGATGGTTCGTCAGTATTGTAGAAAACCTCAGTAGTAGCACTTTCGACGGAAGTGGAGGTTGAGGAGGGCTCGGCGGCTGTCAATGTGGCTAATCTTTCTCGTGGAGGGGGGGGGGGGGGGTGGGGCGCGGGTACTGCTGCAGTCAAAACCGTTGCCAACTAGACGCGACCAATGCCACATTCGATACCACGTTGTGACCGAGATACAAAGAGGGGAAATTGCAGGGAGGGGGGGGGGGGTACTGTCAATGTCGCTATGTGCTTGGCCTGACGGTGAACCAGATGGGCACACGTACCCATCCAGGCATATCGTTGGATGGTGGATGTTTGTTCGATACTCTTCTGCAATCACGCGAGGAGGAGGTAGTGCCGCTTGCTGCGTAAGGGAGTAGTCGAATCGAGAAGAAGTGAAGCAAATCGAGTGACTTTTTCGGGGTGGGGAGCCGGAGAGTGTACAGCCATACGAAGGGAGTGTTTTTTTTTTACGGCAAGATAGGTACGACCCGCAGCGAATCACTGACCTGCAGCACTGAACCATGATGTCAGCCGTCAGCAAAACAAAGTGCACAACCCTCGGTATTGCAGCAGAGGGGGGAGATGAGCACTTTCGTGAGAGCGCGTTAAACGCATGGAAGAGATGCGGCGACTCACCGCCCACGTCCACGCATCCGACTAGAGAAACACAAACCAAAGGCGTGCTACAGTAGGACCAGCCATGTGTCTGACGGACCGCAGGGCCAACATGTTTCAGACTGACCGGCCTCCCTGACTCGGACATCCTTGGAATACCAGTGGCTGTTTTCCACCACCGCAATGATCGTAATACGCCTGCTGAGGCTTTGGGTTTGTTCGTCGGGGTGCACTCAGTGGCTTTTCTCTAAAATCCGTTTTTTCGGGTGCTACTGCAAGCATCGAGCCCCTGAAGTGAAGAGTCTCGGGAAAAATAAGGCGCAGCGCTTGTAAATGTGAAAAACGCCTCCTTGAGAGTTCCAACGGTACAGCGGGCAGCGCACGGAAAGGGGCAGCGGTCAAAGCGGGAATAATGAGTCTGCATTCGAAGGCCAAAAACAAATAATCGTGGTCGGACGGGGAACAGATACGGCACGATACGTTCATCACCGTTCGGCGTCTGAGGGTTTGTCCGCGTAGAGGACGAAATCGTAGCACAAAACTGAATATCTCACAGAGGTACAGGGCAATCGTTAGGCTGGACACGAGCATCGATAGCTGCCAAGTTACTCGATCAAGTGGCTTGTCATGTTGACGATGCAATGACGTTGTCGTGTTTCGTTAAGACAGGCTGTTCGAACAGCGTAGTCGACACCAAAGCCTGGTCGCAGTGACATAACAAAACAATACACCCAGGAGCCAACAGGCAAACAGCACCTGTCATATTTAGGTGAGACGACTAAATCGAAGCTCGAGGCTAGGGTGCAGAGAGCGGGCTCACACGGGTAGGCCACGTCGACCTTCGATCGCTACGACTGCGGCGGTTTTCTCACCTCGTGGTCTAAGTTTGAGCGGAGATTTCTTTTTGTCGCACGAGTTCAGGCCAACAAGATCGCCCTCAGATCTCTCTCGGGTGCCCCAGGCATCGCACTGGGCAAAGGGATCGACCATTACGGGGGACCATAATACGTACGACCGAATACTGTTCGTGAAAATAGGGAAATATCTAGGTTTTTGTGTGTACCGTAGGTTCTATTTACTATGGTCTTGTCCGTAATAGCGAGGTGCCACGTGCCGTATTTACTATGGTCCTCCGTATTGGCGAGGTGCCAAAACGCCGTCGGGGAGGATGCGTGATGCGCGTAATGTAACACGCTATAACAGTGAATGCGCCGGGTGGCACACATTATGGGATCGCCCAATTTCTTTTTTTGTCTTGGGTGGTATTTAGAAATACCAGGTGTTGTTGTTGGTGCCTTTGCGTCCATTTCTGGAGTCGCGCTAGCTGATGCAGGAAAAAGCGGGCCCGTCTTGAGACGTAGCGGACCCGAAGTCGGAGCTCCGATAGGTAGTTGCCAATCTACCTCTCGAATCCGACCAAGCGCTGAACCCCCACAGGAAGTTGTTCGGTTGCTCGACAGGTTATCGCCATCGAATCCGACCGGACGTTTCCTCTGAGGGAAGTTCTTCGGAGGGCCGAAAAGTAGTTGCCGTCTACCTCTTGAACCCGACCCGACGCCTGTTCCCACAAAATATTTCGGTGATCCGATAGGTTGTTGCCATCCATCTATCGAACCCGGCCCGAACGCTGAACCCCAGGAAGTTATTCGGTTGCTCGACAGGTTATCGCCATCGAATCCGACCGGATGTTTCCTCCCAGAAGTTCTTAGGTGGTCCGAGAGGTAGTCGCCGTGTGCCTCTTGAACCCGACCGGAAGCCTGCTCCCAGAAGTTCTCTCGATGGTCCGGGAGGTAGTTGCCATCTACCCCTCGAGCCATCCAAGCACTGCTCCCACAAGTTATTGTGGGGGTGGTCCGATTGGTAATAGCCATTTACCTCTCGAGCCCGACCAAGCGCCGCTCCCAGAAAGTGCCTCTTGAACCCGACCGGAGGCTTGCTCCCAGAAGTTGTTTCGGTGGTCCGAGAGATAGTTGCCATCTACCTCTCGAGCCATCCAAGCGCAGCTCACACAAGCTATTGTGGGGGTGGTCCGATTGGTAATTGCCATTTACCTCTCGAGCCCGACCAAGCGCCGCTCCCAGAAAGTGCCTCTTGAACCCGACCGGAGGCTTGCTCCCAGAAGTTGTTTCGGTGGTCCGAGAGATAGTTGCCATCTACCTCTCGAGCCATCCAAGCGCAGCTCACACAAGCTATTGTGGGGGTGGTCCGATTGGTAATTGCCATTTACCTCTCGAGCCCGACCAAGCGCCGCTCCCAGAACGGTGGTCCGAGAGGTAGTCGCCGTGTGTCTCTCGAACTCGACCGGAAACCTGCTCCCAGAATTTTCTTTCGGTGGTCCGAGAGGTAGTTGCCATCTACCCCTCGAGCCGACCAAGCGCTGCTCCCACACGTTATTGTGGGGGCGGTCCGATTGGTAATTGCCATTTACCTCTCGAGCCCGACCAAGCGCCGCTCCCAGAAAGCTAGTCCGACAGGTAGTTGCCATCTACCTCTTGAACCAGACCGGAAGCCTGCTCCCAGAAGTTGTTTCGGTGGTCCGAGAGGTAGTTGCCGTCTACCTCTCGAGTCATCCAAGCGCTGCTCCCAAACGCTATTGTGGGGGTGGTCCGATTGGTAATTGCCATTTACCTCTCGAGCCCGACCAAGCGCCGCTCCCAGAAAGCTAGTCCGACAGGTAGTTGCCATCTACCTCTTGAACCCGACCGGAAGCCTGCTCCCAGAAGTTGTTTCGGTGGTCCGAGAGGTAGTTGCCATCTACCTCTCGAGCCGATCAAGCGCTGCTCCCACAAGCTACGGTGGGGGTGGTCCGATTGGTAATTGTCATTTACCTCTCGAGCCCGACCAAGCGCCGCTCCCAGAAAGCTAGTCCGACAGGTAGTTGCCATCTACCTCTTGAACCAGACCGGAAGCCTGCTCCCAGAAGTTGTTTCGGTGGTCCGAGAGGTAGTTGCCGTCTACCTCTCGAGTCATCCAAGCGCTGCTCCCAAACGCTATTGTGGGGGTGGTCCGATTGGTAATTGCCATTTACCTCTCGAGCCCGACCAAGCGCCGCTCCCAGAAAGCTAGTCCGACAGGTAGTTGCCATCTACCTCTTGAACCAGACCGGAAGCCTGCTCCCAGAAGTTGTTTCGGTGGTCCGAGAGGTAGTTGCCATCTACCTCTCGAGCCGATCAAGCGCTGCTCCCACAAGCTACGGTGGGGGTGGTCCGATTGGTAATTGCCATTTACCTCTCGAGCCCGACCAAGCGCCGCTCCCAGAAAGGTAGTGCGACAGGTAGCTGCAATCTACCTCTCGAACCCGACCCAAAGCCTGTTCCCAGAAGTTGTTTCGGTGTTCCGAGAGGTAGTTGCCATCTACCTCTCGAGCCGACGAAGCGCTGCTCCCACACGTTATTCTGGGGGTGGTCCGATTGGTAATTGCCATTTACCTCTCGAGCCCGACCAAGCGCCGCTCCCAGAACGGTGGTCCGAGAGGTAGTCGCCGTGTGTCTCTCGAACCCGACCGGAAGCCTGGTCACAGAAAGTCTTTCGGTGGTCCGAGAGGTAGTTGCCATCTACCTCTCGAGCCGTCCAAGCACTGCTCCCGCAAGTTTTTGTGGGGGTGATCCGAATGGTAATTGCCATTTACCTCTCGAGCCCGACCAAGCGCCGCTCCCAGAAAGCTAGTCCGACAGGTAGTTGCCATCTACTTCTCGAACCCGACCGGAAGCCAGCTCCCATAAATTCTTTCGATGGTCCGAGAGGTAGTTGCCATCTACCTCTCGAGTCATCCAAGCGCTGCTCCCACAAGTTATTGTGGGGGTGGTCCGATTGGTAATTGCTATTTACCTCTCGAGCCCGACCAAGCGCCGCTCCCAGAAAGGTGGTCCGAGAGGTGGTCGCCGTGTGTCTCTTGAACCCGACCGGAGGCCTGCTCCCAGAAGTTGTTTCGGTGGTCCGAGAGGTAGTTGCCATCTACCTCTCGAGCCGTCCAAGCGCTGCTCCCACACGTTATTGTGGGGGTGGTCCGATTGGTAATTGCCATTTACCTCTCGAGCCCGACCAAGCGCCTCTCCCAGAAAGGTAGTCCGTGAGGTAGTTGCCATCTACTTCTCGAACCCAACTCAAAGCCTGCTCCCAGAAGTTGTTTCGGTGGTCCGAGAGGTAGTTGCCATCTACCTCTCGAGCCGACCAAGCGCTGCTCTCACACGTTATTGTGGGGGTGATCCGATTGGTAATTGCCATTTACCTCTCGAGCCCGATCAAGCGCCGCTCCCAGAAAGGTGGTCCGAGAGGTAGTTGCCATCTACTTCTCGAACCCGATCGGGCGCTTCTCCCAGAAGGGCTTGTGGCGTTCGTAGATGTCGACGACCGAGGCCTGGACCTCGTTGCAGAGCTTCTCCGTGTCCTCGCTGCTCACGTCCTCGGTCACCGTCTTCACGGCAATCGGCCTAAGACACAACAAAAACACGCGGCAATCGGGAGAGAACGCGGTTTAGAGCAGCATGGTTTGCTCATTGTACAAAACAAAACTGCGTCGTTTAGCGTGGCGGTTTCATGGCTAAACCTAGCACCCTGTGTCACACTGCGAACACATTTTTTTTTCAGATGAGCGAGGTACCCTACATTATTATGCACGTGCCGGAGGGCGGGGGGGGGGGGGCGGTGTACTCGATAGGAGATATGTACTCGATATCATGCATGGCCGTAGCCGTATGACCATTGACCCTCGCATCCCTACGGTGCCGGGACGGAGCATGTCGGGTTTTCACCGACCAGGCAGGGGAGGGGGCGGGCGGAGTATGTTTGCTATATACATCTCGTCTGATCGTCTGTTTGCACTGCACCAAGGTTTGCAGATTAAATGTCTGCAAGCGAGGTTTGTACAAATATTAGCTATGCAGGCGACAAGCTAGGGCTGTGGGCACCTCCTCTGCGACGCCGAAATAGTTATGCAGGGTACACATGTTGACGATACAGAATATCTGAAGCTCCTACAGCTGGCCCTGCAGAAGACGCACGCTTGAAGTAGGGGACCTCAAAAGGGCTTCGAACACATTCGTAGAATCCCTGATCGACTGTTTAATCGCGTCCCCAGAGCGATGCCTGCCAGGGCATGTCCGCCATAGCACCGTGTACCGCAGCTTGGCGAGAACATAGACTCCAGACTAAACAGCACCATCCGAGCATACGGGGCCTAGCGGATACACATACAATAAAATTGAAACAACAACAGCAATATTAACCGAGGACAATCTCCACCTCACCTGCCGACGACCATCTTCATTTGCTGCCTTCGGGGAATGAGTCCGAAGGCCCCGTAGAAGAGCATCATCGGCACCATGATCTGAAAAATAAATACCGAGAAGGGTCCATGTGTGCACGGCGGCCAAAAGGAGGCAGTGGGTGCGTGAACGCCTCATATAGGGCCGGTCCGTATCCGATCAATGCTCAACTTGTTTGTGTGTTGTTCTTAGACCAAGCAACCAGATTTTATGGAGAGCCAGATCAACTGAGACGCGCACGTATATTTTTTCTTCGATCTTTGGCCAATATGCGACACTGCCGGCCGGAGTCCGTGCTTGTTCTACGTGTTGTACGTGCTGCTCGCCCCAGCATTGGAATAGGTCCACAAGGGTGGAATCGGTGCCGCTTCGAGATTTTTCATTTGCCAGAGCATGGGAGTTTCGTGTACCTTGCGGGACAGAGCTCTGGTGAACCGGTTGTCGAATCCAGGGACCACGCTGTGCGTGCGGGAGACGCCGTGCACGAAGATCGGTACGATGGAGTATCCACCCTGAGGTTGTCACGAGCAAGGTGGCGGTATTGGTGCACCCGTAGAGCCATCGGGGCATCACAGGGAAATTGGTGAGCGTACGCTGTATGTCACTGGTTGATGATCGGGGTTAGGGTCAGGGTCAGGGCTAAGGATACGTTTCTATGCGAACCCTCCTGATGAATGTATGCTGGACAGGATGCCGTTCGCAAACACGTTGAATACACAAGGAACGCTGTGGATGACAAGGTGAAAGGTGGTAAAAATTTGGCGAGCCAAGGGGCTCAAACGGCAGGCAGGCGCATCTCGCTGTCGTTGTGTGGAGCGGATGGTCTACCTCACGGCGCAATGGTCCACGCTCGTACTGGGTTGTTCGCTTCTTCCGCGTACTCTTCCTCAAGCGCGTCCCATTGCTCTGTTTGTCCACTCATTCCAGAATGTCATTCATCCTCACCGTGATAGCAGCGTGCGCAAACCCATGCCGGATGCAGGTGAGCCTTTCCCTGTCGCTGCTCACGAACATCTCCCCGATTCCCCCCGTCACCACGGCTACGGCCTGTTAGCCCAAACGGGAGTCGGCAAGAAGACGGTGTTCGGAATCGGCAGGGTTTTTGTTTCTCTCGTGCGCAGTACGCTGACCTAGAAATGTGTTTGTGTAGGTTTTGTGGACCGTCGCAACTCTTGGAGGGCGTATGTATGCGCTGTATGAGCCAAATCACGGTCAAGTTAAGTCGTGTTCGCGACTCTCGCTTTGCTTACTTACTTACACCAACGAATCGTCTACTTGCCGGAATGCCAGCCAGTGAGGTTTCTTTCGCGAATCCGTAGATTGTCTCTGGTCCCACATGGCACTGGAGGGACTACATACAGTACGGGGTCTCCAGCTAGGAACGTGAAACCTGGTACGAGGTGGTTGTCTCGTTTGGAAATGGGCGCGTTTCGTTTTAGAAATGGGCGCGTTTTCATCTGTCCTATCTCCGGTTTCGATGACCTCTTGTATCTGCGGTCTGATGACTCTTAGATTATGCTTTTGTGCGGGGTGGGGTGGGCGTAGTTTGCTGCCGCGCTCAGTATGTGACAATTTGTCGTCGGCTTGTTTTGCCTTGCTCCCCTGCTGTTGCGCATGCCTTCTGACTTACCTTGAAGCCGTCGGCAAACATCTGGTGAATCGCCTGTCGTCCCGCCTTGCGGACTCCAAGGCGGTTGACTAGCTCCCGTAGGACAGGCGTGTTGGTGAGCGCCGTGGCGACGACGCCGGAGACTGGCCAGAGATCCGGGAGCATCCGGGGTAGCACCGATGCTCCCAAGACAGCCCCGTAAGGCTGAGTTGTTGGTGTGTTCGAAAAGGGACAAAATATCCGAGAAACACCACACGGTGAGCTTTGGCGTCGTCTTGCGTGTCGCGCAAACCGAAGCACACTTTGTATACGTACATACTTTGAATATATACACCAGTAGGTGACGGCGTCTGATGCGAATTGATAGCACCATCTCATCTCGAGTACCCGATCCTTCCTGTGCGTTTGTAGGAGATACCAGTGCACTGACGTTTTTTTTCCCAGGGACCGCAGAGATGCCCTACGCCCGTGTATACATAGCATATTTAATATTTCCCCAAGCACCCCTAGTCAAAGCTATGGCAACCGCGCGTAGCAAGCTGGCGTTCTATCGTCTGCTCAGTCTCCGCCGTCGTCGCCACTGCGCTCAGTTGTATGCCGGTGTTTCGGGATCTGAGCAACCACCTCGGCGTTCGTGAGGTAGGAAGGCAGGAAGATGTTTGCTGACGGCTATCAGGTATATCGGAAGGCATGCTATTGTGCATGCCTTCTGATTCACCTGAGAGCCGTCTGCAAACATCGTGCGGATGCCTGCCTGCTTCGCGAACGCCGAGACGGCCCAACAGATCGCAAAGACCAGGCGTATAACTGAACGCAGTAGCCACGACGGCGGAGACTGGCCCGATGCCAGGAAGCATCGGGGGTAGCGCCGACGCTCCCAAGGCAGCCCTATAAGGCTGAGTTACTGGTGGGTTCGAATATAAGCAAAATATCCGAGAAATACCGCACAGTGAGCTTTGGCATCGTGTCGCGTATCAAGAAAATCGAAACACACTTTGTATCAGTGCATAACCGGCGTCCCCGGTGGCTTGGTAGGTGGTCCGCGTGCCTATCAAGATCAATTTCGTGCGTTCGCATCTCACTGAGTGCATGCTCCTAGGGAGTTTTTCTTTCGTAAGCAGTTGATTAGTTGAAACGCGAGAGCGTTAGTTAGCCACGATGAAAATCGACGAACAGTGGGAATGCTGAACCCTATGCGAGACAAAAATAAAGGCACGTACCAGGGGGAGAAGGGACGACACCTGTGATCACGGCTTGTACAGAAGATCTCTGAGGGTAAAACCTCCTACGGGTTAGGCTGGACGGTGAAAGTGATGATAAAAAAAAACAAAAACATGGAATATGCGCACCAGTAGGTAACGGCTTCGGGTGCGAATTGATAGCACCATCTCATCTCTAGTACCCGATCCTTCCTGCGCGTCTGAGGAGATACCAGTACACTGACATTTTCCCCAGAGACCACAGAAATGCACCACCAGGTATGCCCGTGCATACATAGCATATAATATATTTTCAAAGCACCCACAATCGAAGCTACGACGACCGCGAGTGGCATGATGGCGTTCTATGGTGTGTCTAGTTTCCGCCGTCGTCGCCACTGCGCTCATTAACACCCCTATGCTTCGGGATCTTGCCAACCATCTCGGCGTTCGCGAGGCCAAAAAGCATGCCATCCACGAGATATTGCCGACGGCTTCTAGGTGTATCGGAAGGCCTGCACGGGATCCGGTCAACCTTCTAGTCGTTCGTGACGCAGGAAGAAATTCTGTTCACCAGATGTTGGCCGACGGCTATCAGACTCTCCGATATGCCTGGAAGCCGTCGGCCAACATCTGATGAATGGCCTGCCTTCTTACCTTGCGAACGACGAGATGGCCGACGAGATTGCGAGGCACAGCCGTATCAGTGAGCGCAGTGGCGACGACGGCGGAGACTGAGCACACGATAGAACACCAGCTTGCCGCCCGTCGTAGCTTCGACCGTCGGGTGCTTGGCAAATAAAATATATGCTATGTATACGGGCGTAGTGCATCGCTGCGGTCCCTCAGAAAAACGTCAGTGTACTAGTATCTCCTCGAAACGCACAGGAAGGATCGGGTACTCGAGATGACATGGTGATATCAATTTGCACCAGAAGGCGTTACCTCCTCGTGTATATATTCCAAGTACGTTACTTATACAAAGTGCGCTTCGACTTGCGTGATACGCAAGACGACCCCAAAGCCCACCGTGCGATATTTCTCTGGTCGTTTTTATATTTTCGAAACCCGCCAACAATTCAGCCTTACGGAACTGTCTTGGGAGCGTCGGGAGCGTCGGTACTACCACGGATGCTCCCGGATGTCCGGCCAGTCTCCGCCGTCGTCACCACCGCGTTTACGAACGCCCGTCCTACGGGAGCTGGTCAACCGCCTTGGTGTCCGCAAGGCGGGACGACAGGCGATTCACCGGATGCTTGCCGGCGGATTTAAGGTAAATAGGAAGACATGATAGCCTGCCTTCCGATATACCTGAATCCCGCCGGCGAACATCCGGTGAATAGCCTGCCTTCCTGCCTTGCGAACGCTGAGAAAGTTCACCAGATCCGAAGGACAGGCTCATGAGCGCAGTAGCCACGACGGCGGATACTGGCCGGATGCCAGGGATCATTCGTGGTCGCACCGACACTCTCAACACAGCCCCATACGGCTGAGTTGTTGGTGAGCTCGAAAAAAAAAACAAAAAAATGCCGAGAGGTACCGCCCGGTGAACTTTGGCGTCGTCACGCATATCACGAAAATCGAAGGACACTTAAAAAAAGTACATACTTGGGAATATATGCACGAGGAGGTAACGACTTTTGGCGCGAATTGGTATCACCATCTATCTCATCTCGAGTACCCGACCCTTCCTGTCTGTGCGTTTGGAGGAGATACCAGTACACTGACGTTTCCCCCAGGGACCGCAGAGATGCACTACGCCATTGTATGAAAAACATACGTTGAACTTTATTTTTCTTGTACTTACCAAGCACCCATAGTCAACGCTACGACGACCGCGTGTGACAAGCTGGTGCTCTATCATGTGAATCCTTCTACGAAGGCAATGATTATAAAGATCGGCAATGTGAATGCAAGAGTAGCAGGTACTGACATGTCAATGTTTTTTTTTGGGACTGAACCAAAGCAGCAGGTACCTGGCACGTAAGCGTAGGTCGCCTGCGCTGAGGCTAACGTCGAGCACGACCACATTGAAAGCCAGCCAGCACGAAACCCCGTTGGTACTGCATGGTACGGTATTTGATAAATCTCATACAATCCTGCAAACGCGCCGAGCCTGGAAACAAAACCATCATGCTTAATACACGACGTGCACCGAACGAAACAGTAGACTGTCTCACCATTATAGCGTGAGGCAATATCGCGAGAAGGTACTTGTTGTCCTTGATGGTATCGCCCGCTTCCAACGCAAGGCCGGACTCGTCGACCTCCTTGAAGTCAAAATACTCCCGCCACAGCGCGGTCAGGTAGTTATCGAACGCATCTTGTGTCGGGAATCTGTTCGGAAGCGGCCTGTCGCGGCAGTGAACGATAAATAGCGCAAGGGGGGGGCAGCGGGTGTGCCCAGTGAAACATCGTTTTTTACCAGCCTGGTAAGAGTTGACCTGCGGAGGTACGACAGTTACGATCTACAGTACCGTTTCCTCTACTGGTTTGCGCGGTACCGCGCCACCCATATTCGTGCGAACCAGGCGGGTCAAGCTGGGATGCGGCCCCCCGTTGCGGCCGTGGTGTTTGATACCCGCGGCCATTGTGCTTAGACAGTTCCTTGAACGACAGGACGCACGAACACACACCGGTCCCAACCACGTTCTGCGGGTACGACTCGAGCGGGTCGGCTGGCTGGTGCAGACGCTCTCCGATGCCCTTCGATCAACAAATACCGCCGATGAGATGCACCACCTAGAATCCGTTGGATGTACTGCCAACATCTTTTGCCCGTGGCATATTTTACTCGATCGTCGCAGCTGCGTACGTTCTGTAGACCGGTACGTCCTGTGCTGTCTAGTCCTGGCCGTACCGTGGGACATTTTGTGTGATTATACCTGGTAGCATACATTTGCAAGATAAAATTCATCTAGTAGTATATCACGTTATGTCTCTACCCGTAGCGTATGCACATCGAATTTGCATTTTTTTTCTGTGCGGTGTTACAGCGCCGGGGGTACAGAAACCTCGGCGATGCCAAACGAAAAGTACACAAGTAGTCACGAGGGACCCAGTCCAGCACGGTGTCAACTCTTGCTACATGGCACCTCCAGGTTGTCTTCAATGAGGCAGTTGCAGAGCAACGGACCAAGGCGTAAAAAAGTTAGTGCTGTCGCCTTTCCGAGACGGCGTGGCATACTCCATGCAAGCGGCGCTTGCAACAACTTGAGTCCCCGACTCTTCCCTTGATTTCAACCCGAGCAAGATTGTGGCGCCCTCTCAGCCAAGCTTTTCGTGGTACTCTTAACTTCAGATATGCGTGCCGGTATATTCACCGCGAGCCTCGAAAGTACTCGGGTACACAGTGTATACGTCGTATACGTATATACGAGAAGACTCCTGGTTCGGAACAAACACAGCATGCACACCAGGCAAAGGTAGCGTAAACGGTGGAACATACTGCGCGAAAACACATCCTTTCGGGCGCTACCGCCAAACATATCATTTTTGCAGTCTGACAATATTTGAAATAGGCCCACCTCATGACGATAAACGTGAACAGCACGAAAGTCCCTGTGAGGACGCAGCATTCGGGAAACCCTTCGGCCAACCAGATCCAGCGGAGCAAGTGGATGGTTATGGAGACCCAAAAATGGCACACGCCGCTGCTTAGCTGTAGGGCGGAGGACGATGCGAAGGCGACGCCACAGGGAGAACGATCACGTGTTACCTCAACCCCAGCATGCATCAGGATGTCGAAGGCAGGAGTGTGCACTGTATGTTGCACATTCGATGTTTTTGTGAAAACCTTACGCAATTTTTCTGCGCGAGCAAATCCAGCCTTGCAATAAAAACGTGGGGTTGCAGACGGCTTTCGATGCCCATCGTTACACTACCCTTCCACCACTCGTTGACGGAGAGGTTTTCGTCATAGCATGAAGGCGTTGTATTTGCCGTCCATGGTGCTGGGATACGTACAGCAGGTTTTCCGAGGGAGACGACCCTTGTTCACCTAGAGTTCCTGCCGACAAGAGGCGTTACACAGCAACAGAAACCCCCCCCTCCCTCCCCTCCCCTCACCTCGTCACCAAGGCAACTACAAAAAAAACCAGGTATTCCTACAGTAGTAGAGTCGGTTGGTGTCGATTGTAAGCCTAGCGTAATACCGAAAGCCGTACAGCACACGCGTAACAGAGCCTGCACTAGAAGAAATACTCTGACTGACGTCAGTCTAGCGGTCTACTGTACGAGTAGAAAAAGTCATCTCGACACCCACCGGAATCGCGTCATCGGCGCCAATGAAATGAAAGCGTTGATTCCAGCAGCTTTGTCTCTCGTCGATACCTCTTCCGTATCTACAGTAAATATAGGGACCATTTCTATGCCAATGCTAAATACAAACGGTTGTATACATGGGTATGTAGAGTGGTATATCCAAGTTGTACGACATCTACACCGCTACAGCTCTCTCTCTCTCTCTCTCTCTCTCTCTCTCTCTCTCTCTCTCTCTCTCTCTCTCTCTCTTCCAAAGGCGACGGGTAACTCCACACAGCAGTGCCAGCCAACCTTTCCGTCCACTGCTGACGCATGCTGCCGCAAGATACAGGTGCGTCATTTTGGTTTTCTGAGGTTCCTCGCTCGAGGAGCGCTACGCTGTTAAGACTATTACGGGGGTCCATAGTTAATAGGACCTATAGCATACATAAAAACCTATATATTTACCTATTTTTGCTAACAATATTTGGTCCTGTTTACTATGGTCCCCCGTAATAGCAAGTCATTTTGAAAACCAAACATGTGCAACATGATGAACGGTCCCACGGCCTGCTAGTAGGCGTACAAAACACTATTAATTATCCCCGTTAAGTAAAGTGAACGGCGTTCCGACGATTTTGCGGTAAGAACCCCCCGAAATTCAGAAATAAAGTTGGCAAAAAAAAAAAGCGCTCACCCCCCACAAGGTTAACACAGCGGCGACACGCCGGCCGTAGGTCATGGTCTCGAACATCCGATGGCCTTCGTCGCCGTACTGCAGCGGGAGAGTTGCGATGTAGAAAGCCATAACGAGGGTTGATCCGTACCAAAGGGCTTCGGCAATTAGAAACCACCACCATCGGGAGCGGCCCGGCGTGCTCGCGTCGTCGTCAGCGCACCGGGGGAGATCTGCACCGCCGCTCTCGATCATTTCGGCTTCGACGTCTGCGCTGCTCCACGTGACGCCAGTGCTGTCGGTGCATGGCACGTCTTCGCCGACCTGGTTTGGAGGGGTGCCGGAGGGAAAATCGAACAACGCGGGCGTAGTGAGAGAATCGTTCTCCGTCTCCTGCGGCTACAAAAGTTACCATATGGTTGTTATGCATGTGAACGTCGAGAGTGGGGAATGTGTCACGTTTTGTAGAGGACGACGGGCACGTAGCAACTACCGCAGAACTCGCGAGTAACAATTTCCTCGAGGCTTAGTAAGCACTATGGCACGATACATTAAAAACAAGTGTTCGACTATATGGATGATTTGTTCATGCGACAAAAAAAAACTTTGTGCGGTTGCAGTGCCTCGTAACATTGATTTTCCTCGAGCCTTACTTAGTAAGCACTACAGCACGATCAACAAAAAAAAACGTCTGCGGCTGTATGGATGATTTGTCCATGCGACAAAAAGAACTTGTGCGGTTGCACTGCCTCGTGAGAATAATTTTCCTCGAGCCTTAATAAGCACTGCAGCACGATACACAAAAAAACGTGTTCGGCCGTCAGGATGATTTGTCCATGCGACAAAAAAACTTCGTGCGGTTACACTGCCGCGAGCTGCCGCCGGGTCGTGTTAGTTACACGGGAGGTTATGCATGCGCGGCTAGTGCCTCTCCCTCGTGCCCACGGTGGTGCTGGGGCTGTGTCCTGCTTTTTTCGTACAATGGTGTTTTCCACACCAATGGTCGTTCGCGAATTCCAGATTCGAAAGAAGGCACACCAACTGCACGAAAGCACGAATTTTAGACATTGAGAAGCAGCACGGTTGGTGCATTCGAACGGACCGATTACGCGCGGCAATAAGGTGGATACCTCGGCAATCCATCGTCGCTGCATCATGCTATGCGCAGAGTTTATTTCTCACTCTCAAGGTCCCGAGACATTGTGGAATTACGGCCTCATGCTACGGTGTTCGGGCGCATCGAAGCACGACGAAAGAGGCTTTCTCACCGAGACCGCAGGTACTCGGACGTCCGCGTAGATGTTGAACATAGGACATGAGGCACCGTCGACCAGGCTGCCGTTCAAACGGGGGGGGCGGGTGGGGGGGTAAAACGAAACAGCCATAGAAGGGATACAACAACACGCGTATCGTAATGATTTGGGCATCGACGGAGAGGGGATTGCGTTTCAGGAGAAGGAGCCATCGACGGGTGGAGGTTCGACACGTACCGACTGCGACCTTATACAATAGGGATTGGCGGAATTTGATGGACTACAGTAAACATGACGGCGTCCATGAGTTGTTTCAAATCGACAACAAAAGTATGCTCGATTGTGCACGCCCTAGAAGCTGAGCGGGCAAGAGACGACTCCCGTGTAATACCGAACTACGTATGGTCCTATTACGGAGATCCATAGTTAATGGGACCAAATTTTGTTAGAAAAAATAGTTAAATATATAGGTTTTCATGTAAACCATAGGTCCTATTAACTATGGACCCCCGTAATAGATAGACGTCCTCTTGGGTAACCACAACGGTAGAAATCCAGAACACATGTTTGTTGACCGCAGGTGCAGGGTATATACGCATGAAAAACACGAGGTTCAGCTTCAAACGGAGAATGTCCGGTGAATTCTCGCGTGGCAGCATATCGTAGTAAACTATTACGGGGGACCACAGTACATAGGAGCTACGGTACACACAAAAACCCATGTATTTGCAGATTTTTTCTAACAATATTTGGTCCTAGTTTGTATTACGGAGAACCATAGTAAACAGGACCTAATATTGTTAGTAAAAATAAGTAAATATATAGTTTTTTGTGTGTACCGTAGGTCCTCTTTACTATGGTCACCCGTAGTAGTAAAAATAGGCAAATATATAAATTTTTTTGTGTGTACCGTAGGTCCTATTTTCTATGGTCCCCCGTAATAGTAAAAATAGGTAAATATGTAAGTTTTTATGTGTACCGTAGGTCCTATGTACTATAGTCCCCCGTAATATTTGCTACACACGATACTGGTACTGGGATACACATATATACTGCAGAAAATGCTCAAATCAGTGGAATACCATCGCAACCCGGCACTACAGATCGCGGCAGTTACAGTAGACAGTAGAGAGGAATGGAGCAGTGGGACGACCTAACAATTCCAGGGAGTTCATTGTCTTGGCAACCATGTCACAATTAAACTTTCCCTCTCCTTCTCACCAGCTGTCAGGAAGCTGCATTGTCCCGTCTGAACGCCTCGTGCCCACTTCAAACTGCCAGAAGTAGTCTTGGCAACAAGGAGTGTGATTCCTCCTCCACCGACTGACGAGCATTGAAAAGAGGCCCTAGATGCACAGAAAAAAGGAGGATGTGTACGGGGAAAGAGAGCGAGGGGACTTCGTTTATCTAGGGAGTATCGCATCCTTGACGCAACGAGAGGGGTAGGGTGTCCCTAACGACCCAACCAACCGCTAGCATTACCGGTTACTGAACGTGCGATCAGCCCCGTGCGTCGTGGTTTCAACACTATGGACGTGATTTCGTATTAAATACGGTGGTACTGAAAAGTAGCTACCTCGTAACAATAATAATAGTCCACACCCAGCAATTCTCCGTGGACCAATTTGTGACGGCGCTCGAGCAGGTTGATTCGGTTGGGGCATCAGCTGCACACTCCGCGCACTGACACCCCAAACGTATCGACTGCCCTGCACTGCTATTTCCGTGTTGTTGCATTGAGCTAAACATACACCAGGTATATATATACTGATGTGTTTCCACACTGGAATATGTTTACCACCACTACAACAATGGTGGCTAGCAGAAAAGGAGGGAGGTGGCTTCACATGTGTCAGGTAGGTACTTGGCAACTCCGCAGAGTGAAGAAAAAATAGCTCGGATGGACTACTGTCGCAATCCCTACCCAGGGAGGAAACGGCAGCATAGACGGTTCATGCCGCGAGGTACGTCCCGAGTACATGCAGCAGCAGCATAGGATTGTGCCTACTGTGAAATACCGCTACAACCAGAAATACGCGAGCTTTCCTCGTTGGGTGTGGGTGCGCGATCTCACTTAAAACAATTGACCGCACCATATGCGCTCTGGATGTGCGCACAGACGTCTTTCGATGGAGCAACCACGGGTGGTCGAGGTGAGTTTGGGCAAATTCTTTTACGACGCTCCCGTGTTGGATACAAATCTACTGTACGTCGCTCCTCCACGCATGCGATGTACTTGCGTGGTTTTGTTTTACAGGAAAGAATGCCGCGAGGGTGAAATCACCGAGTGGAATAGCTACAGCCTCCGCTCCGTTAGTGGCTCCTGTTTTTTGGCGGCAAGGACCACGGAAATATCTGCCTCGGTGCCGGGGGAAATGTCTGCAATGTTTTCCGGATGAATCGTATTCCGATGAGTCGGAGTTGAGTTAAAACCGCTTCGCTGCGCACCGCAGAAAACGTTTGCGTAGTTCCAGCCGCGAAGAGCCGCACGACAGTCGTAGCCGCCGCGAGGATGAAAAACCTACAGAAGAAGTTCTCATCTTTGTGAGGCTTACGCTTGAAAAATCAACCTACCAGGTATATAATAGTAATTCATCGTGTGTATACGCATGGAAAAATCGCAAATGAAGCAAGCACGATTGCCGGAAAGAGAATATCGAGAATCGAGGCCAACACGTATTTATTTTCGTATGTGTGACGTTCCACCGGAAAGGCGGACACGCGTGAGGGGTGCCGCCCGGGCTGGAGAAAGCCTCTGAGTTGCATGGAGATATACATACCTGTTATGTTCATACGTCGGACAAATCAATCTACCGAAGCTCGAGCTATAATAGCTCTGTATGAAGTTAGCTTGCCCTGAGTTATTCATACATAAGCTACATGAACTGCACACGTATATCTCGGCTTGAGCTATAGGACGGTAGCTGATCTGCACATGTTTTTAAAGCTGGAGCTGCAGAGCATAGCTGATCTGCAAATATTTTCGCAAGGTGCGCTATAGGGTCTGTATGAGGTGGCTCGTCTGGCCCATAATGCGCTATAGGAGCTACATGAGCTACACACGTTTTCGCCGGCTTGATCCAGACGCGATACCTCATCTACACACGTTTTAAAGGCTTGAGCTATGGAGGTATAACTCATCTGCACTTATTTTCCCAGGATGAGCTATAGGAGTTACATGAGCTACAAATGTTTCCCCCGGCTTGTCCTGTAGGGGGTAAGTCATCTCATCTGCATCTGCACTTGTTTTTGAAGGCTCGAGCTATACACGACATACGAGCTAGCTCATGCGCTGTTCGAGGCGCGCCTACATTATAACACTATTCTTTCCGTACTCCATGTCTGGCATATATGAATTGCATAAGTCGTCAGTGTACCCTACGTACCGTGACGTCCCAGGCTTGTACGGCATTTTCGTCGCGGGACCGAAACGTCAAGATACCACAGTACACCGTCACAGTACCATCACAGTACCTAGCCATCAACGTAACCGTATAATACAATACCGTGACAACACGGTGATATTTTGATGCTGTCGAACGCACTGCATTGCTGTGTATTATAGCGAATGTTGGTGCTGGTTGATATGATCGTTTTATTCCGCATATGGTATATATGCGTTGCCTAGGTCGTCAAAGTATCGTACCTAACCGTAACGTCCCAGCACTGGGTGGCGTTAGGGTCACGGGACCGTAGCATCCACACGCTATATCGTCGCAGTACCATCACAGCACCGTGAACTAACCACCTTACCGTAAGGTGCCAGTACTGTTCGCCTTTACGATCACAGGACCGTAAAGTCAAAGTGTACTATATATACCGTCATGGCATCATCACAGTACCGTAAACACTACTGTCGCAGTACGTTGATATGTTGATGTTGCCGACATACCTGGTACTATATTCTGGCGATTTGTCATACTGGTTAGTGTTCTAGCCCTCCTCTAAATCTGGTATATACGAATTGCGTAAGTAGTCAGAGTAGTACCGTACGTACCGTAACGTCCCAATGCCGTAAGGTTTAACATTCACGGAAGTGTACCGTCAAAGTACTACCAGGTATATAATACCGTCATAGTACCATCACAGTAGTACCGTGACCATTACCGTAACAGTGCCATACCGCCAACAAACCGTAATATCACGTATATGGATGCTGTCGTCGTACTGCACTGCTGTGTGTTCAAGCGAATATTGGCACTGGTTGCTATGAACATCCTACTCGACGACTGGAATGTATTTATGAAGTGCTGAAAACAACGGCTGTGAGCTGCATTGCCTAGCTAGGTCGTCAAAGTACCGCACCAGCCGCAAGGTCCCAGTACTATATGTACGGCTTTACGGGCGCGGGACCGTAGCACCAAAGCACTATACAGTCGCAGTACCATCACAGTACCGCAAAGGAACCACCGTACCGCAACGTCCCTGTACAGCAAGCCGTTACGATGATGGGACCGTAACGTCAAGGTGCTGTACCGTCAGAGCACCACTACAGTACCGTAAGCGCTACCGTCACAGCGTCAAACCGTCACGATATAGTGGTACGTTGATGCTGTCGACGTACTGGGTGTTTCGGCGCTTATTGACACCGGTTAAAAATCTCGATATATATATTATATATAGGATACACTACTGTCGCCGCAAATACCTGTTCACTGTTTTTTCTAAATATGCAAGTATACCTCACTGTTGATATAAGGATTACGGGTACACTGAGCTGGGTAATCGATCGATCTCTCACCCCACACAACTCAGTAGGTAACACCTCCACACTATAGCTCGTAACGACCATCAACAACAGCACAGGAAAAGGTTTACAGTGGATTGCAATTTGTGATGACTGACGTCGCATGGGTGCCCGTGGTCAACAATTTTTCACCAAGCCTACGCTATGCCAGGTATACAATACAGCCTCATTCAAGGGAAGGATATGGTGGGGGTATGAACTATGGACACTCTTAATAGCACTTCTACTGTAGTACCTGTGATCTATATCCAATTAGTTGTATATATAAGTAGTGGTGGGGACGCGTTCTACGATAGAGGTGGCACATTTCCGCTAAAATGTTTTCTGAATGACGGGGCTCCTTAACCCGAAATCGTCGCAATGCCAATCTTGTTTCGAAAAATGCTGTTTTTGTATACTCGAGGCATGGGATGATTCATCCGGATGCGACTTGATTTTTGCCGAAGTCAGTTTTCGGGTGGGGGTTTGGAGCTCTTCAAGTGAGGAGCTTCAGAAAAATTAGGGTGAACCACATCCGTAGAACGCCTCGTGGGTTGAGCGGCGTAATGTCATTGATGAACTACGGTATGTGCAGAGTATAGGTACTACCCTTGTGCCAATCACCCGGGTACTCGCGGGTACTACCCGGTATGCTAATACCCGTCACAGGTACGGCAAACACTTCACACTCGCCGAGTATTTGGGATTCAGGCACTCAGGTACCCGGGCGTTCAGACGAATACTTCGGCTGTGGGGCGGGTACCCGGCTGTTAAATTAGTGACCGAGTGCCCGCCCCAAATGCCCCTAAATATACTTGGGAGTACCCGGGTATTGTTCCCCGAAGATGACGGGTACCCGTATATGACGGGTGCTCGTCGGGAAACATATCGAACGTAACAATAATGAGCAAAAAGAACCTGGTCTAGGCTGGATTTGTTCTTTAGAAATGGGTCCGTCCCACGTTCCTGGTATACATCATTTATGGTATAACAACTCCCGAGCTTCATGTATCTATTTTCGTAAACCTCAGCTGACCCCTCTTCTTATTAATAGGTAGTGTTGTACTGCTGTATTAGTCCTAGTATTCAACCGTACGATAGCTGTTGACTTCGATACGTACCTGGTATGCTACAGCAGCGGCATCCAGGGCATACTCAGTATATTTTATCAAAGAGTACAGGAGTTCGTTCGAGTCCTGAGCAAAATTCCAACTATGGCTAGAGTATTCCCCCGCGAGAACTGCCCGGAAACGACCAGCAGCAACCCATCTCTGCTTGCGGACCGTACGTCTGCAGCCACTGCTGCCCTGCAGTACACAAACCATGTCGTACGCACAGTAACGGATACCTGTTACACGTACTGTTTAACGAGAAACAAGAGAGCTGGCCCAAGCTTATCTGAAAACGGTTGTGCGTTCTATGTACACTGACTTCAGTATAACGACTCCGGTATACCGGGTATCTTGTTTTCCGGCAAATCTCCGTCTCTGCCGTTCTTTTGCTGTTCGTTTTCATTTTATGATACTGCTGTACTGTACGAGTAGGTACACTGGACTGTACATGGTCACGGCTTTCCGTCATTTTTCGCCCAGTTTGAACGGGTGGAGTCATCCGGCGGAGTCATCCTGCTAGGAGTCGTCTACTACTGCTGCTACTGCAGTTGATGTCCGTGGGGGTCAGTGCTATTAATAGATGCGCGCACGATTGTCGGCAAACACACCAGTCTCGGTCCGCATGACTGTATCATCTTGCGCTTTGAGACGTGTACGTAACTTTTACGTGTGCGCGCGTGTGTTCTTCACACCAAACGGTTCTTTCTACCCGTCGACATCCAGCACACCCATTTTACCCGTGCCGATTCTCTCCTGATTCCTCATCCTACAGTAGTAGAGAGATTCGTACAAGCTCTGCATCTTTTTATTCTTTTTTTGTTTTGTTTCTATTCCCATTTATTTGCTTCGCCCCTTTCTTTTCTGTGATGGAAAAACCACGGCGACACCGAGAGATTACTTTACATACAGCAGTACAGCGGTATATCGTATGCCAGCAACGGGACAGCAGACAGCGCAAAGGCGTGTCATTGCACTTGGATAGGAAAGGCACAGCACACGCACGCCTGCAATCCAGATGCATACGCTGAGGGGAAGAAAAATGAAAGCCGAAAACAAAGAAAAAACATCTTTGAGAGAACTCTGGCCTGGCCGGGTCTTTTGGGTTGGCGAGTTTTCTGTGTTTTGTCTATACTTTTGACCAAAAGATACAGCATGAAAGAGGATAAGCTCACCTGCTTAACGGGTCGCATAGCAGAATCTCCCGCGGCGCTGGTGATACTGAAGTCCGTGACGGCCGCAGTAGTAGTAGCACCCGGAGAGTCAATCCTGACGGCTTGATGAAGGACCATCATCCAGGTAGCGAGCAGGTAAAAGGAGACCTTCAGCAGGAACTCTATTGTCTTCTTCATCTTGCGTCACGTTGAACAGACACCTGGTACCATCAAGAGTAGAAGTATATGCGCGGTTGACGAGCACCACCAAACAAAAGAGGCATGGGTAGCAGCGGCAGCGCCTGTATCAGAAAGAAAGCAAGTCTGCTGGACCTTCGTGAGACGTGTGGAATGGCGAGGCAAGGGACCGAACGGATCTATCGGGATAGCTGCATCGCCCGCAAATGACGACGCCACATAACAGCCAGAGCGCAATATCCATTCACAGTATGAATCGCGACGCATAGGCAGGCAGGGAAACGCGCTGACAATCGAGATAAAAACTCTTGCCCAGGGGCTTGGAGGCAAGCTCAAACTACCAGCATGCTGCTCGCACCAAATATACGGGAGTAACCTTTTGTAAACGCGATCGGGTCGACGACCGCAGGCACGAAGATACTCGGTGACGCAACGCGCCTGCCATCGTGACTCGATCGCTCGGCGCTATTGAAAAACAAGGATAAGGCCGACGGATGCAGTAGTGCCCTACAGTAGAGTGCACTATTAATAGGTATAAACATAATACGGGTACATTATCTACACCGTACAATCTCGCATAAGGCATACCTGTTGCCGTAGAGTCGAGAGAAGGTGCTGTCAAGCACAGCAGAGGAAGAGGCTGTACCAGCACACGGGAGAAAGAAAAAGCAGCAGCGTTCCAGGTAGGTACTGTCGAGTGCAGTGGAGGAACCGGGGGGCAGCTGCAAAGGGCAGGAAGAGATGATGAGTGACGAAGGGGGCAGGTCGGTTACAGTGAGCGTGGTGCTTGTGCGACAAGATCCTGAAATCAATCCCATTTTATGTACAGTGCCGTGGGTAAAACTGAACGGGCACTATAATAAGAGTTTGGAGCGCCTGAAGATTTCGTCAAACCGCCAGGGCTATTCAGACGGTACACAAGGTCGATACGTTACGGAGGGCCTTTCGCCTCAATCTGTTCAATATTATTAATAGAGCAATATGATATTGACATGAATTTATTTGCCGGCCAATCATGTAATTTTAAAGAGCGGAGGGTTGCCGAACGGTGTCGCGGGGCTGTTTGCAGTAGAACACTGTCTGAACGTTTTACCAGTGTACTGCTGTACCTATATTTCGACGAAAGACCCTAGTCGCCGAAGGCGACCACCCACCGATCGGCCAATCACCTATTTCCCCGCTGGAATACCAGGCCATTCAGAAACGAGCAGATACCGGTTCGGGCAAACATCAGATAATTATTGTATGTACGTGCATGGGTGCGCGGGCGAGAAGTTGGCTGACCGCTCTGCGCATGTATTAGCATGTAGCAGGTACCGCATACTAGGTATGATATCATGTTGCATCGTGCACTACTGTTATACCTGTATCAAGTACGATCATAAAATCATGTCCCGACAGTCCAAGCATGCCATTTCGGGCTGTCTAGACTCCAGACGCAAAAGCTGACGCTACACAATAGCCAGAGTGCAATATCTATTCACACAATGACAGGTAGACAGACAGGCTGACAATCGGGATAAAAACTCCTACTCAGGGGCTTGGAGGCAAGCTGCAACTACCAGCACGCCGCGCGCACTATACGGGAGTAACCTTTTCTAAACGCGATCGAGTCGACGCCCGCAGGCACGAAGATACTCGGTCACGCAACGCGCCTGCCATCGCGACTCGATCGCTCGGTGCTATTGAAAAACAAGGATAAGGCCGACGGATGCAGTAGTGCCCTACAGTAGAGTACACTAGATATATGCATAAGATTGGTACAGTATCTATACCGTACAACCTCGCATAAAGCATACCTGTTGCAGGGGAAGTAGCGGTACCAGCCCTTGGGAGAAAGAAAAAGCAGCAGCGTTCCAGGTAGGTACTGTCGAGTGCAGTGAAGGAACCGGTGGTAGCTGCAAAGGGCAGGAAGAGATGATGAGTGACGAAGGGGGAAGCTCGGTTACGGTGAGCGTGGTGCTTGTGAGACAAGATCCTGAGATCAATCCCATTTTATGTGCAGCGCCGTAGGTAAAACTGACGGCCGTGGGTAAAACTGAACGGGCACTACTATAATAGTCTAGAACGCCTGAAGATACTGTCAAACCGCCAGGGCTATTCAGACGGTACACAAGGTCGATACGTTACGAGTTCAATCTTAGAGCAATATGATGTTGACCTGACTCTATCTGCTGACCAATCATGTACCATTAAAGAGGGGAGGGTTGCCCGAACGGTGTCGCGGGGCTGTTTGCAGTAGAGCACTGTCTGAACGTTTTACCGGTATACTGTACCTGTATTTCGACGAAAGACCCTAGTCGCCGAACGTGACCACCCGCCGATCGGCCAATCACTTATTTCCCTGCTGGAATGCCAGGCGATTCAGAGACGAGCAGATATCGGTTCGGGCAAACATCATCAGACGATTGCTGTATATACATGGCTGCATGCGTGCGCTGGCGAGAAATCGTCTGACCGCTCTGCGCACGTGTTGGCATATATATAGCAGGTACCTGGTACCAGGTACGGTATCAAGTTGCATCATACACTACTGCTGTTATGCCTGGTAGCAAGTACCACCATGACATCATGTCCGGACAGTTCCAGCATGCCATTTTGGGCTACGTATAGACTGCAGAAACCGTGAGATGGATGGAATCTTGGGGCAAGGGACCGGGCGTATCTATCGGGATAGTTGCATCGCTTGCAAATGCCGACGCTACATGATGCCTGTAGCGCGATATTCGTTCACTGTATGTATCACAATGCACGGGCAGGCAGGTAGGCAGGCAGGCAGGCAGGCAGGCAGGCAGGCAGGCAGACGGGGTGACAATCGGGATGAAATCTCTGGCCCAGGGGCTTGGAGGCAAGCTGCAACTACCGGCACGCCGCTCGCACCAAATTTACAGGAGTAACCGTTCTAAACGCGATCGGGTCGACGACCGCCGGCACGAAGATACCTCGGTGACGCAACGCGCTCGTGATCGCGACTCGATCTCGCGGCGCTACTGACAAACAAGGACAACGCCGACGGATGCAGTATTAATAGTGCCCTACAGTAGAGTACATTAGATGTAAATATACTATACGGGTATGGTATCTATACCGTACAACCTCGCACAAGGCAGCATACCGATTGCCGCACAGCGTCGAGAGAAGGAGCACAGCACAGGAAGCGGCGGTACCAGCACCCGGGAGAAAGAGAAAGCAGCAGCGTTCCAGGCAGGTTCTGTCGTATGCAGCGAAGGAACCGGGGGTAGATGCCAGGGGCAGGAAGAGATACTGGGTGATGGAGGGGGCAGCTCGGTTTCAGTGAGCGTGGTGGTTGTGCGACAAGATCCTGGAAGCAGTCCCATTTTGTGTACAACGCCGTGGGTAAAACTGAACGGGCACTATTATAAGAGTTTAGAGCGCCTGAAGATATTGTCAAACCGCCAGGGCTATTCAGACGGTACACAGAGCTTGACACGTTATAGAGGGCCATTCACCTCAATCTGCTCAATGTTAGAGCCATATATTGGCCTGAATCTATCGACCGGCCAATCATGTAATTTTAAGGAGCGGAGGGTTGTCCAAACGGTGTCGCGGGGCTGTTTGCAGTAGAGCACTTTCTGAACGTTTTACCGGTATACTCTACCTATACTTCAACGAAATACCCTAATAGTCGTCGCCAGCCGCAACCCCCCGCCGATCGGCCAATCACCTATCTATTTCCCTGTCGAAATGCCAGGTGTTGTGAGCCCTCGAGTTAGGGAACCCCTTTTGCCTTACGGGATGCCCATTTGCCTTAAGGGATCCCCTCTCACTTTAGGGGATCCCCTCCCGCCTTAGGGGATCCCTGCTCACCTTGGTTGCTCCTGTGGTCGGGGAAATAGGGAAAGGAGAAATGAGTGGCGGAGGTACTGCACGCGGGCAGCTCGTTAGGGCACCTCCTCCCGCCTTGACTTGAGTCTCACAGCTCGCAACTAGGTGCATTACATAATAGCCACATGGTATCCAGCATCAAATTTGGGTCCCAGTCCTACATATTATCCTGGGTTTTCATTAACAGCCCCCCCAAAATTAGGATTGTTCAGGAAGGGGAGCGGGTGGGTTGGTTGTTCCTGTGGTCGGGGAGACAAGGAAGGGAGCAATGAGTGGCGGAGGTGCTGTACCCGGGCGGCTCGTTAGGGGACCTCTTCCAGCCTTGACTTGGGTCCTGAAGGTCGCAACTAGGTGCATTGCATGATAACCAAATGGTATTCAGCACCAGATTTGTATCCCAGTCCTACATAGTACAATTATTGGATCCTATGTGCCTTGTGAGATTCCCAACAGGCTCAGGGGAGATGCCCTCTCGCCTTAAGTGTATATTATTATATGGTTTAACAACAAGATATCCAAAATCCCATGTGGGTGATATTCAAGATCACTCGCATGGTGTGGGGGGATCTCCCAGTCCTCATTCTAATTTCAAAAGGATAAAGTGAATAGAAACGCTACATCACATAATATTCGTACATGTTGGGGGCACATACAATACGTGCATTGTGGGGGGTCCCCTAAGGTGAGTGAGCATCTCCTAAGGCAAGAGGGGATCCCCTAAGGCCCTTGGGGATCTCCTGAGGTGGCAGGGGATCCCCTAAGGCAAATGAAGATCCCGAAAGGTAAAAGGGATCCATCCCCTAACTTGGGGGATCCCCTATCTCGCAACAGCCAGGCCATTCAGAAACGAGCAGACAACGGTTCGGACAATTATCAGATTAGTGCTGTATGTACCTGCGTGGGTGCGCGGGCGAGAAGTCGGCAGACCGCTCTGCGCATGTATTAGCATATACCCAGTTACCTGGTGCCAGGTATATCATGTTGCACCGTGCGCGCTACTGTTATTATCAAGTACCATCATGAGATATTGACACGACAGTTCCAGCATGCCCTTTCGGGTATACGTGTAGACTGCAGAAAAAACGTGTACGTAGAAACCAAAAAATTAGGGCCTTGTTCCTAGAGTATATCGAAGTCAGCCGACTGCGACCTACTCATTTAACTTCCACGGGATACTGTAGTGATTAAGGTGTTAGGGCGTGTCATGCTTCATAATGAACGCTACCAGGTAGCATGTGTACGAGGTGTCCAGTATATAGTGTACTTCCGGCATCAAATCATGTGCTGCAGCGGCAGTCCGACGGCGGCTATGGGCTAAGATATTCAACAGTTATATGAATAAAAATGCATCTCCGGGAATTTATCACAGTATAGACAGCAACCTGCAGCGACAGTGAGTTTGTCGAATACAGTTTCCGCCCTGGGGACGCGACAATGCGTTGTAACTTGCTGTAGCAACTACTATCAGGGTGTGACGCGTAAGAGAAAAAAGCAATAGCATGGATCTCATGTTCGGTGTGTTGCTGTATAGCTGTTGTAGGAAACTTCCTATCACAGACACCAAGCCCAGTGATACATGATATAACTGTAATTGTTGGACGTACAATAAGCGAGCTCTCTAGTCAGAGATAGGGACCGAATATTGCGCGTCATTTGGAGGTCGAGCGGGGGGCTTGCTCAAGCGTTGTGGGAACTTATATCTGGCGATGGAGATATTTCCTGCATCCTCATGACATGGCATCATCACACTATGGTGCAGTAAGCGGTAGTGCAGTTTTTCAACAGCGCTCTTTCGCTGTAGTCGTCGTCTCAGATTACCCCTACGCCACGACCACCAGCACCACCAACATGACCGCCCGCTTGTACAGCCATCACGATTGATGTTTCGCCAGCAATGTCTGCGAAAACCGCCCCCCCCCCTCCCTTTTATCCTACCCACATTTGCTTCATCTCGCCTTCATGGCAAAACGTAGCAAATAAAACGAATGAGGACTTGGAGGGCGGGATAAAGCGCCTCTTAGGTGTACTCGTTTTTCCGTATCCGGTTATACAACATAACCATCATGGTAAGCATCCCTTCTCCCCCGTAGCACATACATTCATTCATTGTTTGGTCTGCCCCTGCTGCCTTTCTGTTCTTAAGTTTAGCTACACACCTCGTTACTTCTTCCCTTGTGAACTCTCTCTATAACCCTCCCGAACCACTGTCTTCCCTTTCTAAAGTATCTACGTTCCCCTCTGCCCACGCGTTGATTTCCTTCTCGAATTCAGCGTCGAGCGTTTCGTTGGCTGTGGGAGTTCCTAGCTTACGGTAATGCTCTACTAGTGCTTCCCTTTTCCCCTTCGAACTACTAACCATTTTACCGATCTGTGCTCTTAGAGTAGCAATTCCCGTTTCTGCCTCTCCTGCTTGTTTGCCCAGTATCCCCTTTATCCCTACCCGCATCTGCTATTTTTCCGGCACGCATTTTGGGTGAACGGCATCACGGCGCAGGAGGTGTCATCGTAGACATTATTAGTTTAGCCTACATGTAGGAGTGTGTGTGTGGGAGGGGGGGGGGGAGGCGGGTTCTTTCCTCACCCCAACTATAGGAATGTACTATCGCTGGGCGTCCGTTCTGTGACCCAATTTATATGCGATCACACCCCTCTATAACCTACAGTAGAATTGCGTATGTATGGTGACAAGCCCAGAAGCAGAAGTGAATGAATCCGCCTCACTACCGAAAAGCCCGATCAGTCCTGGAGCGGGGGAAGCATAGAGTACTCTCCATCGTTTGTTGCTTGAAACAGAAACAAAACAAACATTATTCAACTGTTGTTCAAGTATGTGTATACCTCATACCCAAAGCATACAAATATTCGAAATGTAGGTATTCGAGTCGGAAGAGACAGAGGGTGTGCTTGTCTACTTTCCCAGCAGATGGAGTCTGCAAACCAAGTAGCCTACACATGTTTCGAAGAATATAATCCGCCTCAAAATCACGCTCCAAATAGTCTGATATCCGTACCGTCCACTGGATGCTACAGCAGCGGTGTTTAAGCCCACTCACCACCAACAACCTACAGCTCGACTACCCTCCTCCCTCTGCTTCGGCCTTCCGAACTTGTAACTTGAAAATATTGTTGTGTCAAATTCTGCTCGTGTTTTTGTTCGCTGCTGGACACATTAGCCAGTACTTAGCACTACAGGATGTTTTACCCTTGACCTGTTCTGCCTGTTGGACCGTGAGGCCGAAAAGTTGATATAACAGCTTGTGTGGCCGAAACATGCTGTCAGGAGGTGTACGATACGGTAAAGCGTGGGCAAAGGTTCAGTCGTTCCGGTGTAAATTAGGTCGAGATGCGCCCCTGTCTGAGCCCCCCTAACCCACGCTTCGCGCGTGGTGCAAGCAATGTCTGCTTGGTCGGTGAACACCAGACGTGCTCCGTCCCGGCATTGTAGGGATGCGAGCGTCTATGGCCATACGACTACAGCCATGCATGAAAATGAGTACACCCTCCCCCCAAAACCCACCTACCCTTGACCGCGAAAAAACCACCGCGATCTCGTCCCCCCCCCCAAACAGGTAGTCCAAACGGGGGATCCCTCTGACTTGGTCTCAATAACGCCTCCCCTCAAAGTAAGTGTCATAGGCGTGTGATCATCATGGGCTGAGGTCACCTCGCCGGCGCCTGGTCGTTAAACGTGAGGCAGGATGGGTCACGCGGAGGCGCCTTGTTTTGGCTATGTTTATCCCCTATTATCCTCTTTCTGGCCTCGGAAGCCTTTAGTGTGTACCCCCCTTGCACGAGCTTCCACATCTTAACGTTTTACTCGTTCTCCGTAAGGACTGTATTACGGGGGTCCGTAGTTAACAGGACCTATGGCATACATAAAAACCTATATATTTACCTATTTTTACCAACAAAATTTGGTCCCGTTAACTATGGACCCCCGTAATAGTAGGAGCGTCTTTTTTTTTTTTTACGATTCGGGACAACTCAACGCGAAGAACAGCAGAGACAAGTGCTCACCACAACGTTAAGACTTATGTAGGAAGGAGCTCAGTATTGTTTATTCCTGGACACAGCAGCAGTACAGCGACACATCCACCCAAAATTGCTGTGCCAGGAGTCCGCCACCAAAAGGAAGGGACCGATGTGTACTACTATTTCACGGGGTGTCTCGATGAGCTATCCATGGGTTGGTAATGTGCGACGAGTGGATGGTCCATGTGTCATCCACGGAAAAGCTAATTGTGTTACTATGATATGCTGTTACACGTTGATTGGCAAGACGAGAGGACCCACGACCGATGCGGACAGTACCTCATAGCTATATCGGGAGCAACAAGAGGTCTGTGTTGGTGGGAGCTCTTCGCATGTCGCCGCGATGTGGGGAACCTCTGTCGGAAATGACATTATGTACGAGTGAAAGAACGCAGTTCCGGAGTGTGGTGGCCGTGATACAAGGTGGTATGTCACGGGATACGTTTGCTTTGTGCGTATCTTCGGCGACAAGGAGCTTCACACCAGTCGGGTGTTTTATTTATTCCACGGTTCATACGTGTCAACAGAGTCTGCGGTTCGCTTAGCAGAAGCTTAGATCTAGATCCAGGGTTTGATGGAAGACGCCAGTCGCGCAGTGAGTCGGTCAGTGTGATATCACGTTACACATTGGTCACCAGCTTAAAGGAGAAGGCAGTATTCGGGATAGCGGTGTACCGGTGCGAGCAACGGGCGCATGTCTCTGGGTTACCTCACGCTGGCAACAAGTACGTAGAAGGTGCTTCCTTCCACTGGGGATGGGGTGTGGTTTCAGCAACAGAGAGAGATGTACACAGGAGGAGGTCCACGGTAAAACACGAAATGACTATAGAATGTGTGCATGCGCTACGAATACATAGACACACCATTGAAGTAGGGTTGCTCGTGGCGCGTGCTGCAATAAAGCTACTCTTTCTGGTGATTTCGTCTTCCTCTGACAGATCTAGAATGTCTCCTTATCGTCGGGACTTCAGTAGCCAACATCCTTAAAATCGCATTCGCATTCGACGACATCCGGGGGGTTGTTCATCGGGCTAAACCTACACCTTTATCCTCAAAACCATGTTCTTTTCGAATGTATGTCGAGGTCCTGAAGTCAAGAGCCTCAGAAACAAATAGGTGACAATACGTAATCCTTAGCGGAGCATGCGGCTCGTACACAATAGTACCACGGCGTGGGATTTAGACCTACCGTTGACGTACGTGCCCGTGTGTACGTTACATGACGAAATACAAACGCCTTCAAATAAGGCGGTTCCGGGTGCTTGCACCCGCGCAGGTAACTTCGAAACGTTCTCACAAGACATTAGCCTTGCCAAGCTGCCGTTTAATTAAGGATTTGATTAATGCTGGATTATTTCACATGGAGAGGATGGAACGAAAATCTCTATGCATATTATATATATGAACTAAACCCACATCGAACGGTAGCGGGGATGATTTTGCGACACACGGACAAATTGTATTTCCGCATTAGTTCAAGTTTGAACAGCCACTTACCGATCAACTGTCTTGATGGTTCTGGCCCACAGTGGGTCGGAGTGGGCAATGAGGTCCCTCCGGCTCTTGCAGGTGCGGTCGTAGAACAGGATGATGAGACAGCTGGCGACGTGCGGCCACGTTTTGTTCAGTCCCACAGCCACCTCCGCGTCTCCCTCCGCTTTCCACAATGGAGCTAGCTCTGCTATTATCCAGCAGCTGTTGAAACTCGCGAGTATTTATCCGTAGGTTCGCTGTACGTACCGAGAACATGCCTCTAATGAGAGAACCAAAGAAAGGATTCTGGGCAGTTTGTCGAACATGCGCAACAGGCCACCCAACAAAGTACAAACGAGTGTTTGTGGATAAAGGGTCGGCAGAGAGGGCGTGAATGAGCCACAATATTGAGTTGTCACAGAAACACAAGTTGGGTCCAGCTAGCACTTTTTTGGGTCAATGTTTTCCGACCGTCTGAGCTCCTCAACTGAGAAACTACCATCCTGGGCAAAAATTAAAACCTGCTCGATATCCATGTTAATGTACAAACGGTCCTTCCTTTTATGTACCGGTATGCCCCAGTGGTACAGGCTACCTGGTATTACTAGAGTACGATATTTGTACTGCAGCAATATTTTGTTTTCAAGACGCACTACGGGTATAGTGCACAGAAATGTTGATCAGGCTGCACGAACAAACGCTCTTCGAAGCCTTGTTCCGGGTGGGTGACATATTGAGCTCGACGTCATCTGAGAAGCTCAGAGAAGCAAAGCCCCCTGCCGTGACATTCGCCCGATACAGCAGCAGGTGTACCGGTATACCGAACCCTGCTTCAGTGCGACTGCTTACCGTTTACTCTCTTCTCGTGTGGGTGCACGTTTCGATGGATTTTCGTTGTATCCTGTATTCAGACATTTCCGTAGGATGTGCGCAAATTGAAAATAACCTGGGATCCTGGCACCCCCCTCAGGCGCAGGGGAGAGTTATACGAGCACCGACAGGACAGTTCTGCCAGTTGATACTGGCCCAGCACCGAGCCCCACCAAACGAGGAAATACAGAGGCGACAAAAGCGTATCTACGAACGCTTGTATACATTAGGCTCCATGCGGGAAATACGAGGATCGGAAGTTGTACACTGCTATAAGTACAGTACAAACAAACGAAGACATTCGTACAAACGCAAGATATCACCGTGCATACGGGTGAAAAGAAAAGAAAATATCAAAAACAAAAACGGGGCAACGAACGGTCGTGGTGGAGCACAAACACTGATGCACCATCCAGTTGCGATAAAGGCGGCGACCAGCCTTGGAAAAAAGAGCGGGGTGCACCCACACGCCTAGTCGATCAAACCCTGCTGCTGCAATGTCACCGGCATTCTGAAGCGTGAGATCTGCGCTTGAAAAAAGTACGGCAGGTGCCGTTCATCAAACACCATCGAAAAAATATGTCATCACCACATCACTTTTTTTGCCAAGCACAAGTTCAGCATATCAGCACAAAAAGTACTCTCAATTCGATTTGGGACAGACCCCACGGACCACGGGTTCGGATGCGATGATAGAAGCTCCATTGATAGACACCAGCGGCAAGCCGTTCGAGCACCATCTGCCCTCTGCCCTGTGGCAGTCGCGTATACACGGGGTGTTCGTAGCTGCTATAGTCGCCACTACTGTCTCGCTTCTCGCTTGGCCTGTTCGTTTTTACGTACGAGGGTACCCGATACATACATGATACTCGTACCTCTGTTGTCAGTTGTAGCTTTTTTTTTTCCGCCGTTTGGCGCCGTTTGACATGTTTTTGTTCCGTTTCTTCAACCAAATGGATACACATGTAGTACTGCAGACATAAAGATATTCCGCGTATCTCTTTATACCAGTATTATACAAATAAAATATGTGTGATAATATCATGTGGTACCAGGTACCTGGTACCAAAACGCATGTTACGCTTATTATACGTATTACCGACCAGAGTGGTACGTGCACGTGTGTTGCCGACGTGTCGCTTTGGGCACGGCGTGCGTGCCCGACAAACTTGTCAGACGCAGAAGTAGTAATGACATAGCGCGGGCAGAGGGCCACGCGCCTATAGACGTGAGACCCCGTCAACACCATCTCTCTCGCACCAGAATCTAAAACTTTTTGCCAACAACCCCCTGCCAGAAAACACGTGAAACAAACACGATCGAACGCGACGAAACATAATCCCACAGAGAGTTCTTCGTGATGAGCCTCTCGCCTCACGGCATGGAGCGTCCCACCCTCTCCTCCTCCTCCTCCTCCTCCTCCTCCTCCTCCTCCTCTTCCTGTTCTCCTCCTCCCGCTCCTTCTCCTCTTTATGTTTCTCCTTCTATCCACGAGTTTACAACAATACTGCTGTGCCAACTCCAAGGTGCCAAAACAGATACTAGTAACTGTACGTGGTAGTATGTAGGCCCACCTCTGTCCATGCCCCATGCTCTCTGCTCTCTGCTCTACAACAACAGAAGTGTTCAACTATAAAGACAACACAAGAGAGTGTACCAGGTCGAGTTATCATCGTCCATATCATCCTCCTCGCTTCCGTCCTCCTCCTCCTCCTCTCCTCCTAGAACCTCCTTTCCTTCTCCCAAGTCTGCAGTTTACAGCAACATCTTGGCAAACCCAAGGCCCCAACCGACTATGCTGGCCAAGGCCCACTGCCGTCTGAAGCCCAGGCTCTACTACAGCCGGCACCACAGCAACGACAGCAGCAGCCAAGTGAACCAGGTCGATGTTTGCGTTCATGTATGTTCATCATCGAACAACAATCAACCGCCAAAACAACCACACCACAACTGGATGACATACTCGTTCCAAGCACCAAATAACAAGCACCAGACACTCACAACCATGGCCCATGCCCCGCCGAAAATCTCAAATTTCGGCCTATTTGCACGAAAATCTCAAAATGCGGGATATCTTCTGGGGCGACAAACCAATCAAATTCGTTTCCTTGGCCCAAGGGTCACGCTACATATCTAAAAAACAAAATCTTGCCACTTTCGTTTGAAATTCACAGGGTGAGGGGTACGCACGCGACAAATAATTCTCCCGGCGGTGAGAACGGAATAAAATAATAAAAACGTTGATTTTTTGCTAATAAATTCTGGTATATATATACGTGCTGGTACTCGTACATGTGGCATGCTTTGTTACCACCTGTCACCTTGGGGTCTCGTCAATGATAGCTTGATGGTTTACCTTCACCCTCCGTCCCCCCCCACTATCACACTTCACCTTCTTCCTGCTCTCCGCTACCTCTTAGTTCCCTTGGTGCGTCTCCCGGCACTCCTTTCTACACGGGTCCCTTGCGGCTGCGCTGTGCTTTTTCGCAACCTGCTTGTGTGAAACTATCTCGGCTGTGAAGACCACGCTGAAGAAGGAACACAACAACAACAACAAGCTGCTGTGGGGAAAAAGAGAACGGGCGGTTCGCCTTCCGCTGCTTCTGCTGCCGCTGTTGCTCGCTCGAGAAACAAACTGAGCGCCCACCAGAGCATCTTCTACACGGTTAAGGTAAGTGTGGTCGGAGTGGGAAGCGAACGAAGGTGGCAATTTCTTGCTGGCTAACCGAGCGACTGACTGCTGCCGTCTATGGTGGTGCCGTTACTGTTGGGCCTTAGTCTCCTACTGCTGATGTACAGAATACTTCTAGTGTGTGACATCAGGACCCTCGCTGCCAAAGCCACCATCGGTTGTCAATTCAATTTTTTCTGGAGAATCATGACCACGCCATCATCGTCACGGCAGCAATCCTATGCGCGATGCATTTGTGGCGTGTGAGTGTGCGTCTATCGCATTGCATGGAGTTGTTCTCTGCTCCCATCCATATCTTGGACCCCTATAGTGTCCGTACGTATGGTACTGATTTCACAGTACCTACATACATGCTCGTACGTTGAGGCAGATCAAGCAGAGACGCACAACAACTATGAGCCAACATGCTTTTTACCAGTTACGTACCATAGTATACCTGGTACGTTTCGCATTGATTTAATCATCGACTTATACTTCATGTCCTTTCACCACCGGTACTTTCATTGTGCAACACTGACACGCGGCCAGCAGGAACAGAGTGAGAAGACGAGAGACAACGATGACGAAGATGCCGTCGTTAGTTCTACTGGTGGGTCTACTCCTCCTAGGCTACCCCACCTCTTCGGTAAAGGCGGAGGAGTACGCCGTATCCCCGGACGGATCCCCCTACTCCATCCAAGAAGCGATGGACCACGCCGGCCCGGGTGACACCGTCACCCTCGCCGACGGCGTCTACACCACACCGATCGTCACCACCAGAAGCGGAAAGGAGGGGGACCCCATTACTATCAGGGGGGGGCCCGGAGCCATCGTCAGCGGGGAGCAAGACGACAAGGTGGTCACGGTGCTCCACTCCTGGGTCCACCTCGAGGGCTTCACTGTCGACGGGGAGACATCGTCCGACGACTCGAGAGATTCCTACGTCGATAAGTGTGTTTACGTCTGGGGGCAGGAGGACCCCGAGGCCGTTTCGTTCTCTGGAGGCGAGGCTCTCGCTTCGATCATCGGGTTCAGTATGCGGGGCCTCACCGTCCAGAATTGCGGGTGAGCTGTGCGTTACGTATGCATGCATGTATGTACGTATGTATGTATGTATTTCTGGTGTGCCATGTTTTGATATGCTGTAGACACTGTTGTCGCGGTCAACGCATCGCCTTTGCTCTGGAGTCTTTCCTTTTTGTGTGTTCTCGCGCGCTCGCTGTGACGGACGGCTACTTCGTGTCATACAAAACACGTACTGTACAACAGGGAATTTCGGACACAGCAGGCACGTATAGCAACCTCAACAACGACAAAATATTAGAGTACTACAGCAGTAGTATGCGGTATCGCCGGCTACAGGAAGAACGCGAATCATCATGATGCCCTGCGCGTGTGTCGACCATCCATCTCCCTACCCTACACTGCAAACGAACTTACTATAGCTTTTACCCCAGCAGCCCGGGCTCCTTCTGTGGCTGATGCTGTCGTCGTCGATAGCTGCTTTTGACTAACTTTCCTCCGGAAGCCCGAGGGGGGATTATAGTATTAGCGAACGATGTGGACCCCAGACAGTCCCCCCCCCCCCCCCCTCTTTTTCCCCACAAGGTGTTTTCCTCACTGCATAAGTATGTAACCGAGCCGAAAACTATTTCGCAGTCTCACGGAAAACTACATATAAGTATAATACCTACGTGTATACGTGTACCTGTGTTATCTTTCCTATACAGAGTAGTACCCGTCTGCTCGGCAGGCAGGCAGGTGTGTCGTGCACTGCGGTTGCTTGGTCGCTCGGTTTCTATCGATTGCTTGTTTTGATTGCCACGCTTTGCGCTTTTGCCTTGCTTTACTTGCTTGCCTTTTGCTCTGTCTGCTTGCTTGCGGTGTTGTAGGGCTTACTGTCCATTTATAATTATTACCTGGTAGCTACTACCTGTAGTCAACTTGTTGATTACGCGTACACTGTGTGCAAGCAATAATCGGGTGGGTCCGGTGAACCCTGTGTTATACCTTGGGTACATACACTGCATGCATATATAATGTGTACCGGGGCGGGGGGTCCAATTACAAAACCAGTACCATACACCCCATAGATACACATCGTCGTGCTGTTGATGTCCGTGTCGTCGCTCGTTGTTGTTGTTGGTGGTGTTGGTGCTACTGCTGGTGGTGTTGTTGCTGCTGTTGTTTTGTGCGTGTGTGTGTTTTTTCTTTTCTACTTTCTTCACACACGTTTTTGCTGAGCTGCCCCGTTACGTGCTCGGTACCTGTTTGCTTCTTCGCTTCTTCGCTTCGTTGCTGTGCAGGGGAGAGTGCGTACGTCTGAGGCACTTCGTGACGAACTCTTTCGTGCAGGACAACGTGATCTCCAACTGTGGCATATTCGACTACGAATACGACAACGGCGGGAAAAATGGGGAGGCCGTGTACATGGGAACCTCTAGCAAGCAGGTGCGTGATGGAAGGTTATAACTCCTATCTCTCGAACGCCAAACCCCCCCCGCCATTCGTGACAATCCCACGGTTTGTGCAGACATATTTTTGTATCTGATGCATGTGTTGGCGCTGTTATACACTTTTGGGATACCTGGTACGTTTTTGTGAAACAAATCAAAGATTCTAGTGAACAACGAACTACATATTTCCTTAGGACAGGAGGGAACAATACGAGAGAAGGACGCATACATACATACTATTTGTAAAAAGTGATATACCATACCAGGTATTACGAGGGACCATAGTAAAAAGGACCTACGTTACACACAAAAACCTATACATTTACCACCGATTTTTACTATTAATAACAATATTTAGTCCTATTTCTATTTTCTATGGTCCCCCGTAATAGTAACAGAACCAATACTTCGGAAGCAACAAGGCTGAAATTTGTAGGAAAAAAACGAGACATTTCGGGAGCCGTGCTATTGTGTACTGCATGATGTACCGCTATGCGAAGGGTTTGCTACTATTATTATTCATTTTGGGCACACATCACGACCGTACTGGAGAGCTGCCCAATGTTAGGCGTATCCATACCACTCTAGGCGTCAATAGAAGGACCGCTTGGACGCTATTATCACGGGAAAACACATTATTCAGGACCGAATATGCTGAGTAAACATACTGAAATACAAACTATTATTGTGCAAGTACTGTAAGAAAAAAAGTGACAAAAAAAAAATATTATACATTATACATGTGAAAAAAAACGTGGAGGAAGGGGGATTTGAACCCCCGACATTTCGCATGCAAAGCGAACACTCTAACCACTGAGCTATACCCCCGCATGAAATGTACGTCCTATTTTTCAAGCATTTTAAGTCATGGTAAGTATAGTGAATGTTTCTAGAAACAGATACCGTGCATATGGTACGATAAACCGTACCTGGTAGAGAGTAACTTTAAGAGAGCGTCGCTGTCGCTAACTATGCTGCTGAACCGCTATATCATAGAAACTCGTGCGTGCAGCAGGATATTTGTAACTGTCCTCAAGTTGTGCGCGCTGGTGAAACGGTCACAGAGATATGTGTAGCAATGTATATTTTTTTTCAAATCCTCCGGCGGATTGGTAAAAATAATGCTTAAGCTCACCACATTTCCACGTATTTTATGTTCACCACATTTCTCCTGGTGTTTTGGGATGACGGACTACATGCTCCTCAACTTTCTACCCTCAAGATCCTTCAGATAATCACCCCCCCCACCCCTGGTAGCTCAGAAGGTGCCAGCTTACCACCCCTGGTACGCGGTGACACGCGTTTACTGTTTACTTGCGACAAAGTCGAACCGAAATGTTTGCTCCTAATGCGTTGCGTTCCAACTGCCGCACACGCTGTATGTGTGTGTCTTCTCACGCGTCCACCATCTACTAATAGCGAAAAGCTCGAATCGAAACGTGTTTACTCCCGCCGTGCCCTATTTTCCAACCACCGGACAATCTGCGTGTGTCTGTTCAAATTCAACAGTGGACGGATGGGCCGGACCTAACCGCCAACAACGTGGTGAGCGGCAACACCATGACGCCAAACGGCAACGAATGCGTGGACATCAAGGAGGGGGCTTACGGCAACATCGTCGAGAACAACGAGTGCCGGGAGCAGCTCGACGAGGATTCGGGCTGCTACAGCTCCAGGGGGGGATGACAACATTTTCAGGTGCGATGGTAGATCGTACGACATTTGGCATGTAAAACGCTTAGCTGGAAATTGCCACAGAACGTTTGTAGAGCAATACTTCCTACTACAGCAGCAGTTACTAGTAGTAGTATGCACACGAAGAATCACATAATAATACAGGAGTCTAGGCCCGCGAATGAGAAATAACTCACCACTCTGTACCTAAAAGTAAGAGAAATGTCTAGACTAATATTCAATCAAAACATTTCTTTTATTGCGGGACAGAACAATACTAACAATACAGCGGGCGCCCTTAGTCAAGAAACATAATGTTAAGAACCAAAACAAGTTTCAGATCGGTACAAATAATAAGCAAATGTGGGTAAGAAACGCGACTCAACAGTGGGATCAACTCTAACTCCTATGCAATAGAGTTAGATCAAGGTTGGAAAAAAATAAGACATTTGAACCTGGACACCAAATTGACGTTTCCTGACACCGCGCGCCCGCTGTGAACACGTAAGACTCTCCTTTTGGGGGACGCGAAGAAAAAGATGAACTTGAGAAATCGTGCTCAGCGGCGAGCGCTACACCAAATCCTCTCAATAAAAGCCTATGCTCAACGTTGTTCAAGGATGACGTCAGGAAAAGGTTTGGACCCCCTTTGGGACCGCTCTACCCTTCTGGTGACGAAACATTCGGAACCAGGGTGAGGCTTACGTACGTGTAAATTGCCGTATTAATTGGAATAAGGTTTGCTCAGATTACCTATTTCTTGCTGGGGAGCCCATACTGTAATAGTAACCCCGTAATAAGTAACAGCGCTTGACCGACCTAACCAGTACCCCCTACGCTGAGACCAGTGTGGTGTGGTGTACAGGGGGGTTTTGAAGTGCCAGGTATCGTCGGCCTCCTGGCTTCCCTCTGTTCTCTTCTTCTCTCTCTCTGGCAAAGCTTTCTTGAGTGTTCGACGTTGTAGCTCAATCAAGCTGCAGCATCGTCGGATGGCAAAACATGTAGTAACAGTACGTGGCGATGGCGAACATTATCCTCTCATCTGGCGCTCAGATTAATTAAACTCCGAACAATGTTGAGTGTATTGCCGGCCAGGCAGAGTGGTCTACATTTTTATTTTTTCCTTCGTTTTCTTCTGGTCTATTTCTGCGAATGTTCGTGTTCACGTGCCGCCACAGGCATTCTACTGAGATAAACGAAGGAAAAACATCCAGCTACGAGAGATCCAGGAATCCGTCGTAACCCTTGTTAGCAAGCTGTGTGTGATACGCACTTCTTTAGATGATAGTAAATGGGTTATAAAAGATCAAGACAAAAATACCATAATAATACTCGTATATATACATATCGCGCGTACTTTAGCTATACCAGGTGTACGAGTACTAATAGTCGACGTTGAACCTCATGTGCTATGATGTACAAAATCAAGATAATACTATAATTAACGATCGAACAATGCCTCCGTTGACCGGGCATTTTTTCCGTGATGGGCTTGCGCAGGTACAACGTCGGAGAGAACTGTGACGGGGCGGGCATTCGCTTGGGAGGCTGGGAGGTTGACGGAGAAACCTACGGTCAGCACTGCGATGTGAGGTTTGGGGTAGTCGCGATGTTGTTTTCGTTAGAGGCGGCAGCGGTGACGGCGGCGGCGGCGTCGGCAGCGGGGTTGTTATTGTTGCTGTTGGTGGTGGGTGGTGGTAGTAGCGGCCTGTTGTGTTGGTATTCGGGGTGGGCTGATGATATGATAGGGAAGTGATTTTTCGGCGCTTTTTTCCTCAGAGCCACTCGAGCGAGTGAGTAAGTAAGTACACTTGTTTTGCAGTCTTAAGCTTGTTTTGCCCTGTTGTTTTTTTTCGCTTTATGCGCCGCCACGGGGCGGTTTGTGTCCCTGCACCCACAACGCATAATCGTCCACCAATGAGTGAGGCCTGGATGCGGTAGCGAAAATGAAGTTGCCCCCCGGCCACCGTAGCACCAGTCCAGTCGGTGACGGCAGATATATATGTTTATGCATAATGTTGTGGACATTAATTTGTGTTCGTCTGTTTCTTGTGTTGCTCTCGTGTTCGTAGTCTAATACTCCCCGTCCCGCGCCCAACGCACCGTGCTTCGTGAACTGTTTTGTCCCTTCAACCAATCACAGGTGTACGGGAACAAGTTTGTCAACACCGGAACGGGCGTTATTGTGGCGCGCCAGCTGCCTCAGGGTGTGATCTGTGGCAACACCTGCAGCGACGGTGTCTGTCACGTGGTGGGGTGAGTGAGTCCTTACATCATTTTTGACGACTTTGGATTGGAGTTGTCCCGCCTGGAGACTCACTAGTTAAACGTTAGATGCGCATGTTGTGAAAGGGATGGGTGGGGCAAAGGGGGCGGCAGGCGAAATATATCGATGCGAAGTCGGATACAGGCACAAAAAGGAGTCAGACGTCGTGCAAAACAACGTTTTTTATATGTCCCTTGGGTTTTCTTCTGTCTAGAGATCGACGGTGAGGCTCGTGCTGCACAAGGTCGGGACGACGAATATAACAATGGCAGTCACAATTGAAACGTATCTGCGTCGTTCCTGCTCTTACCTTGACGTCGTTCTTTCTCCCTGTCACCCACCTGCTCGTGTTTGTCCTTGCTAGGGACGACGATGTGGAAGCTAAGTGGGACCAGCCGTGCTCGTCCGTGCAGGGAGGAGAAGGCCTCGACCCGGGAGACGACGAAGCCAACGAAGGTGACACAAGCAAACAACCAAAAGACGTGCCTCGACGGAAGCACTCAGGGGGGAGATAGCACTGTTTGGCCAGCAAGTTTCCGACTGAAGGAGGGATCCCTATCTGTTGAACAATACGCAATAGTGATAGAGTACCAAATGTATTCCACGGTATCATTCGTCAAAAGATACCAGAGGGCCAAGGGGTTGTTAACCGCGTGGTATCTTAACGTGTTTTCAAATCTGTGTTGGGAGAGGGAGAGTCTCTGCGCAGATGAACGAATTTGACTAATACAAATGGGTTCACCCGTATCGCATCACGCGTCAGAAGGAGGGAGAGCCTGGTTGGTGCCTGTATTCTATAGGTTATGATATGGAAACTCGGATATATATGAAAATCAAGAAAAAATACAGTATCAAGATAAAACATTGTGTCGAACTTGAGGCAAGCTAGTCCTAAACCTTACCACTGTTGCACGATGGCGCTTAATCCCGCCCCGCCCCCCCTTGGGTCGACGGTGGCGATGCTCATAGGTGAAGAAGACAGAGATGAGGATTCGCGTAAAAGTGCGGAGGAAAACGCAGTTGGTGATGGAGACGGAGATGGAGACGATTACGAAAACGAAGAGAATGATAGGGATGCGTACGGAGATGCAGACTTGGATGGAGATGACGAGAGGGACGAGGAGGACGGAGACGGACGCGAAGACGCCGAAACGGGTCTGCTGGGCCTCGCACTTGGTGAAGGAGACGAAGGGGAAGGAGAGGGAGAGGACGAGGGAGAAGAGGATGCCTGGGAACGGGATGCGTCTTCAAGCACTGGTTGCAGGCCTGTTCAGGTGAGAGGGGCCTCGATCGCTATTGCTGCCACTGCTACGTAGAGTACGCAATCTCAACAATGATATCTACCGCAACCACAACCGCATTAAGCTTCACCGCAATCGCATCAAACGTAAACATCAACTATCACCGCAACCCCTAGGGTAACATGTACCACAACCATAACCGAAATGATCCGCAACGATCGTTACCGTGATCGCAATATACGTAACCGTGAGCTTGGCCCCAACCGCAACGCTTGTCGCACCCGCACCCGCAACCGTAAACGCAATGGCTACCGTGTGTAACCGTAACCACAACAAGTAACAGGAATCATAGCACTCCCGCAACGATCGTTACCACCGTCGCAACAACAGCAACAGTACCCGTAACCAAACCCCCAAAACCCCAACCGCAATGTTTACCGCAACCGCAACCGTGACCGTACCGGCAACCGTGTAACCGTAAACGCAACAGCAACAAAAACCATAGCACTACCCTAACTGCGTCAACCGTTGCCGTAAAATGGTACCGGGAACTGTAAGATCAATCGTAACATTTGCCTCAAAACGTATCCTTAACACCACCGTTATCGCAACCGCAACAACGGTAATTTCCAGATATTGTCTACGTACTTGACCGGCGGCCCAAGCACCCAGCCCGAGAACCCGGTGGACCACCTGATCGATGGCTCGCTCGACACGCGGTGGTCAGCAGAGGTGAGCCCAGTCATTCGAGCATTTCGCATGTAAGCACTTGTATTTCTTCTCTCTGGACTTATTCATGAGCGAACCACATTTTAAGACCATGCTGAACATGCCTGGGATGCATGTGGTCGATAGCTCGCTGGACATGCGCGGCGAAGGACAACAGAGGTTGAGAAAACAATTTTAAGTGTCCCTCGTCCTTTTTGGTTTATTTGGATGCAGCTGTTTTAATACAGAAATGGGTTCAAGGAAGGAAATTGTTTGCTTGACACGCGTTGGTGTTCGCCGGTACAGGCGAGTCGAAACGTTCGGTTTACAAGTGTTTCGCAGGCGACATACAAAAAAATATGATGATTATTATACACCTCTCTGGACGTAAATATAAGGATCGATTTGTATAACTAATAATACATACGAGGTCCTTATATTTCCGCTCAGAGTGGTATATATATTTCTGGGTGTAGCTGCCTCGTCAGGGCAAGACGATGGATCACAAAATCAGATAGGCTGGTCTGACACGCGACGGGAATATGCGAGGAACCCACACCACGCGTGCCATAGAATCGGGGGGTGCGCCTAACGCGTTTGAGAGTACTTGCCCGAGGACCTACTGTAGAGTATGATCTCTGATACGAGCTACGACAGAGGTGCGCCTGATATTTTCTGAAGCCCCCCAGAAACCGCTTTGATACCAATGTGTGTCTACATTGCTTTATTTTTCTGTGAAGACACACGAATGTTGGGGTAGTCCCTCAGCCGAGAAGCCCTACCCATCAGAAAGATTGCCTCGTAAGGCACACGAAAGGCTAGCTAACCCTTATCTTTGCTCGCGTCCTCCGTACCTCACCCAAGCACAGATGCAGAGAAGCACCGTAGGCTTAAACTGATGGAAATTCAACATCAGGGAATTTCTAGCAGTAACATTTCTTTCGTTGTGTGTGTTTGCCTGGCCAACAATGCGAAGCCACGAATAGTATAAAAAATGGAAGAAGAAATCAGAGGGAACCCAAAGAAAACAAAACCTGCGTGAGCGCCTCTTCTGCACCTACGAAAGCTTTCGATTCAATAGCAACATAGTTAATCTCATCGGTGCTGTTTCGGTGCTCGTTGCTTCCAGGGTCCTGGTTCTTGGATGGCGATCGACCTCCCCGAAGCGACCTCCTTGTCTGGCATAGAGGCGGCTTTTGAAGATGGGGACGGCCGGACACAGAAATTTGAAATCGTGCTGCTGGGCGAAAGCGAGGTAAGAACTACTGCAATGAATACGAGCAAGACGGTCCGTGCCTTCATCCTTCACCGTCGCCATGCTGGATTCACACTACTGTCCCCCCTCGTATTATACAGTGAACACCCCCTTCGTTCGATGTTCCTTCGGTCTTCTGTGCGTTGCCGGTAGCTCTATTTTTTAATAGTGTTGCTCCTCGATACCCATCCGAATGAACACTTACCCCTTGTCATGTTTTGCAATGCTTGTTTTTCTTTTTCGTTCTCCGTTGCAGGTTACTAGGACGGTGCATTCTAGCTCCGGCACGACGAACGAAGCTCAGCTTTTCTCCTTCGACGGCGACGTAAAGGCGAAGGCCGTCTTCATCGTGGGCTACGGCAACTCCATCACTCCATGGAACAGGTGCTTACTTTGTTCACGACACGACTTGCGGGTCAATAGAAGTTGCGGGTCAATAACAAACAGAGACGATGTTTGCCTATCTCAAACACTTACTACTCTGATTGGAAATACAAGAGCTATTTAAAAGTTCTTGTAAAGACCAAGCGGTACTTATATTTCCGCCAGGGTGGTTCCAAGTATGGAACTAAGTATGGATATACCTTAACAGGTTTTCGCCTTTTATGGCCCTCACCGCTACTAATACAATACCAAGTACGGGATTAGGTATAGAAATAGGTGCCTCTCACCACTGCTGCCATGCCATGTATGGGACTAGGTATATAACTGGGCGTTGAAGAACTAGCCTGCTATACTGCCATAACTCTCATTTGCGACTACAGTAAACACTTGGGCCATGTTGAACCGGTCTCTACGTACGGTATAAAAGGGGTTGAATGTCGAACTTTGGTGTTTCGTTTTGTACCATCTTCCCATCACTGACCGATGTGTGTGATAAAGCGTGGAAAGTGGTGGTTCATTTAAACCACTCTTCCGTCACTGTCATGTGAGATGAAGTATAAAAGTTGTCGTTACCTTCCCGATTCTTTGCTTTTTTTTCTCACTGGTGGTTCCAGCAATACCCTATATCTGGCAGGTTATCTCAAAACTTGCCGCATTCCACACAAAACGTCTGACACATCACGAAATATTTTTGAATAGCTCACCTACATCCTAACCTTCCTTCATGATACGTTTCACAGGATCTGTTCCATACAGATCCAACCCAGAACAACTTTGCGACGATATGCACATTGTATGGCTCCCGCCCGGCAATACGGCGAGCTACTGCTGTAGACCACATATATAGGGCAGAAAGAAGTCTGCCCTGAAGGACCTAGACCGTGACGTGGAAATCGATGTTCTTTCCGACGTGTGGGAAACGTCCAAGAACCCCCCACTAACCCTCGTCATGCCGTTCTTGTCGCCGTGTGTTGTCGTCGTCGTCGCTATCCTTCGCTATTTATTTTCCCTTCGTACGTTTGGATCGCGGACGAACCCACCCAAACGTCGACAGCTTCACGGTGATCAACCTGTGCGAGGGAGGAGGAAGCGACGGGGGCGACCGCAGGCAGCGCCGCCGCCAGCTCACCGACTCCACCACCCCGGAGCCACCGACATCAGCGACGACGCCGACGGCAAGAAGAAAGACTACCCTCATTGTTCATTCGGCGCAACGACGACAGCAGCAGAAGACGAACACCATGACCGCAAAGAGCAACAACAACAACAACCTGCGGGGAAACACTCGAGTATGATGTCGTGTCGATACGTAGCGAAGGCGCGAACAGTGTGTCATTTAATGTCGTCTCCATATTTCAGGGCGCTCTATTTCGGCATCAATGTCAGCTACCAGCGCAAGTACGTGGTGGGTGTACGCGTGGGAAGGGAGACCAGAAAGGGTATAGGGGGTGGTTATCTGTTTCTGGTTGGGGTGGACCTACTGCAATGCTTGATTGGCAATGCGTATTTTCTTCGAGATATTCTTCTCTCTAGAGTCACAACCCCTCCATTGTTTACCAGCAACAGTTTCTACATATTTACGTGATCCTGTTCATCATGCTGGGTGTCAGACTATTTAATTTTGATTTTCGCTATTTTCTCAGCAAGTGGAGCCTGCGTGTGGACATATTACGGGAGTTTTGTTATACGTAGGTTGTGCTGCTGTCACAGCGAAGCAGTGGAACAAGTTTTACTTTGAATGATTTGGGGCGATGTTTTTACCAAGTTTGTGCTTTCGCAACGACCGATTCCCGCTGCGAACAGAGGACATCTTGTGCGCTTGTCGTGAGGGTTTTGTTGTGTGTACGTAGACTGTGCTGTCACAACCAAGCAGCCGAACAACACTTACTACAACAAGCTTGTGGGGCGATACTTTTACCCTTTAGAAATTGATTCCTTCTATCAAGAGGATTTTTTTGTTGGAATATTGTGAGTGTTTGTCAGATACAGTTTGCCGTGACAACCAAGCGGTCGAACAGCTAGAAGTAAGCTGGCGGGGCGATCATTTTGGCTGTTTTCTACAGCACCAATAGTTGACGTACCGTTTTTGGGCGTTGAGTAGGCTGAAATTCCTCTCACCAGGAGGTACATGTGTGTCAAAGTATTGCGATAGTTGGATAGATGTAGACTTTGCCGTGGCAGCCAAGCGGTCGAGCAATTTGAAATAGGCTGCTGGGACGACGCGTTTAATGTGTGTTTGTCTTGTCGTTCGTTAATGTACCGTACATTGGCGTCGCGATGACTGGCATTCCCTCCACCCAGAAAACCAAACTGTGTGGAAATGATGTGGGCGGTGGGTAGATGTAGATTGTGCCGTGACAACCAAGCGGTCGAAGGCCTTGAATCGGCTGGTGGAACGATGTCTTTAACGTTATTTAACGTACCATTTTTTGTCGTCCCAACGGCTCGGATTCCTTCCATTCAAGAGAGGCAAGTATGTGGAAATATTGTGTGAGTTGGCTAGATATAGACTGGGTCGTGAAAGCAAAGCAGTCGAGTGACCTTCAAAGGGATGTTGGAACGATGTTTTTACCGTTAGTTGACGTACCGTTTTTGGGTGTCCAACGGCTCGGATTCCTCCCATTCGAGAGAGGCAAGTATGTGGAAATATTGCGTGAGTTGACTAGATATAGACTGGGTCGTGAAAGCAAAGCAGTCCAATGACCTTCAAGGGAATGTTGGGACCATATTATTATCGTTATTTGACGTACCGTTTTTGGGCGTCTCAACGGCTCGGATCTCTCCCATCCAAGAGGGACATGCTTGTGACAATATTGCGTCGGTTGATTAGATGTAGATTGTTGTGCCATGACAGCAAAGCAGTCGAACAGACGTTTGTAGGCTGGTGGGACGACATTTTCACCGTTTTTTTTTTTTTTTTTTTTTTTTCTGTACCTTTTTCGAGGTATCGTTTTTAGGCGTCGCAACGCCTCTGATTCCTTCCGTCCATGGGGGATATTTCTGTGGAAATATTGGCGGCGTTTTTTAGGTGTATATATTATGCCGTGTCAGTCAAGCGGTCGAACTTATATTGGTAGGCTGTTTGGGACGATGTCTTCCCCGTTAATTGATGTACCATTTATGGCGTTGCAACGGCTGAGTCCTCCTACAGACCCCGGCGCATGAAGAAGAACACGCCTCAGGAAAGTGACATGCTATTGCTTGGGGCCTTAGGAAAGTAACATGCTATGGTCTGGGGAGTCATTTATCCGGCGGCGTGTGTGCGTCCACCCACCGGGTATTATGTACGGGTGCCTTCGATGCACCAGAGTTTTGTCCAACCTGTCGTCAAAATAAATAGTATTTTGTGACATGCACGGGTGTGGTGCACCTTCAGTGCGCCTGGGGTTTTGCTTCAATCTGCTGTTAAATAAATAACATTTTGTGGCCTGATGCAGATGTTCATTGGCATGCATATCATGCAGGGTGTGATTGACATGCATGAGCTATTTTTTTCACCTTCAGGCGGCGCATGTAGTAGCGTAGGGTCCTCAAATCTTGTGGTGTTGCCATTAGTCTCTCGGAACCATGGTGTTCTTATGTTGGGGGGCTTCTTCTGGTTCGTGCTGGATATGGTGGGAGGTCTTTCCCCAATCCAAAGGTTTAATCTATTGCCAAAGCCTTTGGGTCGTTCGTTGACAGTGGGTCAATATTTCCCTAGAACGAAAATGGGGTCAATAATGTTCACTGTTTTTTTTTAGATTTGAGTGCAGACGGAATACAAAAAAGAGTAAACTCTTTGGAATACGAGCACGCCTTGGAGGCCGATGGCAAGGGTTAGTACGACTCCCATCATGAACGGCAATGACTGCGGGCCCAAGTTTACGGAGGGCAGCAGGTGATGGTGCTCTATGACGTGCTTTTCCACTCCGAAACAGAGGAGAGGCGCATTCCACAACAGGGGTGCTGCTGTGTGCATTACATTTTTTATCGGGTTCGCGGCTTGAAGAGCTCTGTACTATCAGGAAGCCACCCGTGACGAGACTTCTGAAACAACACGAGGGTGCAAGACGATGGCCTATACTGTATAGGTAATACAACGAATAGAAACACGTAAGACAGAAAGGGTTGTCCAAACGATACAACGGTTGGGGTAGTCGAGTTAGTTGCCTCCCAGTCGAGGAGTCGCGCGGCAGTCGGGGCCGAAATGCTTTGCCTCCCTCTGTTATATTGGCCCACATCGTAAAAGCATGGCGATACCTACCCTGAAGCTGCACGCTCCTCTGAAGACACTCTTGTCAGGTCTCGAACTCGTCGTGTTTTTGAGCGCTATACGTAAATATTCGTACAATATTTGATTGTTAGATCTATATGTACGGCGCTCTATCTTCCATATTTTACACGAATCGTGATCGCGCGGTAGGAGTCCTGAATGGTTGACTGCTTTTATAGCGGGCGCACACCACCAGCTCAAACACGCCACGAGATACATGAACGAGCGACACTCGAGACTGGTGCTACGTTAAGGCGGGGCGCTTTTATGTCCCACGCTTTCAGTTGAAAGCCACTCGGGCTAGTGACCACATCTTAATTTCCTGGGTTATTTTTGAGTCTTCAAGGTTTTCGTTTTCGCGATGTTCCCTGGCAGGGTGGTTGTTTTTCACTCTGAGGCAACGGATAATCGCATGTGCCTTAATTTTTGAGTGAGATACAGAGCCGCTCGTCCGGGCGACGTAAACGCGGTTTATAGACGAAATGGGGGTATCCCTCTTACCGCAGCAAAAGTCTTGAAACGATGTCAACATATCCGTACGGCTTGTCGACCCTCCCCACACTCTAGACTGGTTGCACTTTAGGCTCAATATTGTACGCGTGCCGCGGTCGGGGCATGGTAGATCCTAATCCTTCGGAGAAAGTATCCTCACGTGAAGATCTCTCTCCATGAAAAACAAACACAAAAGCTGGCATCGAAAATACAAATAAAAAGTGGCTAATCCCATGCCCCAAGACCAAACGTCACTGTACCACTTTGTAGCTCTGCCATCTCCATCTCAACAACATGGTGCCAGCGAAAATGGGCGCACACTGGGTATGGAGGCCAATATGGGTCCACGAAGTTTCCAAGACGATTAAATCCAACCCGAAGGGGTGTCTCGTCACCATCTCACCCCCGAGATAGTGGCGAGCACGCCACGATCTTGTTGCCGCGTTTCGTTGTCCCGCAAACATGGACGATAATGCTACATACGAGAACGATACGTATAAGTGTACGTAATCCGTATAACTATTAATAGTACTCTGTTCAAGAACGATACCTATACTACTTGAAAACACATACGGGTGCTACATATTCCATACCATACGCACTGCTGTTGCACAGCGTTCTAGATTTGGGTGGCCAGATGGATACTCGGAAGAAAAAAGAGCAACAGAGTGGTCCATGACGTTCGGTCTTACTGTCATCAGTACTTGTAATAGTATGGAGGTCTTCAAGTGAACCCCTATAAGGCAAACCCGAGTCGCGGCTATAAGTAGACTACGGCCGTAGAGGGGCCGGGCTCGTGCTTTCTATCGTGACACGCGCACGAAGACCAAGCCTGTGAGTACAAAGGGAGCCCCCGGCATTGTCCTCCGGCTCCGACGTTCTTATTTCCTCGAGCGCCGAAGTCGTACAAGTGGAGCCGTCAGTGTACGAATATGCTACAAAATTCACAGGGGACCACGGTTTGCCTCCCAGTGACTGCAAGCTCCACCATACTGTAGCTAGTATACAAAGGCCGGGAGAAGTCTTGACGCGCCCAGCAGAAACGTCGGGGTCTCCACGAATACGGAAGCATTTTGGCGAATTGTATCGCAAGGTGTCCGCCACCCCGGATTTAGTTGAGCACCCAGCAGTCGCCTGACTTGGACAGGGTCTGCTCATTGGCGTTCACTTCGACGATGAGATCGTCCGCGGAGCCCTGCGCGCCCGGGGGGGGGGGTGGGCAGAAAAAAGGGGTGGCGCGGGTGCATGATTACATTTGGTTGTTGTGGGGTATGGTCTTCCAGCCCATCTTTTTACACCTCGAACAGATCAGCTCACGGTAGCTCGAGCTAGCTCTTCAAGGAGCTAGCTCACCGGTGAGGTACGTGAGCTATACATGTTTTCCTGGCTTGAGTTATAGGAGGGTAGCTGATCTGCACATGTTTTCCAAGCTTGAGCCACAGAGGATAGCTCGTCTGCACATATATGTCCAGAGTGGGCTATGGGAGCTACATGAGCTACACATGTTTTCCCCGGCTTGAGCTATAGACGGTAGCTCGTCTGCACATATATATCCAGAGTGAGCTACGGGAGCTACATGAGCTACACATGTTTTCCCCGGCTTGAGCTGTAGACGGTAGCTCGTCTGCACATGTTTTCGAAGCTTGAGCTATAGGCGATAGCTCATCTGCACATGTTTTCAAAGCTTGAGCTATAGGCGATAGCTCATCTGCACATGTTTTCAAAGCTTGAGCTAAAGGGGATAGATGAGCTACTACTGTAGTTCATGAGCTGTATAATTGACCTATACAAGGACACAGAATAGTACGGTATCAACACAAACAACCACATATGTTTTGTACGTACCAGGTACAGTATGTGATATTGTATGAGATCAGATCTGCTTCTGTTCTGAGCATACCTGAGGATAGGTCGACACCCAACAGAATTTGAATTTTCGTTTTTTTGACCACAACAGCTATATACAGCAGCTGTCAGCTGTCACCATTTACACCACAAGAGGCGCTCGCACAGAACATAACACTGACACCCCACAGCGACACCCCTAGCATGCCCACGACCCGGGGTAGCAGCCCTAGCGGCGCTTCGGCCGTAGGCCAGGCTGGCGGCGGGCAGCAACCGGGTCTATCGACGGATGTGGACCCCACGAACAACGTCATCGATGTGGATGACGACAACGATCAAACCCAGGCCGGACCCATATTATTCCTATACATACGCAGTTGTCCCGGAGGCATTTCAGCTACTCATCTTACACGCATGTGTTGCCGAAAAGGGCTACAATGAGCTGCGTGCATGAGCTATGATCACGTCTTCCGGGGGTGAGCTATAGGCGATAGCTCATCTGCTCATGTTTCGCTTGGTTGAGCTATAGGCGGTAGCTCATCTGCGCATGTTTTGAAGGCTTGCGCTACAGAAGATAGCTCATCTACACACATTTTCCCAGGCTGAGCTATAGGAGCTACATGACCTAGCTCATCTGCGCCCGAGATGAGCTATAGGAGCTATATGAGCTACCCGGCTTGAGCTATAGGCGGTACCTCATCTGCACATGTATTCGAAGCTTGAGCTATGCACAATAGATGAGCTAGCTCATGACCTGTCCGGGGTCTTTTTCACATCTCGGACACAGCACGAACTACTGCAGATTTATAGTAGTTCCTTATCAGCCGTAATGAGAGGCATAGCACACATGAAACCCATGAAACATGCGCCACGTAGTTCATATATATGCAGATTTTACGGGTCCCGCCGCTGGCAACGTGAGCTAGATTGTACAACACGAATTGCCTTGAACACTCTGGATCATGAAGTTGGAATCAGTGGCCTATCCGAGGTGGCATCGAGCACAAGTATAGTGTACAGAATGGCGAGACAGGTTGCCGGGTGACATCGCATAAGCTCCAGGGGACGCTGCGACACGAGAAAGACCCCTGTCACTGGGAGCCATACACGTGCAGGTCAAGGGACATCGAGCAGGCGCTGTTCCTTGTACTTTCGCCTACTACGGAGTACCTGATAGCTGTTGAAAAATGTAGATATCGTCAGCTACAGCAGGCGACAGCAGGATTTCAGTTTGCGTACCAATCATTGCCACGCTGCGTTTGACTTCCACACGCACCACAAAGTTGTCTACAGCAAACCTTCTCTATGGAAACAGGTTTTGGGGTGCACAATTCGCAACTGCTGTGGGCAAGACGGAAACCCACCGAAGGACACAACATACCTTGCTCCCTGGTTGATGGGTTTCCTCAATTTTTTCCCATGTCTCATTAGGTGAAAGGGGAAGTGCTACGTAAGTGTAAGCGTTGTGTTTATTTGTTCATCTCCGTGCTAAATTTCCTTGTCCATAGCAAACGTTACCCACTTTTATTGGAACACAAAGAGACGAGACTTGGGGGAAAAGTTATTCGATAAGAGTAACCCCAACTGAAGTCCTGTCTAGGACTCACCTCTGGGACCCCTACGATGCAGTCTCCGCTCACGGCCTCCTCGTACTCCAAGATGTTGTCCAGGGTTAGTGGCATGGTCGACTCCATCAGGATCAGCGGCTCTGTGGACCAAGAGAAAATTTGTTCGCCAGACAAACGGAAACCGAAAAAAATGAGTTGGGACAGCAGGGTGCTACGCAGGTACATTGACAACATTGGCCACCAGACATTGGCGGGTGAACAAGCTTTCAGCCCTTCAAATAACTTGTCACATCTACACGGGATTCTCGGTAATTTCCCCCTCTAGCGCCTTGTTGTTCCAAACTCTGTGAGACCCGACCGGAATCCTCAACCCAATATCGTCGGGACAGGCTCAATGATTTTCCAGGTACAGCATTGCTCGTGAACACTCCTAGGCCTTGGAGCCACCCGCCTGGTAACACGGGTGGCTTTTCTCGAAAGTTTTTTCTGGGTGAGTTACCAGCGTCTTTAGAACAGTGTAGAGCTCCTCAAGTAGTAAGGAGCACCAGAAGGCCAAACTATTAATAGGTACAAGACACCCCTTACCGTAGCACCGTACGATTTCAGATCAAAACCAATCTGCCCGGCCGACAGCAACCGGCGCTCACCTGCGCCGGGACCTACGAAGCAGTTCTGGAACGCGATGCCGGAAGAGTCGCCGGTGACGACAACGCTGGCCGTTTGGCTGCCCCCGCTAGGCGGGCTGAGCCTGGGGGTAGGAACTTCGAACTCGTCGTAGCCCTCCCACACAATGTTGTTGCATGTGTCCAGAAGCAGTCCGCCCATCTCCTGAGAGAGTTCCGCCGGGTGTTCGTCGCCCGTCGGGGGTACCGCAAACAAAACCATGTTAGTCGAAGTGCAGCTCAAGAGCAAAGCAACACATCAAGGACAATGCTGTTCAGGTACTGCAGTAGGAGCAGTCGCTCAAAAATAGCCGCTTTTTTCTACTTGATAATTGCATTTCCGACGAGATTTGGCAATAAAAAAAATAGTGGGTTTTGTTTCGCAATGATGTATCTCCCTCGCCGTCAAGGTTGACATTGCTGTATAGAATTGTCGTTTGTGACAGCTGCCGATGACACGAAAACAAATAATCAAAATCTGCATTATTAACAACAGTCTCGAGACATCAAATATCGAACAAAATATTTTAACATCGAATATTATCGGGAACGTAGTTGTCACTTTAAAAAATCGGTTGGTCTTTGACTGTTCGTTTATTCCTCGCATGTTTTAGGACTAAAATACGGAAGAGGGGGCTCATCAAGAGAAGATCTGAACATTTTTTTTTTTCCAAGCAGAGGTTTACTATATTTGGTAATGGTTATTCCTCACCAGGTAGACATTAGCTACCCTATATGCAGGAGTTCATTGGGCCCACTTATTATCCTTTTTTTCTCCAAGTCCGGTGACGAGCAAATGAGTATTCAGGTCAAACCTCTACACCAGTAGATAACTGCCGACATGGTGATCCACATACAAATATTTACATTATTTGTCTGGTTGCGACCAACCAACATATGTTCACGTGCTTAAGTTCAGGGCGGCCCCGCGCACCAGCTAAGGTGTGTGTGCTGCTGCAACGCTCGCGGCGCCCCAGCTCTTCAACGTCCATGCTGCAATTCAAGTGCATCCCACCCAAAAACGTGCACCCTGCCTTACCGTGATCGGATGGCTCGGTTGAGCTATCGCACTGCGGTGGAAGTACTGTAAAATTAGGCGCCAAATAGTGTATGTAGACGCTAGAGGTGGGAATTGACTGCTTAGAGGTAGCCGGCTGATTGTTATTTGGCCGGGGATAGCAGTTAATCTGCGTGCTGTTGTTCACTATTGACGGAGTGCCGCGGTTTGCATCATACCTGATCAGCGCGTTAGTGCCTCGACGAGCGTTCACTGCTGGCAGGCACTACCGTTGCCCGTTAAGTCAGAAACTTGGTGCGCACTTTCCGAAACCCAAGAAAATGACTAGCCGCGAAGTCTACCCGACTCATGGCCGCGGCATGAGCAGTGTAACTCACAGGGAATCCCTTGATGTAGAAGTCGTCTACGCGGGTGAGCTCCATGAAGTTGCCCGTGTCAAAGGTCCCGTCCCAGAAGATGAAGGTACTGAGAAGGAGAAGAGAAAACAAGCAAACATGTGACACCACATAAATACATGAATGTAGGTCTGAAAGTGGGCGTGGACGCGACGGTAGGACCGCACGGACGCGTGCAATGACAGTAGGAGTAGCACCTACTGTTCCGAGTTTCCTGACGTGATCTGGTCTCTACACCCCATCCAACAACCGACCGCGAGAGAAATACCGTACCAGGTAATTGAAGCCACAAAAATACACAATGAAATTGGCATGCAAATAGTAGTATACAACAATACGTACCCGGCAATCAGTCTGGACCTAAACGTTCAACTCCAATACCTACCGCCCCACCTATTGCTTCGTGAGGGGTTCCCGCCTTGAGGAGCTGTACACCTCGCCCGAAACAACTGTTTCCTTGAGATAATTATTATGGGGGTCCATAGTTAATAGGACCTATGGTATACATAAAAACCTATATATTTACCTATTTTTACCAACAATATTTGGTCCTATTTACTATGGTCCCCCGTAATAGGAATATTTGTCATTGAGCAACACAGAGAGATACACGAAAATTAATTTTCCCGACACCCCACCCTCGTACTCATTTGCGATCCCCAGGCAAGAAGGGGGGCAGCATACTACAACCATTTATAATCAGACATGAAAAATAGCTCGCCTTGGATTCAATTTCGTCCAGTATAACCCCCCCCCCCCCCCACCGCACTGGTTTGCTTTTCACTTTGACCTTGGGAGGGAGTGGACCCGTGGGGGGCTGTCTTTGTTTTTGTCGAGAGCAGCCCTGAGCACCACCCCCCGTCGCCCATGCATACCACTAAAAATACCGAAAACACTACATTATCTGTGTTCCAACGATAGGGCGCATGCCTTGCAAGGCATGCCTTCGTGGCTAATTCCTCAGCGCCCGTAGGGAGCCTCGTCCCTCCAAAATATTTCGGCCAAATGTGCGACCCATTTCGAAGCGTCCTTGCCTTGACGCATGCTATGGCATTCCAGTTGCCCTCGACGACATAAAACAAAATGTTTCGCGCGTCTGGTACAGATAGGCTACCGAATCCCAGTCGATCATGCAGGCAGGGCGGTACGCACCCGGCTAGCCCTTTCATCGGCGCTACTCGAGCACATAGACGTGTGTCGAACGGAGTCGTAGCAGTGGTTTTCAGGCGCATCACCCTGAACTCCCTTCAAAAGTGCTTACTGCCTCCATATATTTTGAGGACAAAACTACCATGAAAGTAGCGACGGATAACGTTGCGAGTGGTACAGGAGTTTAGAAGGGGGGAAAGCATGCGAACCCGGAAGTATTCCCATGTTCAAGCTCACGATAACAGAGGCACCGCCCCAGGTTTCACGCAATGCGTGGTCACTGTCCACGCGCGCCCCCGAGTTGGTTTTGCTTAGCACGGCGGCTGAGATACCGGCGGAATAACTTAACGGCGACGACCACGGCATCGCCAAACACACCATGCTTTTGTGGACATCATGCGACACTCACGTGATGTTGCTCGAGTCGGTGAAGTGGGCAGCGCCGCTCCGACACGCTCCCGGCACTATTTCCGTAAACCTCAAGTCCTGTACGGCACCCCCAACCCACCCCCCAAAACCCCAGCGGGGGAAAGCGGCAACTACGATTACATAGGGTATTACGAAATTTTTATCACGGTAGCGATAAATCCTACGATCGTAAGCCTTCTGAGGCTCCCACTTGAGGACCTCGATACATGCAGCGGACGCGTGTTACAACCAAACGTGGCACTTTTGAGCCAAACTATTTCTGACCGACCGGGCTCCCTCAACCCAATACTGTTGGAACCCCAGGAGTATTCATACCCTATCTTTCGCGATAACACTTAGGATTTGGGGATTGTTTATCGGGTCGCACCCTCATCCGTTCTAAAAAAAATAAAACAGTTATTGGGGTGAGGACCGTTCAGAATGTTTGGGTGCTACCTCTACCGTAGCATGCATGACCTAAGCAGCACCCAAAAAAAAATGACCCCAACATAAGAGAGGACAACCCCATCGCCTAGGTTATGCACGAAAAGAAAATAGGGAACAGCATGGTGGGGACTGCAACAATGATGGATAGTTGCTTCTTCAGTTTAGGCGTCCCGTCAACCACAAATACAGTCTGGGCGGAAATCGAAGGACCGCTCCGGCTTCATATTAACGGCCCAAACGCTCCTCACAGGCGCCCTCAGAGTGGTATATTTCGGCCAAACGTGCCGCAGGTACTACCTCTATATCGTAACCCCCGCACGCGGCACCTTACAAGTGTTTTCGGCGGGAATCACGTACACAGTTGGGAACACACCGAGGTTATCTCGTGGACAAGCTAACGACAGGCGCGATCGGCGATACAAAGGACGAAAGGAGTAGTGCATGCCTCTGGTACCAGGTACATTGTACTGAATTTTTTCGAGGTGTTCGCCGCATTTTTTTATGGGGAAACATGGTGATTTATAAAACCCAAGATGGTGTGAAAACATCCGAGCGTCCCAGGTACACCACGGGTGAATGATTGTTGTTTGTTGGGTTCACCGCGGGTTCCGACTACAATGCCGTACAACCTCTCCCCCCCCCCCCCCCTCGCCGGAATACTGCAATTACGGGCTAGCACAACTATGACAACCAAAAACGGTTTCTCGTAAAAAGGAGGAAACACGCTTTTTCGTCTTGTCATGGGTTCTGCTTACCAGGTACAATATAAGCCCCCCTGGAAATAGCATACGTTAGGGTTTGGACGTGCGTGTCGCGGTGTTGTAATGGGGGGCGCGCGATTCACGCATACACGACGTGAAGAGGAGATTGACATACACGTCGTTTTCGTCAACCGTAGAGCACGTTGTTCAGGCAACATCGCAGCAACTGTGCCCGTCACTCTAAAAACCGTCTCCGTCCGTAAGAAGGCAGAGGAGAGGATATCATATTACGGGGGTCCATAATAAAGAGGACCTATGGTACAACACAAAAAACCTATATATTTCCCAATTTTTACTAACAGTAATAGGTCCTATTTACTATGGTCCCCTGTAATAGAAGGGTTTACCACCAGGGTGGTGTACCGGTAATACACTGTATGCGCCCCACAAATCGAGAAAACCAACAGTCGCGTCCGGTGGAAAATTCACGCCGCTCGACAAGGGTGATGCCACGTTGTACGCTGGAAATGGTGGAGACTCACAGAGGTATCAAGCCATAAGGCGATTTACCGTTTAACCCAGTTCACGAAAAGCCACCCCCCCAACATTGTTGTGCCGGATCCGAATACAAGAGCTCTCTGAGACAGGCACCGGCTATGCCTGTCGAAACCATACAGTAGTCCGTTCCATGTGCAAAGCCGCCAAGGAAACGTTCGTATCGCCAGACGTTGGGCATACGGGATACAATCGGACTGCTCTTAAACGTTGTGCGTGCTGGTCACCTTGGAGTCCCTGACGTCCACGCAAAGGTTGCCGAGTGTGCCGGGAACGATGTCCCCCCGTCCCCTCGACCACGCGCCGGAAGTTGATGAATTCCACCTGCCGTCGTAGAAAGGAGAACGTGTTTCGATACGTTTTAGCTTCGTACAAGCTCTGGAGATCATCTCCTACGCTTGAGTATTCAGTGTTTGTCCGGGAAAGTATCAAGGAGTATATAGTCTCCCCGCGCAGTGAGCGCTGTCCAAAATTTCAACTGCGCTTGACTCCCGCTAGTTAAAACTGTCGACATGTCCAATCATATTGGCCGCAGGCCACGATAGGGTGCACCTGCGAGTTTCCGAGGCTCCTCAAGCCGAATCGCACGGTAAGGGATGTGCACTTCGTGGCTCAGCGTATTCTGACCGGTAGGGGTCCTCCAGTAAGCAACTGCCTGTTGCGTAGCATGTTGTTGCTTTTTTGTTCCGTTTTTTCTTGTGGTAGGACTAGGTCATATAAAAATTTGCGCACGGTTGCTTGCGCAAAAAAAAAAAAAACCTTTTTCAAGGCCGTGTTCCGGGCGAGATACGTGTTGACCCCCTGGCGTGAGAAGCTCAGAAAACAAGCCACCGTCCCTCTGAAGGCCTTGCTCTCACTTGAGGAGACCGATACAACTTCAAGACGGCTTCTACGATAGAGGTAGCACATTTCCGCTGAAATGGTTTCTGAATGACGGGGTTCCTTAACCCAAAATCGTCGGAACGCCCATCTTGTTTCGAAAAATGACATTTTTGTATACTTGGGCCATAGATTATTCATCTGGATGCAATTTTATTCTTGCTGAAGCCAGTTTTCGGGTGACGTGTGGAGCTCCTTAAGTGAGGGGCCTCAGAAGGTTTGGGTGAACCTCTATCGTGGAATGCCTCTCAAATAAGTAATTTACGAAATAACGCCTACTTTTAACCCGACGAGCAAACCCATTAGCCTAGGTCGGTAACGAAATATAATGCAAAAATGTGCGATACCAAGGTAGGTTCCCTCTATCGAGACGTCTTACCAATCGGAAATCGTTTGGACGAAAAATGCTACCCCTGTCCTACAACGCCTCGTCGCTTGTGGGGCGTTCTACTATAGAGGTTCACCCCAATTTTTCCGAGGCTGCTGTGTCCCCCCGAGGTATAACGGAGGTATAATGGGGACAAACGTATCAATACGATTGATGCTTGGGATGTGTGGAGCGCGCCACGTCAATAATTACAGACATCCCCACGACCTGTGGTACAGTACCTCCTTCGACTGCCGCCCCCGCGGTAAGGACGCCTTGGTGGCTCAGAAAGTGTTTTTCCTGAACGTGAAACCTCTATCGTAGAACGCCTCTTGTGAAAATCAGTATCAGACACACCGAGTCCGAGTGGTCTGCCGCCAAAATCGCGGTGGGCTGGCGCAAATTAATCAGAGGGGTGACTGGGTGAACGTAAATCCTTAGCAAGAACATGGAAACCCTCTAAATTCACGCCAAGAACACTGAAAACAAGGCTGGTGTGTTGATGCTCCGTGTGGGAAACCAGCGTGTAGGGATCCGCGTCATCGGGGGTATACCACAGCGCTCGGAGATGTGAGGATCGCTTGGGTTTGTATGTATAAAGGCCCGAGCGGTCCTTGCATTTCCGGTGAGTGAAGCTTTCCATTGTTAAAGGCATGCCTTCTACGCCCTGCCAAAAACAAGTACGAATGTATCGTCCGTATCACCGCATAGGCGGGCAAAAACAGACATGCGATGGCATCACTGAAAACACAAGGAACATAGTCGACATGCACGAGTCTCCTGTCTCATGGAACTTCTTCCGACGTACACGGCATGAGTTGGCTCACGCCCTATGTTTCCAACCAGAGTTGTTCGTTGGAAAGGTATCGTCATACCTTTAGGGGTAGGACGTGAGCCACGAGAGGGGTACGAAACACCTTTCGGCCTGAAACAAACGTGACAGACGGGGCTCCTGAACTGAGCGATCGCTCAAATAGCGCATCATTTATCGATGGAATGTTCACCGCGTTTCACCGCGTTTTCTAGGGCTGGGTGCTGGCACAGTGTGTACTGGCAGCCTTATCCTGCTGACCTGCCTGGTCACTACATTCGCCAGTTGTAAAATATACCCAAGCACGCCCGAGAAACACGCCATACTAGCACAGTCGCGACCTATTGACTGAGTCAGCCAGAGCCCAGTCCTAGTGTTTCCATACTGTTCTTCGATACTTAGGCTAGGTCACAAAACTGTTCGTCGGGTCGCACTTTTCCGTTTTTATTTCTCAAGCCCGGGTTGAAGGTGGGAGTATACATATAGAGCTCCACGAGCGGGGAGGCTGGTTTTTATTTTTTGCTGCGCCCCCTGTCGCGGCATGCATGTTGTGGTTTGGCTGACCCGACTGGTGCTACGATGTACTCGATATCATGCATGGCCGTAGTCGTATGACCATAGACCCTCCCATCCCTGGCCGGGACAGAGCAGGTCGGGTTTGTAGGGGGGGTATGATGCCAGTATTTTCACTACTGCGTTTACGCCACTGGGGCCAGTGGCTCACAAAAAAAATTGGATAAATAAGTATGTTGTCGGCACAGAGTAACGAACAAATCCCCATGGCGAGTGGTGCTTGCTCTGAATTGCCTGACTATAAGCCGCCAAAGGCATTGCAGCTAGGTGCGTTGCGCGCGGGAGTTCGCACACTTCTGCACCCTCGTATATAATGCTGCGCAAATATTTGTCTTGCCTTGCATCTAGGCATGAAGACCCATACAACGCGCAGCCCTACAGATTTTCCTATCATACCCGAGTGCTGAAATACTTATTACGGGGGACCATAGTAAATAGGACCTACGGTACATACAAATACCTACATATTTCCCAATTTTTACCAACAATATTCGGTCTTATTTACTATGGTCTCCCGTAATAGGGGCGCCCAAACACCACTTGCCGCCGCGTCCGTGACGCCGTCGATGACGACCACCGCATCCTCCGCCGTGTTGCCGTTGCTGGCGCCCTCGTACAGATGGAAGAAAGTCCAGTTCGGAGGGTCGTCGCTGTAATCCCCTTCGATGGTAACCCCGCTCTTGACGAACACAGGCCCATCCACGAAGTAGTCTCCTGTTCGTAGGTTGATCTGTTTTTATAGCGGGGGGGGGGGGGGGGGGGGGGGGGGGGGGGGGGGGGGGGGGGGGGGGGGGGGGGCGTACTCATTTGTTGCTTGCCTTAGTCATTTGACCATTGACCACGCATCCCTTTATAGGGGCCGGGGGGTGTACTCATTATCGTTGCATGGCCGTAGTCGTATGACCTAACCATAGACCCTCGCATCCCTACAATGCCGTGACGGAGCACGTCGATTTGGGGAGGGGGGGTGTACTCATTATCACGCATGGCTATAGTCGAACGACCATAGACCCTTGCATCCCTACAATGCCGGGACGGAGCGCGTCAGGTTTTCACCGACTAGGCAGACATTGCTTGCACCAAGCGCGAAGGGGGGGGTGTGTGTATATACCGGCGTCACGCATGCTGCTCGGCATAGCAGTGAGACGTACTCACTCGTATGCAGGTGAAGGTTTAAGCTATTCGGTTCCATAACGATCCTTTCGACGCAAACAACATCAAACCAAAAAAACGGCGGCCGGTTGCCTGGACTTCACCTCACATCTACCGTTCTGTACAGAAAAATGAAAGTGCCGTTTGTATACAGGTATCGAGTCCTAACGGTCAGCACATTTTCGGTACTGAGTGGTAGCTGTTTCTACGGGCGGGGGGTAGAGTCTAATGTAGAATCCACGATGGACTCGAATACTGGTGTTTTTCCTCTCCATTCACACATGATAGAAGCGTGCTACGATCTAGAGGCCGGAGAATCCTTTTGCCCAGGAACTCTATTACGGGGGTCCATAGTTAATAGGACCTATGGTATACATAAAAACCTATATATTTACCTATTTTTACTAACAAAATTTGGTCCCGTTAACTATGGACCCCCCCGTAATAGCACCGGAGATCGTCGGAACACCATCGGCGTATTTAACTGTGATTCGTTGTACTGCTGGGGAGGTATCTGTAAGAGCCGCCTGGTATTCCTGCTATTGTTGAAACGGTCTCTGTATTTCCGCCACAGAGCGGTACATCACAGTGGTAGGCCATACGCCGGGATACACGTTCACCATTTTGTTCGATCGACGTCAGCAGAAGTGTTTGGGCGAGAGGTGTAAGGGCTCCTCAAGTCCTCAAGGAGCTCCACGAAAACAGCAGCAGATGCACTCCTATCGTCTCGTGCGTGAAACATGTGGATATTATTACCATCTTCCGTCGGGGGATGGTCTCGTGGGGTGGCCGTAGTTTTAACTGGGGGCGGCGGAGCACGTACGCCAACTACCGTCTACCACACGGGTGATAAGATAACACCCCCCTCTGGCACGATTTTCCAGCGCCGGATTATCTCCCAACTTAGGAGGGCGCACGACACGAAAGCGGCGGCTTTGTGAGATAACATCGTCGAGGTCTTCCAACAGACGCGTCGCTCAGCGCTTGAGCTCTGCTCCCTCGTCGCAGAGAAAATCTGATCTGAATTTCTTCTGAGGGGGTGTGTTTTTCAGATCACCCGTGTGCCAGACGAGTGACTTTGGCCTTTCACTTACAGTAGCGGTCATTTTTTTCTGTAATACTGCTATACTACATGTACGTACGCTAGATTCGAGGCATAAAAACGCGCCCGAGGACACTGCAAAAATACGCACCCAAGTTCCACCCATCACCGCACGCGAACATTAACAACTGGGTTGTTGCTTGCGTAGCCAAACTGGAACTAGTCGGTGGCCACAAGGTCGGCAGCCCACTCACAGGGCCAGCACGAGAAAACGTGATACCTCTACGCGCAGACGTATGGTGAGTCCCGAGATGACGCCCGTGGTTCCAAATACGTGTTCTAAGTTGAGAAAACAAATATATATTAGACCTAAAGGCCTGATCACCCCGAAGCTCATGCGTACCACAAACGACATGCGGCCAAACACCTTGCGCTGCGAGACTGTGGACACGGGAAAAGCTCAATCACCAGCCAGGTTTCAGGTGCATTGCCAAAGTCTGATGTCTGTATGCCTTCGTCGAGGATCTGCGATCGTCTACCAATTGTTCAAGCTTGGCCTGACAATAGGGCGCGGAAAACCTTGAACGAGGTAAACCACACGCACACGCACCACACGCATCGCCGGTTGTGTTTCGAATAGGTCGAAAAGGGGGCATCGAAGCCAACACCGCAAGGTCACACGGTGGGAGACACGAAACTGATTCGGAATAAGCCGATGTCGCGACATCGCTCATTGTAGTTACTACGGTAGATCGCTGGGTACTCACAAAGACGGTGGAATCATCGAGCTCTCCGACGCAGTCCGTGCCGTCGAAGGTGGCGCCCTTCGTCTCGCAGATGGCCGTCATGATCTCTACCTGCTCCGACACTCCGTCTCCGATGATATCGGGGATTAAGTCCCACTCGGTCATCGTTGTCGTGACCATCTGTTTAGGGTATAGGCCATATCAACGCAACCGAAGAAGACCTTTAGCCGCGCTCGCACCGCTGGATGCCGGCCAGGCCGGTCTACCGCGTTATCTAATGAACGGCCGCGACTCACCCCGCGTTAAGGGTTTCACGTTACGGTTCATATGCGCTCTGGCCGGTTGAGGCCCTAAGTATGATATTGTGTCAGGGCTGCTTTCAGAGCATAGGGACGTTGGCGAACTCGCGCGAACAAACTGCTTCGCAAAGTCAAGTTAAGGGTAAGATACAGCGGGAAACCGCCCCATACGGTCAGGGACATTCACCAGCCTAGACACACGAAAGCAACGATAGCCCAATGGTCTGACGAACGAATGCTTGAGCTGCTGCTTAGCCGGAATACGTGGTCTCCACGTTTTTTTCTGATTAGGATGAATATATCACACTGCGATGCCTTTCCTGAGGATCAAAACGAAGGCCGGGATGTAAACCATACAGCCACTGGAGTGAAAAGGAATGTTATTCTAAACGGGGCCGAAATGTTTACTCTACAAGCAGCCACTGGAGTGAAAACGGGACGTTTTCCTGCACCTATATACGTGCAGCGAACGAAGACAAGCCATTGTCCCCGGGATACTGCTGCACAGATTAGCCCGACCCGCGTATCGTCTTACGTTGAAGTAGCCTGGGCCCTTGTCAAGGCGCTCGCCGACAACCTGGAAGTCAACAACCCGCAGCGCTGGATAGTCGGGGACGTTGTCGAACGATGGCCCCGAGATAGCGATAAGCTCCAAACTGTTATCCATGTCGACGGGTTCCGAAAACGAAAACGTCTCCCACTCGTTTTCGCCGCCGGCGCTGGTGAACCTCTGTGCGAAGGGGTAGGAAGAGCGGGGGGGGGGGGGGGGGGGGAGCCTACTCATTTATTGCTTGCCTTGGTCATTTGACCACTGACCACGCATCCCTTTCGAGACGGAACACCGTTCCTACTCCTAATAGAGACACCTCCAACATTTAGGCGCTCATTACGTTGTTTCCATATATTACATAGAAAAAAATAGCTAATCATACCCCCCTCCTGTTTGGCCGCCTGTGGCCAACCTTTTTCCTATTTTACCTTGTTTCTTAGCGCTAGTTTTTCCCTTCTTTCTATCCTTTCTTCTACTTCTGCCTTGTACCTCATAAATGTCTTGGCAGACATCACCCCTTCTTGGTTTCCCCTATATCCTTCCATACATTCTCAACTACGCCATCCCGCCCTTTTGTTACTTTCTCCCGTACAGCTCTATCAACTACGGCTGGCACCCTCTCTTTTGGCATGTTACTTACCTTATATTGCCATTTCAAATTTCTCATGTATCTATTTGTCTGGAGTGGGTGCGTTTCCAGTTCTGCTTTTAATATTGTATTACTAGTCGTACTTGAGCATCTTAGGATTTTTTTAGCTGCTGTCGGTACTGACTCCAACTGTTTTACGAGCTTCGCGTTCCCTTCCCATACTTCTCCTGCATATTCTAGCGTTGGTACTATCGCATTCATCAGGATACATCTCTTAATGTTAGTGTCAAGGTGCCAGTCTGTTAGGATCGCATCCATCTTGCCTACGTGTGCTTTACTCTTTCCTATTACTTTTGCTAGATGTGTATCCCAAGAGAAGTCTTTTGGTATCTATACGCCAGGGTAAGTATACTGGTCTACGATCGGCAATTCATCTTCTCCCCACTTCCAACTGAAATTCATCGGGTTCACTTTACAATCGTTCGGGTGTTTCTGATATCCCCACGAAGTCATCCACAAACATCAATCCCGACACCGTATCTTCCCCTACAGTGACTCCCTGCCTTGCTGCCTCGACTGCTACTATCAGGTCGTTAATATATATCTTGAATAGGTTAGGTGCCAACGTACATCCCTGTGCAACTCCATGTAAAATATCAACATAATTGGATATTTCCCCGTCCAGCATCGCAACATTTCTCGCACATTTAGTCATTTGTTTCATCATTCTCCACATATTTCCTTTGATTCCTATTTCCGACAGTTTTTTCCACAATCCATTTCTCCATACCGTGTCGTAGGCCTTCTGTTCTTCAACAAAGAAACAGTACGTTATTAGTCCCGCGTCTTTTCTATCTTGGATGATCGTACCTAAGGTGTACACATGGTCTACGCAGCTACGGTTTGGCCTACACCCTGCTTGCACTTCGCTTATTTTGTCTTCCTTCTCGATCATTGTTCCCGTTCTATCGTTCAAAATCATACAATTTTGTTTGCCTACTGTGTTTAGTAGTGTTCTTGCTGTATAGTTTCCCGGTTCAGCCTTATCTCTTTTTTTGAACAAGTTTACTACTACTCCTTCTCTCCACCTCCTAGGTGCGTAATCGTTTTACTACATCCAGTCATACAACATAACCATCATTGAAAGCATCCCTTCTCCCCCGTACTTCATAAACTCATTCACTGTTCGGTCTGCCCCTGTTGCCTTCCTATTCTTATGTTTAGCCACACACTTATTTACTTCTTCCCTCGTGAACTCTCGCTGTGATGCTCCTGAACCACTCCCTTTCTGACGCATCTACGTTCGCCTCTGCCCACACGTTCATTTCCTTCTCGAATTCTTCGTCGAACGTTTCGTTCGCTGTGGGTGTTCCTAGCTTACGGCAATGCTATACTATTAATATTAATAGTGTTTCCCTTTCTCATTCGCACTACGAGTAATACTAACCATTTTACCGTTCTATGCTCTTGAGGTAGCTATTCCCCGTGTCTGCCTCTTGTGCTTGTTTGCCCAGTATCCCTTTTACCCCTACCCATATCTGCTTCAACCGGCCCGGTAGGAGGGGGGGGGGTTGGGTGAAAGCCAAAAACACGATCGTCGTGCCCGTGGAGAGTATTGGATCTAGCATCAGTAATCTGTAATTTCGACTTCGATACATCACAGAAACGCGACTTTTCTCTGGTACGAAACCCTTTTGGTGGAAGCGTTAGACTAAGCTGTGCTTACTCTCGCCACGACCTCTGCGTAGTTGCGTGTGAAAGCAGCTGTAAACTCGTACCGAACATTGCGACAAAGACCACAGAGGGCGGGTTCATATCGCCGAATGAAAAGGTTTCGAAAACAAATAAGGTAGTCAATCGGCGGAGTTCCTCTGACCGGCTAGAACCAAGGTTCTGAAAGTGACCCCCCTACCCCGTAGGAGCACCAGTCGAGTGATACTGGCAGACAGGGCATCGCGCCCCCCCCGGTCTCTCACCTCAACCACGTCCTCGTTGCCGGCAGAGGCTGAAAATCTGGTGTACGCAACATCGAAGACAAACTCTCTGTTTGCGGGGAACCTCATCCGGAGAGCTGACACCGTCGACTCCCGCAGCCCAATGCTTATAATGTCGTTACTCTGTCCTCGGCGGCCGAGTGGCGCCCCGCGTGGGGTGAGAATCAACCAAGAGACCCCCCCCCCGGCAGGCGAAGAATGTGAAACGTTAAATATTTGAATCGAAGGCGGGGAGGGGGGGGGGGGGGGGGGGGCGGGCGCGCTACGACAGGAGTTGAAAGTTTTGGCAAAAACACTTTTGAGTGACGGGGCTAATGAACTGAGGAGCGCTACCACATACCGGTATACGGTTCGGGGTTTCCAATGTCATCAGCCGTACGCCTGACCGCCGAGGGGTTGTTCTTCGGCGTTAACCCGTTTAGGACTGCAGTCCCGTTTAGGGGACATACCAGTCGAACTCTCAGTAATTTGTCCTTGTACGGTACTGCAGTCCCACAAAGGTTAACGTACTATATACATACACCTCAAATTCGATTCGTGGGTGAGGTATGTAGAGTTCCTATACTATAACGAAATAAGTAGCTTCAGAAATAAAGGGTGCTACCGCTAACGTACGTGCCATGCATTGGGGTGTACTCCTGCCATGCATCACCGTAGTGGTGTGACTATAGACCCTCGCATCCCTACAAGACCCGGGGGCGGGGTGGGGCGGGGGGGGGGGGGGGGGGAGTACTCATTTGTTGCTTGCATTAGTCACGTTGCCATTGGCCACACACCCCTTTCGACACGGAGAGGGGGGTATATATCCTCGGGTAGAGGGGAGGGTATATATCCTCGGGTACAACGCGAGTTGTTTCCGAGCGCGCCTTTCTGATGCGTGGTCTACCCTCAACACAACGATATCAACACCCTGCGGTACGACAACGCTGTCACGCCCGCGGGTCTCGTAGGCACTCACGGCTGGAATCTCCAGTCTAAATCTCGTCGGAACTTCGACGTCGGAAACATCTTCGTCGTTTGACCCGCCGTCGTTTTCCTGCGCAAGAGGCACGCATCCCGGAGCGCAAGCGAGACAAGTGAACACAAACCATTGGCAGTAATTCAGGATTCAAAGGTACTGACTCCCGCCAGCCAGCGGTAGACGAAGCCCAGGGGAAGTGAGTCGCAGGGAAAACGCAAAACATTTCAGAACTGCAGTCCCGTTTGGCGGCCTATCCTATTGCTTCGGTACAGAGTGGTGTAAACAAACCTGCACGGTCTTCTCGAGGGGGGGGGTGAGTTAGTTCAACATGATAGACACAATGCACAGATTGGGACAACGCATGCATGATGTTGGGCGCCAAACGATTACGCAAGCACTCGACCGTCGTTCCATATGGCCCGCCCTTATACGCTGCGGATCGGACAAGCGCGATTCCACTCACAAATCGTTCCCGAATATCGAACACCGGCATGGTTCCCGCGACGAAGTCGTTCTTTCTCCTTTCCAGGATGACCATCTGCGTGACAATGAGCCATGCGGTACAAGCGAGGAGGGACAAAAAAAAAACGGTGTCTTCTTGACCTCTCGGGTAGCTACTGCAGCAGTTACCTACAATTTCTGTTGCTCTTCTTTGCTCGAGGCAGCACTATACCTCAAAACCCGCAGGATAACACAGAACTGGCTTTTGACAAAAATATGTTGACTTACCCACCCTGGCGAACAATCAAGCTGGTATACAACGAATAATTGAAAAACGAGTGGGATATCACGAGGGGCATGCCGTTTTAGGGTAGTTTCTCAGCTGAGGCGCTCCATGAAAATCTTAAAATCTTCGACCGAACAATGCTGTCTATAGACCGTATTCTATAGTAGAGGTGGATCTTTTCCTTTTTGAAGCCCCCCGCTCGAGGTGTTTTGTTATACTTTCAGTAAGTGCCACCACAACCGACTTTCAAAACATTTCAAATACAACTGGAATTAATAATCCCATGGCGTAGCCACGAGAAATATGTAAGTTTGCAAAACAAGAACGGGATTCCGACGATTTTGAGTTAAGGAGCGCCGTCATTCAGAGAAAAATTGAGCAAAAAAGTGCGACCCTCTATCGTAGCGCCCGTCTCTACCTCTTTGTTGTACCTCGCGTCACTCGGCATTTGAGCTCCTTCTGCGACCGTGTAGATGAACGCACACGAGGCAGGCGCAAGCATCGATCAAGCCCTGAACGCTACCACCACACCCCTTATATGACATACGCGTTTTGGTCTCGGCCTCCCCTACTGTTCGGCTTCACCTCCGAAGGCTGCGTCCAGGCTCCATGTCTACGGCATGGGTGACAGCTCGTCACTACTAGGTACTGTGTTCGGCTCCGCCAGTTGCCGTGCCCTGCTATGCCCCAATGCGCCACATAACACAACGTGTTCTACTATTAATAGTACAGATTAGGGTACTTTGGGGTAGCTACCGTGCCTCCCCTTGTTCGCCCACATCCCCACAAAGAGTGAAAACAGTCGCCTGTAACAATGCTGCTACGTATGATGTGTTTAACTAGAGCAGCTTGGTGCACGTCTTGAAAGGCCGCAGTAAAGCTACGCTCTCGTACTGGTTAAGCTTACGGTTACGTAGCTGTCACTCCCACAACAGCTGCAACACAGACAAATCGGTACGAGCGAGGGGGGCCGACGTATATCCCTCTTGCTCAAGTTGGGTTTAAACCGATACATACACATCTTGCGAAGACCCCCTCTCCTCCGCAAATAACAAATGATCACCGCGCAACGCGTCTTACGATAGAGGCGCGCACCTGTGTGCAGTACCGTTGAATTTCTGGGGCTCCTGACTGGAAGAATTGTATACTCGTATGGCGCGCGGAAATCGACTTTGAGAAGGCATGCAAGTGCAACCCGATGCCCTATCGCAGCAGATATACGGGATAAGTAAAACACAAACGATCCGAGCAATGCCCTTGCAGGGGTGTTGGCTTAATCTCGAAATTCTATGCGCATGGTGAGCTCAACATCCCTTACGCAAAACACGACTCCGAACAAGTTTGTTCGTCGCGCAACGCGACCAACCTTCTGTGCGCTAGCCCTAAAACGATCATATCAACTGGCAGTTGCTCACATGAGGTGGAGCTCAACCGGCCAGAAACCCATGAGCCCAAGCCGCGTTCTACGATAGAGGTAGCACATTTTCCGCACAAACGTTTTCTGAATGACGCGGCTTCTTCAATCCAAAACCGTCAGAATGCCAGTCTTTTGTTTCGAAAAATGACGTAATTGTATGCTGGGTCCGTGGGATTTTTCATCGTGACGCAATTTGGCTCTAGCTGGAGCCAGTTGTCAGGTGAGGTATGGAGCTCCTTAAAGTGAGGAGCTTCATAAAAGTTAGGGCGAACCTCTATCCCAAAATGCCTCCCAAACGTGCAACCGCTACAATCGGACATAAATCTTCCGATGATATCGGGTACAGTAGTTCCGCACTCGAGGAACAACGGCAGTCAGAAATGGTTTTGGCAAAAAACTAGGCTACCCGTATAGCCGGAGCGCGAGTCCACGCTGTGGAAGGGGGGGCACGTACAAGCAAGAGCGGGAGGGGCAAAGTACCGTACGTCCCCTCTAGGCAAACATAGCCACGCCCCTATACGGCTGTGCGCTTGCTTGACAATCATAATAGCCCCAACTTACAGGTTCAGAGCACTCGGCCAAAGTTGATTTCGCGACGAAAAAAACGACAGCACCTCACATTTGTTCTGCGTCAAGTGAGCTTACACAAATTGCTTTAGACAGGTAGCAGGTAACTTGCTGCTGTTGTCCTCGTCTTGATCTGCAGACGAAAACCCGACCCATCGGGCTGTCCGCCGGATACGTGCTCGCCACCACCGCAGTACTGGACCTGCACCCATACCCGAGAGAAAGCTGTGTGAGGCTACGAACCCAGACGATGGACTACTGACCTCTTTAACGCTGAACCACTGGTTGAATCGTTGGAACTTGGGCACGAGCTTGAGCATTACGGCGTGAACGCCGACGTTAAACGTCTGATAGTCGGTGGTATCTCCGGAGGATATTGCTGAAGGCACGACCGTCTGGCGCAAGGGGAGGGGGTTCGGAACAGCGCACGGTGTATCCGCATGAACGAAAGAGAACCAATATTTTGACCACCGGCGAAACACGTAATACGTGGCGCGCCTGAGCTGTCAAGTGGGTGCGACTGAATACAGATGTCAGTGTTGTCATTAAAAACCCGTTTCCTACCGGAAAAGGATTTCTCACGCCAAAAAACAGTTTTTTTTTTTTCCGCCCGAAAACCGGGGTACAGTTCTGTACGTGTTAAGCCTATTTCGTATCCGACATGCTGACAAATTCTGCTTTTAGACGCGTTTGCTGAAACGGGCCCCAGGGGGACAAGGGCAGAATTTACATGCAGGCGAATAATTCCCGATATATATATGCTCCTACAAAGGTGATGGATGCCTCAAGTTGATCAATCGCGGCCATGTCGTCTATTTTTGATCGCTGGATGAAGTACTCATGAGGCTCAGTGCTTCTCGGAAGACCTGGCCTCAAGTGTGCGTTGCTGAGTTGGCGCCCTGGTTGAGGGCTACGACCAAGAGCCAAGAAAGGTCTTTTTTCACTCCTTGTAGTCAGGAGTTCGAGCGTTGTTGGAATAGGAATACATGCCGCGCTAAGCATCCCTTTCCGCTGCGCCAACGTCCGTCACAATACCGTGTGCTCCTACTGTTAGCAAGCATGTTTTGTGCAGCACCATTCGATGAAGTTGACATGAAAATAAACAATACCATGAGCGAGAGCAAGGAGTGGCGCATATGCCGCACTCTCGTAGTGTCACTGCACAAACGTAGGACTGCACACACGCTCACCATCCAGCCCTTGGCCGTGTACGCCTCGATGCTGAACTCGTCGTGCTGCTCATCACCCATGTGGAACGCTGCGTGGGTAAGATAACGTCGGCGGTATCGGCACTCAACGCAGCGAAATATAAGCTAGAAACTCGGTTGAGGATACTGCTGAACGGTAGCTGCAACGGACGCACGTTTTTCCCGCCGCGAGATGTCAAGACCACAAGGACTTGCTTGGACAGGATGGGGGACTCACCGATCTGGATTTGACGGATGTAGCGGAAGTGGTTCAGGCTGATATCGACGTCGCACGTTTCGAAACGGAAGAACCTTGACCCCATCGCCAGCGGGCCACACGTCCATCGAGAGTCCATGTCTCCGTCCTGCCCGAAAATATTGCGTAACATCATATTCCAGTCTGACCGTCAACAACAAGCGACGTATGGGTAGTGCACAAGCTTCAAATGTGCCTTGCATTTCTGGTTGGAAAAGAAAGAAAGTGCTGAACTCTGCTCGCGAAAAATATTGCAAGGCACGTATCGAAGTGGGAAGGGGGGAGACAAGCCAACTTACTTAAGTGACCCAGAGAGCCCAGTGACGACTACGAGGGAGCCGGAGCAGCAAGGGCGGAGACTAACATACGGGATGAAAATGTATGCAGCGTATGAAATAGACGGGTACGTACGTACGGCAGTAGATATTGTTTGCTATAAATATAAAAACAGCACACAAAACATTTACCTGGCATCGCTGATGGGCCTGATTGACCATTGCAACTGAGGAGCCGCACGTTGTATCGTCGGATCCGATATATACGTACTGTTAATAACTGGCCGGGATCCTGTACCCACTTAGGACCACAGCACTTCCCGTCTCGGGGACAAACAACTTAGAATTTGGTTGGTTTGTCCCCAATACGGGCCTGCAGTCCTAAAAGGGCTAGCCAAATATCGTTGGAGTTCGCCATCATAATAGTGTTTCCCACATATACTGTTCGTGATATACCTGTACAAACCAGTTGTGCACGTTTGGGGTCGTTCATGGCGTTGCACTATTTAGAGCTCCCCAGGAATTGAGCTTCTTGGGGAGGTGTTGATACGTAGAGATGATCAAGGGAGGGCCCGCAAAACGTTTAACTATGTATCTCCACCGTAGTAGAACGCATCGTACATGCTCCCCAAGACGCGTGCTACGATAGAAAGTGACGTTTTCGGGCCGAAATACTTCTGACTGGCGGTGTTCCTTAAGGTCACTGAGGAACTACAGCAACCAATATCGAACTTCTCGTTTTTGTTTACGTATCACGTGCATTTTTCGAACAACACCTACTTCGATAGGCCGAGATTGACCCGTTTAGGACTGTCGTCCCGTTTTGTGGACAAACCACTCGAGTTCCGGAGTATGTGTCCGCAAAGCGGGACTGCAATTCTAAACAAGTTGAGCATCCGTTTTTTTTTCTTCTTTTTCTCAATATCGGTCTTCGGGAGAGAGATACAGAGTTCCTCAGGTTAACAGTCCCAGAAGCAAGAGGTGCTCATGATTCTTTACCGCAGCACACGTCTCAAGTGAGGAATGATCTCGGCCAATTTTAGGCTCTACTCTTAGCGTGGCAGATTGTATGCATGAGGTATGTATTTCGTGCCGGGTTGAAGAAACCGTGTCAGCCAAGTGCGGCGAAAACTATCGGCATCCAAGGTGTACCCCAGGCCAAGGATATATGGTGTGTAGGTACTGACGGAACAACTCATACCACCGCAGAGAGGTGCCAGTCACGGAGTAAAAAAACAGCCCTTTGTTTCCGGGTGTTGAAGCTTTTTGTAGACCACACATAGACCCCGGATAATTGCCGATAGGGTAGGCCTACCTGTGCCTTTCACGTGTAGATACATGGCATAATACAAGGAACGAAATATGCCATGCATTTCGGGGTCAAAGCGTTTGGGAAATACAATACACTCCTGTACCATTTGGTAGATAGTATACTCTCGAACACCTTCATGTAGTAGACGTGGCACCCCTCAAAGTGGGCGGGTGAGTCACAGCCTCCGTCGCTTGCCCCCCTGATGTCGAAGTTAGGGTCACGAGATGTGCCCGGGTCAGCTGCGAGCGGCAGAGGTCCGGTAGCTTTCAGCCACTTCTTCTCGGCCACGGGACGCACAGGAGCAACGTCTCCCACGCGGAATTCCACCTGAGCGAGGCACGTACAGAACGCACGAACATTTCGCGAATTACTACCTGGTACCCGATGTTGTATAGCTTTGACTCGGCACGGCTTACGGCATCAACTAATGTAATTAGTAGTTGAATTAACACTAGGTCGTTTCCCGGAGGTGTCGACTGTCCGACTCACTGGGTTTCACTACATGTCAGGAAGGGTTGCTCAATGCGGGGTACACGCTTCCTGTTGTCGGCTGGTCCCCCTTGGCCGGGGAGCGCTGATTTGGCACGTCTTGCTCGCCCCGACTCAAGTAAACAAGTCGGCTCTGGCAATCCTCTGACTTGGCCAGCCGATGCCGACTCTTAACTCAGCTAGTCGGGAAACATCACCAACCGATTATATATTTCAAGTAAAATCCTGCCGAATCATAGGTCTGTCACTGACCCTGCGCGGATGCAGCCAAGGCTACAGCAGTTTGTCCATTCATGAAACACCTCTGCCACGACAAAAAACGACCCCTTCTCGCATCCCGACGACGGAGTTACGCGAGAGCTACCATTATCTATTCCGAGACCTCTGCCACGTTCCAATCGCACGGTGGGGATGAGGGGCGCGATATATTCCCCTGACAGATGAAGCTGCAGACTACAACACGCAGTAGTCTCTCTACAGCAGTCACGATTGTGTAGGGCCGGTTGACCGCTGTAAGTGCCTGTGGAATCGCTCGTCACACATGGGATCAACCAGTGTGGTAGTTGGTGTGCGGAATAGTGCCCGTTGCCGCTATAGTGTCGGTATTGTTCGCTGGCGCATACCGGCATTCTAGAGGAGCCTGAGACGGTTGACCGGGCACACAAGAAAGAAAGAATCCGTCAGATTCGTAAGTACGTGTGGGGCATGGGTGGGTGAAACTACTAAATTAAAGTATTCAGCCAGTGCACAGCAGCCAGTGCACAGTTAAGGTCAAAAGCGGCATTGTTTGATAACAAGTTGCAACCTGCGCCAAAGGCGTTTTCGACAAAAAAGAGTACCCACAACAGCTTGACGATATACATACGTCAACCCAGAGATATGTTATGTTGGGCAACGGCACCCAAAGCCCTGACTACGACACTTACCTCGTTGATGACGATGCTTCCGCCACTCGAAGGCACCGCCTCCACCTTCACGTAGCGTGCTAGGGCGCGCACGCCGCCGAAGGTCTGCAAACCGTCAGCGCCGATGGGGCGGCCACCCGCCTCGACCCCCGAGCGCACGGTGGAATAAACGCCGGACTCGCCGGCTGCCATGACGTTGAGCACACCCCCAGCGTCCGACGTGTCGGAGAATGCTGGAAAGGCAAGAAAAAACCGGGTTAAAAATGTGGCGTTGGTGGAAGCGAAGCGAACAGACTACAATATTTCAAACGAATTACTCTGAGTAGCAAATTGCGTTTCCGAAAGAGGAGAATACCTGCCGATGTTGCTTGGCCAGCGGGAGTCTGGTTGTGGTTGCAGGTCCTTTATGGCGGTGAGAACAAGGCTGGAAAATGGTGCACTGCCCCCTGCTTTCCCGCCCCGTGTGGCGATGCTGTCAGGCAACCCCAAGGTAGCACATCTCACCTATGCGGAGCTGCTCGAGGGACTCCGTGGCCTGCAGATCGTAAGTGATTTCGCACACCTCCCCCGATGAGCAGGTCCAGGAAGACGAATCAGATGCATCACCATCCTGTACAACCGAAGCATTGTATACGTAGCCAAAAGACAGTCGATCGTTTTTTACTCTAATAAGGTCCCAAAAGGTGATGATAATAAAAGACGTACAACCCTCTCATGCTTGTGCCGTCACAGCCGAGGGGGGGCTCCATCGAACAATATCCATGCCGATTCGGCGGTTGTTCAGGGTCGTCTGCACGGACTGCAAGCCTAAGTTGTGTTGTGGGACATTTACCCTGCGCCTCTGACACACCTACTCCGGGAGAAGACCTGGACGGTCGATAGTGCCCCAATAAACCTTACTCCACCCGCACCACTCACATGCATGTTTGGAGTTGTTTTGATGGTCTAAGACGAACTCGGGGGGGAACATACCCATAGTGATCTTATCGGAAAGGTCTTAGGCCGAAGACACGTCCAATATGATGGCATCCACAACGCAAGCAGCGCTGTGTCGGATATTACATATTCCGGGCGCAGGTACGTCTTGAAGTGAAAATGGTCACATATACTTAAAAATGAATGGTGATATGGTGCATGCTCTGCCTCACCAAGGTGTTCATGGCCGAAGAAGCGTCAGTGGTGGCCGTAGCAGCGATGGAGGCTCGGGTGCTAGCGGAAGTTCCCACAACCGGCACCTCATCCACGGTGACGTAGATTTCGACCTTGTCAGACAAGAGGGGGGGTCAGGGCGGCGGAATTGTTGAGCTAAACGTCTGGGATGGGTTTGAACCACCTGTGTTGTCTCCGGGTTCCGCCGGACCCACTGGGTACGCTGAGGTATGCGCAACTGACTGACGCCAACCGAAACAAAGCGACCTTTCCCGATATTTGGTGAAACGCATCAAAGCCACCACTCTCTATTGGCGAACGAACGTGAGTGTTGCGTGCCCAGCATAACCCAGGGTACCTGGCTTGCGTTGCAGTACGCCGCGTCTAGTAGCTAGCTAGTGCAACTGAAATTGTGGTATAGTGGCTACCTCCAATATGGCGAAGTACTCTCCCTCTTCCATGACGCCAATGATCCCGAAGTCCGAGCCTTCGATGCCCTCAAGGCCAGGGATTTCTTGCAGTTCGGTAGATCCCGGGGTTGCCTCCCACTCTTCCACAGCAGCATTTCCGTTCACCTCCACCTTAAGCGTGGTGATGCTGTCAGGGTGGAGCGCTGTGAAGAGGGTTGGTTTCGGCCGACAAAAAAGGTGTCCCGTCCGTGTCATTCAAGCCATGGAGATCCCCACCCGTTACATGAAGTCTATTTTCTGCACTTCAAGCATGAACGCTAACACAAAATAGATGTGAAACCCCAGCAAATACGCGCAACAGAGCAACTACTAGTCCGCACCGGCACAGACATTAACCCTGAGCGCTACCAGGTAGTCCAGAAGGGAGAATCGCTGGCCGACAAGGTGATGGCCGACAAGACAAAATGCGTCACGTTTCACCAGTTTTCTTTCACATTTTTTTCTTTTCCTGAGGCGTTCTACAATAGAGGTATCACATTCAGGAAAAACACTTTCATACCCACCACGGCGTCCTTACCGGGGGGGCGGCAGTCGAAGGAGGGACTGTACCACAGATCGTGGGGATGTCTGTATTTATTGACGTGGCGCGCTCCACGCATCCCAAGCATCAGTCGTATTGATACGTTTGTCCCCATCATACCTCCATTATACCTCGGGGGTACATAGGAGCCCCAGAAAAATTAGGGTAAACCTCTATCGCAGAACGCCTCCCCTCTCCGATTCAATATACATTTGATTTGAATCGTGTGGTCAAGCTACAGCAGATACGAGCCTTGTGAACCTGCTCAAACAGAGGCTTTGAAAATCCGCTGTGCACGCCAGTGTTGTTGGCGTTTCAAAGATGTATGCCAGGCCGTTTAATGTTCGAGGCAGGTCTACCCACCTATTTTGACCGAAGCGATAGTCGACGGCTCCTCGAACGAGGTAGAAAGTCCGTAGTTAACGCCGCAGGTAAACCTTGCAGCCCGAGAATCGTCGGAAGACGTCCCGAACGGTTCAGTGCACCCGTACCGGGAGTTCAGCTCTAACGATCCATCCTGCATATCGTGATCAGATTTGAGGACACGCGAGAAGAGGAAGGAATGGATGTTAACAGCAGCAACATAGGCTGAGAATGTACGAGACACGAGTGGAATCCCTTTGTACAAGACGACCAGAGTGAGAGGAATGTGTCGCGAAAGTAGATGCGGTTCATGGGATGGGTTTCCGTGGCAATCGCTTGTAAAAATAACACATCATCGCTACAACGTGTGAGTTTCTTTTCGAACGTCCCGTGTCTGCTCCAAAACTATTACAGGGGGCCATAGTAAATAGGACCTACGGTACACACCAAAACGTATATATTTACCTATTTTTTCTAACAATATATGGTCCTATTTGCGATGGTCCCCCGTAATAGGAAACATCTCAGAGACGCCACGAGGACACCGCGCTCTGAAACACGAGTCAGCATCACCCGAGGCGAGACAGCGAGTCGAGGAAACGCTGAACGCGAGGCGCTACTCTCGTACAATTTCAAGATATGGGGCTTTGGCAAAAATCGAACGGATATTCAGGCGCCATCCTTGGCTGGCGTATGCACGAATGGACCAATACAACAATCCGACTAAGAACACGACGGTTCTCGTCGAGGGGGTGCAAGCTACCTGTTGTGAAATAGCTACCTCGTACCGGCCTCAGTAGTCGGCCAGGGACACAAGCAACAACGTGCATGGCCAGTTTCGCAATTCATGTACCAGGGGTATATGTTCCGGTCTACAACAGCCTTCTCTACGAACGATGGCGGGAAGGGAAACGATGCGCGAGGGTGGGACGCTAGAAGACAGGTAAGCACAGCTCTCAAGCCCAAGCGAGAGTCACCCTAGTGAGCAACCCGATGCATTTGCCCGCGGCAGGGCAATCCGCGTCAATTGGGTCCACGCCACCAAACTCCCCCTCGAGTGTGCTGGCGGACAGCGTCTCCTCGTATTCTCCATCAGCAAAGTCTTCCCCAACAGGCAGAATTTCTGACAATTCAACGGTGATACCTGTTTCGAAATGCAGGCGGGAAGGGGAGGGGGAGGGGGCGGGGTCAGCATCCACCCACCGAGTCAGCCACAGAAGTACCGCAGTATGCGCATACAACAGGTGGTGTTCCGCTGGTCTTTACCAGTAATCGATTTATCGTGCTTTCACCGATTCAACTTGTCTTTTCGGATATACCAGGTACACCCGCTAGCGTCGTGCTCACAACTGACAAAAGCGCGCACTCGAAGTTAGATACCAGAACATACGAATACGTATCAAGTTGAAAGCCTGTAGTCTTGTTCGTGGCAACTGGATGAAGGAGTCAGTACATATGTGGAGTTCCGACCACAAGCTAATTTCATTGCCAGGTTCATACTAATAGCTGTAGTGCAGAGTGCAGCCTGGGACAGCAGCTGTGCCATACTATTCACAATATATACCCTTTTCTCGCGTACACGACCCATACGAACAGGTATACAGTTTATTCTTTGTCTGTTTTTGCTTTTTCTCTTTCGATGTGTTTTCTGTGTTTTGTGTTTTTCGTCTTTCGCTTGTTTCTTTCTCTTGTTTCTCTCTTTCATAGAGCGGGCATGTCGTACCCGTCATATCCAGTATGATGGCATATGCCCATGGCATTGCATCCCTGCGGCGCAGTTTTGTGACCACATACCTTATATCTCTCTATTATTAGTAGTCATGATGGTGTAATGGACCAGGTTCCCAACAGAACCAACATGACAACTTATGTACGGAAATCCCCCAACGACGTGTCCTCGAGGTCGTGGATGTCTCACGTCTCAGGGACTCTCGTCGACGGTAACCCGCCGACCAGAGGTACCGTAGCCCTCGCGTCAAGCCAGCTCATAGAAGCACCCGGTGGGTAGGTCTTCGATGACGTTGTCTCACCACCAAGAAAATCCAATACCAAGAGGTGCCCTCGTCCTGTCCCGATGATCCTCGACGCAGTTATACAATATCGAGAAGATCCTATATGGCTAATTGTCATCTATTCCAGGATACTCGATGAGGCGGTCACCCCATCGAGAAGATCCAGTACGGGAAGTGTTTCCTACCGCCAGAGCGGAAGCACTACAAGTATTGTCTCTTTGCCTGTCCACACGCTGAAAGGGAGTCGTGTTCCCATGTAAACTCAGATCCACCGGGTCAGCGGACCACTGTCGAGGTTGTGAGCTGTGCTCACCCCCTCTTTCTGGTCATTCTTGTCCTGTCTCCTGTTGTCCAAGCCCCACACGAAGCTTGCCTATACTGCGGCTGCTCTCACGTGTGGATGCCGACGCTTACCGTCCCGGCGTCGTGGTGTTCGTAATACCCGTGCAGCAAACAGGAACCAAGTGAGTATCAGTGGCGTCGACGGTTCAGATTATTCTCGCGAGAGAGTGACCCGACCTGTATTTTGTCAAGTTCCTAGCACATGGACGCAAACCGGAACCCCGACTCCCCCTCGAACGAGGGAGGGGTCGAGGAATGTATTTTTTGTCCAGTTCCTAGCACATGGACGCAAACCGGAACCCCGACTCCCCCTCGAACGAAGGAGGAGTCGAGAAATGTACATGTACGCAGACCGGAACCCGGACTCCCCCTCGAACGAGGGAGGAGTCGAGGAATGTAAGGTGTGACCCGACCTGTTTTTTGTCCAGGTTCTAGCACATGGACGCAAACCGGAACCCCGAGGAATGCACATGAAGTCGGGGTTCCGGTTGCGTCCATGTGCTAGGAACTGGATAAAAAACAGGTCGGGTCACACCTTACATTCCTCGACTCCTCCCTCGTTTGAGGGGGAGTCGGGGTTCCGGTTTCCCTCCATGTACATTCCTCGACTCCTCCCTCGTTCGAGGGGGAATCGGGGTTCCGGTTTGTGTCCTTGTGATAGGAATTGGACAAAACATACAATAATCGAATTCCTCCCTCGTTCGGGGGAGTCGGGGGTTCCGGTTTGCGTCCATGTGCTAGGAACTGGACAAAAAACAGGTCGGGTCACTCTCTCGCGAGAATAAGTCCTGCCGTCGCCACTGATATTCACTTGGTTCCTGCAGGCCGCCGCATGTTGCAGCGTTACGAGTACAACCAGTCAAACACATTTATACAATGTCCAGCGTCACATCCTGACATCATGATATAAAATATCATCAGTTATATGTTATCGGTGCTTGTCACATTCAGTTTAACTCGATGTCCTGCGATCGTATAGTTACTGGACATACTATCCGTCGCAAAACGAGCTCTCGATTGTGTGTCGTCAGGGCCGGTCAACTACATGTTGTGTATCCAGGATACCTGTATCCCATTTTCACTTCAAGTTTTGGTGGAGTACTGATCATACGCCACGAAAACTGGGGGTAATGTAATGGGCCAGGTTCCCAACAGAACCAACATGATAACTTATGTACGAAAATCCCCCAACGACGTGTCCTCGAGGTCGTGGATATCTCACGTCTCAGGGACTCTCGTCGACGGTCACCCGCCGACCACAGGTACCGTAGTCCTCGCGTCAAGCCAGGTCATAGAAGCACCCGGTGGGTAGGTCTTCCATGACGTTGTCTTACCGCTAAGAAGATCCAATACCAAGAAGTGTCCTTGGCCTGTCCCGATGATCCTCGACGCAGTTATACAATATCGAGAAGATCCTATACGGCTAAGTTTCATCTATTCCAGGATACTCGATGAGGCGGTCACCCCATCAAGAAGATCCAGTACGGGAAGTGTTTTCTACCGCCAGAGCGGAGAGTACTACCAGTAGTGTCTCTTTTGTCTGTCCACACGCTGAAAGGGAGTCGTTCCCATGTGAACTGAGATCCACCGGGTCAGCGGACCACTGTCGTCGGGGTTGTGAGCTGTGATCACCCCCCCTTTCTGGTCACTCTTGTCCTATCTCCTGTTGTCCAAGCCCCACACGAACGAAGCTAGCCCATACTGCGGCTGCTTTCACGTGTGGATTCCGACGCTTACCGTCCCGGAGTCGTGGTGTTCGTAACACCCGTGCAGCAAATAGGAACCAAGTGAATATCAATAATAGGATTAAAGAATCGGCAAGGACACCGGTGTTGAGCTGGATGTCGACGAGTAGAAAGAAATGTATAATGTAAAGAACCCAACCCCCTTTTCGGCAGTAGGATTGTGGTGGATTCAGATTTTTCGCTTTCTGTACAGCACTGCTGCCGTCCAACGATTATTGTTCTTTCAAGATTAACTCTCAAACGAGTGAGTCGGTGGTCACACAAAGGTACTGGAGCCCTGGGAAGATCTAAAAAAAACCATAAGAAGATCGCAATTCGGCCGCCTAATAAATACACGAGACCAAGAACGCGCACCGAAGATGAAATCAACATGTAAACTGAACAATTAATATTAACAACACGGCCGCGGGGGTATCCTCTCAACTACAACATAGAGTTCCCCCCGTTCCCACCACTAACCACCTCGTGGTGGCTGTTGACTACAGCGGCTGCTGTCTGGAGTGCTACCTGCACCGTACGAAACGCACGGTATTCTTGAACACAGAGAAGAAATCGCCTGCTGTCTGGGGTAAGTAGTCAACGTTCGAAAGTATACTCGGACGAGTGAAGCACCAAAGCCAACAATTCATTCACAATTCATAGAGGCAAAGGGATTACGAGTAGAAGGTCGGGGTAATTCATTTAATAGTCCATACAGCAGTAGTAAATATAAAGATATACCACAGGCATGCAGGTATACGTGAGTCGTGTATGTTCGTACTTATTTTTTTCATAAGGTTCAGCATTCCCGGTTTCTTTAGCTCGATCTTTTATAGTGTCTGCCACGTCTCCCGAGGGGACACGACAGATATTTCTTTCACTAATCCTTTTTTTTTTCCCTCTTTGATTTGTTTCTTCATTCTGCGTTTGCTTGCTTTTTTGTATTGTTGGCTTGATTCCTCATGTTACCTCCCTTTCATATAATGTGTACGTCGTGCCTGTCGTAGCCAGTAATGTAACAAGTATCTCTTGTGTGTGCTCTTCACTTCAAACCGTTCTTTCTACCCGTCGACATCCAGCACAACCAGTGTCCGTGCCGATTCTTCAATCCCAGCAGAGATATAAGCTCTCTCTGCCCACGAAACTACGCCACAGAGATATTGATATTACAATGTTAAATGTTGTATGCAGTAATTAGAGTAGATACTGCACAAGGCCATATTCATCATCGTACTGGGTACGACAGGCACGACATACACATTCTACAAAGGTCTGTGGCTCCGCCACAGACCATCGCCACAGACCACAGAAGAACTCTTAACTCTCTCGCAGGATTGAAGACTCGGTAGGGTTCTACAGAGTACCATTAATACCATAGGACTACACTTTCCTGTGAGGGCACTACTGTGAGTTCCCCTATTGAAAACATTGTGCGGGACGTTGCAGGCCTACCTGAAGTTGCTGCGGCCAGAATGTACTATGCCAGATACCCCCCATGATGATGAGCTATTATACACAGCGAAAGACAAGAACACACTTGACGTATATATACGAGAATAAAAAAACATTGAGCTGTGAGTTCAACCAGTTGATTGGTCGATGCTGATTTTTTAACTTTCACAGCTTTTCTGATTGGTATCGCTCCTTCTGGGAGGTGGTGACTTTGGCCGTTTCTTATGAGCTGCCACCGTCTGGAACAACCTTCTTTCTTATACTGGATCGCCATCGAAACCTGCTCTTTCTTTCCTGGTATATAGATGTTTCTTATATTATTGTTGCCTACCAGTAGTTTCAGCTGTCTTTCTTGCATCGAATTTCATTTTTTCCCCCCAAAGTTCTAGCCTGACTATTTCTAGCAGGACCTTTCTTAACTCAGGGCCCCCACTACTGCTGTATGGCAGTACGACTGCTGTGTTATAAGGATTACCCTATTTATTTATTTTTTTTTATTCATCACTTTTACTTTCCAGCCCACTCGTAGGAGGTTTTACCCTCGACGATCTTTTGGACAAGTCGTGGTCACAGGTGTCGTCCCTTCTCCCCCCCGGTACGTGCCTTTAGTTTTTGACGCGCATAGGGTTCAGCATTCCCACTGCTCGTCGATTTTCATCGAATGTAGCCAACTCACGCTTTCGCGCTTTCCGCTTATGAATTTTTTATGCAAGAAAAAGTCCCTATGAGCATGCACTCGGTGAGACTTGAACCCACGAAATCGATCTTGACAGGCACGCGGACCACCTACCAAGCCACCGGGGACGCCACCCTGGGCTGGGTTGTCGATCGATATTTTGCCCCTATAGCTCAGTAGGCGATACTATCACATTTGACGTCGTCCAGGTCACTGGAAAGTAAAGTGATGATTAAAAAAAAAAAAAAAAAAAAAAAAAAGGTCGGGTTCGAACCTCACTTCGAACGTTTCTTTTATAGAAACGCTTGCGCGTGCGTCCCTAGAAACACATCTCCCAGATACAGACAGACGTACACCGTTCCGACGCCCCAAAGATCCCGACGTTCAGAAAGGGGGAGAGTGTTATACATTACGACAGACCTGGGCTGGGTAATCGATCGATCTTTCACTGCCCCTATATGTCACGGACAGGGTAACACGTATCGGAACACGGTCCATGATGGCGTTCAGGTCATGTATTCGTACTTGAGGGTTCGAATCCCACGGTGGTCACCAATGTTAAGCCGATGCTCGCAGTGAGAGCCGATGATGTCGCGGAGAAGTCGCCGTGGAGAGGTCGCGAAGCGAGGGTCCCTTGTAGCCGTCCTGACGGCCGACGTTAGCCGAGCAGAATTCTTCTATTTAGCAAGGAACTGCCAGACCCAAGAGAGTCAAGGTTATTAGAACAACACCGCAGGGGGTCACAAGGACCTTACCTGATCGGTTCGATTTTGGAGGTCCTCGTAGTCAGCTTGAGGGGAGAGGTCGACACGGTCCATGCTACGCACCTCTAACAACACAATATTTAGTCCGGTGGGATCTTTCATGCTTGACTTTGAGAGGTATCCTTCCTTGCATGCGTGTTCCGAGGTCTGCGACCGATACGTGTTGCCCTGTCCGTGACGTATAGCTCAGTAGGTAATACTACCACATTTTACGTCGTCCAGGTCACGGGTTCAGACCTCACTTCGAACGTTTCTATTATAGAAACGCTTGCGCGTGCGTCCCTGAAAAGACATCTATCCAGGTAATGAAACGGAAACGAAGCGGGTAGGTCAGCGTACAGAGGTAGAGATTCCATTACAATCTGTGAGCTCGCATCTTCCTGTTGGTAGACTGTTCAGGTATTTAGGTTCCTGTTGAGATCAAGGTTCAGGCGAAGATCCAACCCAACCCCTGACCCTGACCCTAACCCTGACTTCAAACCGAAGTCAAAACGGGCCAAACTGGCCGTAAATGCGTCTGCGCCGCGTTTGCATCTAACCAGGAATTTCTCAATTGCGGACGATGATTCCGAAGTGCAGACCGCGTTACGCAATTTTCAAGTCAAAAACACCCCTAAAGATCCTAGCTCACAGATTGCAAAACCTACTCCAGAAGTACACGGTTCCGACGCCCCAAAGATCCCACCGTTCAGAGGGAGGGAGAGGGTTATGAGGATTACCCTGGGCTGGGTAATCGATCGATATTTTACACCTTTACCTCAGTAGGTAATACTCTAACGAAAGAAGGAGACGGGGAAAAAGAGGAGAGGAAAGGCACGGGCCGGACACGCCGACGGACAGAGGAAGGATAAAGAGGTCTAGACATCATGGGCAACGCTGTATGCTGACGATGCGGGCATTGTATCACGATCACCGAACGGCCTGGAGAGGATGATGGCGGTGATCGTGAATGCATGTGCTGCGTTCGGCCCGACGGTCTCGGAGGCCAAGACGGAGATAAGGTGTCTGCAAACAAAGGATGGGGGGAAAGTGCCGTTCACCGTCACAGCAGCCGGCCAGGTGTATAAGCAAACACTCGAGTTTGTGTATTTAGGGCGAGGCCATCATCGCAGATTGGACGAGCAGAAGTGACGAGGTAACCCTTCGACTCCAGAGGCATGGGCGTGCTTCGGGCGGTATAAGATGGAAATCTATGACCGCCTGGGTGTGCGCCTACGCCTGAAGGCGCGAATGCTGAGAGCCGAGGCGATCGAAACGTTGCTCTACGGATTCATTACTTGGAGCCCGAGCAAGACTGGTTACAACAGGCTACGGGAGATCCACCACAAGATGCTCCTCCGATGCCTCGGCTGGCGAAAACGAAAGCGCGAAGACCATGTTCGATCTTATGCCAGCGCGCTTCTCCGGACAAACTCCGAGATCGTAGAGACGACGGTACACAGGCGTAGACTACTGTTTGTGGGCTTTGTGACACGCATGGGAGAGGGGCGCCTGCCGAAAAAGGTGATGTTTGGGGAGATGGCCGGGGGTCAAGGCTACTCTGGAGGACAGGAGTGGGACTGGATGAGGTACCTTGAGGAGGACCTCAAGGAGTTTGGCATCAAGCTCGAAGAGTGGCGCGCGAGGCCGCACGGGAAGCCGGCAGATGGTTCCGACGGGTCGAGGAAGGGGCGGAGGTATTCATGCGGATATGGCATAATAAGGATGAGAAGGAGGCATCGGCAGAACGGCACAGGATGGCTGCAACTGCGACTACAACCGTTGACGCCAATGCACGTGTGCACAATGGCAGGGGCAAAAAGGGGGCGAGCGGGGAGGGGGGGCAAGAGGGGGGGGGGGGTCTGTGCCCAACAGACTGACACCTGGGTATGGCCATCATCGTCATGATGCGCTCCCTTCTTTGGGACCCAAGTAACTATTAATAGCATGGGTGCCACCCGGGCAACGCTGCGTGTCTGCTTGCGCCAGTGCCTATCTTTCGTTTTATCTTTCCCCCCCGCCCCTTTTTTGTCCTTTTTTTGTCCCTTTTTTTCCTTTTGTTTTTTTGTCGTTCCTTTTTTCCCGTTTGCGTTGTGTCCTTGTCTGTATCTCCCCTTTTACTTTTTGCGATCATCTGCTGTTTCTTTTTGGTTTGCTTCGTCGTCTTCCTTTTCGTTTTCGATCCTTCTCCTCTATTAGTTTATTTTTTTGCTCCTCTGGTGTTCTTGATAGCGGATAAAGAGTGTTCGTATTTTTAGTTCTTATCTCTGTTCTACACCACTCGCGTAGCTTGCAGGCTTGCGATCTGCCAAATTCTGCGCATTCTCTTGTGTGTTTTCTTTTCTTGGCTTCTTACTTTCTCGCTTGAATCGTTTTTTTTGTTTTGTTTTTTCTTCCTTTCTTCCCTTTTTGATTTTTGATTTTTTCGACTTCGTTTTTCGATTTTTTCGACGTCGAGTGGATTTTTCATCCTGTCTACTTTTTCCTGGGTAGTACGCGGTCTTCTCGGTTTGTGTGACGCACGAGCGCGGATCTCATTTTTTATTTTTGTCTGAGGTGTAAATGTGCTATTAATAGGGTTATCATGTTAATATTCTTTGCTTGTTTATCATTTCTATCGAGGTCTTCTTCCACTCCAGAGATAATGGAGCCTGTCCAGCGACCACATAATGCATTGCATTGTGGTGATGAGCTAATGTGAGGCCAATTCTTATGAATCGGAAACTGGGATTGCAAAAGCCGGTTTCCGATCGGTCATTTTTCCAACTGGATTGGGAATAGCTACCCTTCTTATCGTCCGTCGGATCGAATATACAGTTTTTTTTTTTTTTCTGGAGACGTTTGATGTACGAGCAAGGGAGTGACGTTCAGCTGCTCCAAGAAAAAGGGGTAGGGCAGGCGGAAGTCGGTTCGAAACTGCTTCGCCGTAATGCTGGTGGGGTCAAAGCGGTCTTCATCTTCCAGCAGCCGCGCCCAGCCACACATACATGCTGATATCTCGTTTCTTCCTCGAGCAGCGTGTGAGCTTCATACGCGAGGCGTTCTCGTCCCTCTCGTCCTCGAGGCCATCGCGGCGCTGGATTGCTTCGGGAGTCGCCAAAGCTACAGCCAGCGCAGCAGTTGGCGGAAGGTCATAGATACCGCACACTGCGGCCATATCGGGTGCTGCGACGTGCTGCTGACGGGCGTCGATAAGGATGTAGCACGCTGACACGAGCCGATCATATCAGAAGTGACACAGCAGCCAAGCCAGCGTCGCCGATGTTGTGGTGCGGGGTCGTGTCGTACGTCGTGTTGTGTGGGTGTGTGACACTCGTAGTACTAATAGTCGTAGTAGGCGGCGGGACATTCTAACATTTCCGATGCATGAATCCGACTGGCGAGTTGGATCCAAAATCTCAGTTTTTCGACTGTCTGGTCCAGTTGGAAATCACAATAGAAAAATCTTGGATCAAAAAGGCGCTTTTTCAACTGCATTACCATTTTTAGTCTCCGATCGGAAACCGGCTTTTTCAATGGGTTTTTGCCAAAATCAGGTATACCTGGCCACTTTCGGGCCAAAAACAGTTACATACTGAAAACAAGTACAAAACACGCACCAGGAGCCCTGCTATTGGCCAAGCTAACATTGTAACTGATTTTGGCACGAAAAGGCCAAGGTACATCTGATCTTTTCTACTCTGCTCTGTCTAGCTTTCAACTGATTTTGGCCAACTTTGAACCAATCAGAGAGGCCATACGTACACTGCTGTGTTCTCTCTCCGTATGCGTCTGCCCTCCCTAGTTGAATTCTTCTGTGTTGACGTACAAACTCTGTACTCGTACGTCGTAAGTAAACGTACGTATATACAATGCATACATGCATACGCTGATTTCACTTTTTCTCCTTTGGGGTGTACGATGTGCTTCAGTTAGTTGTTGTGTGTACTCTGTTGTTTTCTATGTCCACAGCAGTCTTTACAGCACCATGGACACTCGGTGTTTCGTCTGCACCACCCCGCGTCGAGGTGGTCTCAGGTTTGGTACGGCAAGATAAAGCAGGCGGTTCCGCGAGGACGGTCTGGAAGCTTTAAAGCTGTCAACGGGGGGGGGGGCGCCAGAGTAAATACTCTTCTTGGCGCTCCCGCGAAACAAACGAAGCATATTAATAGTGACTCTTTGCAGGTCCAAGTGGAGTCCGTGGTACCTACACCCTGAAGAAAACAAAACAATTCAGATTTTGGAGGCCATGTGGCACGCTCAATGCTTTAGGCGCATTATTTTTTTTCGGATTGTCATGGACATCACACCGCTCGTGGCGCGCGTTTTTTTGCTTTGGTTATAGTATGTACCTGATTTTGGCTCAAACGGATCAGGTGTACCTGATTTTGGCATTTGCCCTTTTTCAATTCATGTTTCCGACTGCGTAAGAATGAAGTGGGCTGAGAACAAGGCCGAGAACAACGACAGCAAAAACAACTACATATCACAGCCAGCAGTAAAAGCCACGGGGCGCAAAACGAACTCTTGCAAGATACATTGCTCGTACGAGTAGTAGATCACGAGTGAGTACATGGTATAAAAAACACCAACAATATATTCGTACGAGTTAATATAAGGAACAGCAGAAGAAGAGTGTTTTGGAGCGCACTTGTTTACGAACGCACTTACTTGAGGCTACTGCTACGTGCACAAACCAACCTGCGGTGCTTTCAAACCGGAGCAGCAGCAGTAGGCCGACCGACAGCAGCGATGACGGGCGAAGCATTTCCGCACTGCACCCTGCTTACCAACAAGAATAGCAACGAAAGGTGCGAAGGTTGTGGTCAGGTGCGCGACGTCGATATAGAGAGGGAGACCCTATCGCGACAATTACGCCATCGGTATACAGGGAGTGCGCGACAGAAGCACCGGTTTGGAATTGAGCAGCCCTATTGCTGTTTTTTAAGCATGCAGAATTCTGCGAAAACCGAAACATACTTACGTACCTGGTACCAGGTATATGGATGAAATATCATCTTTTTTTTTTAATATAAATTTTGAAATACGTCAGCTGTGAGTTCGAAATTGTAAAATTATGAAATACGTCCGCTGTGAGTCGACTGATTGAGTAGTCGATACTGCTGTACTCAACTTTGCAAGCTGTGTAACAGGTAATACGACGCGTCCATATCCCATTTTTACTGAATTTTACTAATAGTGTTCCAATACGCCGAACGCATGTATTGTATTCTATATGCAATTCTATAGGCCAGTGGCCCCCCTGGATTATAATAGTTTTTATAAAAAAATAAAAAAGCACGTCAGCTTGAGTTCAACCGATCGGTCGATACTCGACTTTGCAACATGCGTGAACCGTTCGCGCGTTTTCCATTATTTCCCTCGCGATTAACCAGTGGCCAGTGACTCCCCTGGATGCCGCCAGGGTCGACGAGACGATAATACTTACAGCTGGCTCGATTTCCACTTGATTTCGGCCAGTACGATTTCGGGCACTGAAACAGCAGATGGACACGTATTCTCGAACTCGAATGACACCAACGGTCGAGAGCGCCTATTTTGTTATGATTATTCAATTTGCAAACTGACAACGTGTACTTGTAGCGACTATATCGTGGGGTTTGTATGTACAGTTCGACGCAAGTCGACGAGAGAAGAAAGTGCTGAATCCTTTTCCCAATAAAACTCGAAAGGCACATGCCGCACGAGCAATGGGGAAGGGGGGGGGGGGGAGACGAGCCTACTACATACCAGGTAACAGATAATATAGATGGGACCCGTATCTAAAAGCTACGGACAAAACAATAGTAAGTCCTACGAACGTTAAAATATACCTGGTATACCAGTACCTGGATGTCGCAGGTCGACGGGTAGAATATTTTAGTGTGAAGAACACAGACACACGGATTGGCAACATTAAGTTGGTTGAATCGCTCAGGAGGAAGAGGTACTCGTACATAAATCGTAGCGTGGCACTTTATTTAGTTTTACATCGAGCGGAAACAAAGAAAGAGCCTTCAATCGCGCGCTGTTGTTTTGACCTCTGGAGCATGATTTCATGCTGACCTCTACTACTAGTACAACAAACAGCAGTGGTATGGCGTACTCGTACCAACTACGACTGTATGTACTGCTTGCTCGTCGTGTTGTTCTGCCATGCCTGCGCCTTTTTTGGTATCTGTGCTCTGTGCTGAGCTGAACAGCTGGCGCGACAGGCAAAGCTGACCGAATAACTCGATCGGTTTACTTGTACCTGGTACAACAATAATAGCTGCTGCAGTGTGCACTGAGCAAGACACGTCGCAGCTAGCTACATTTTTGACGACGCGAAGATCAAACCCAAACGCTGAGGGAACATCTCAAGCGAAGGGAAACCGAAGCAGGGCTAGCCAGTTACCAGTAGCTCTCACACATTCCGATACCCTCCTCGTTGCCCAACAGGGTACAAGGACACCAGTTGTACGTACAGCAGAAGGGTAGCCTCGACGACAACCAAACCACAAGAACAAAGATCACACACAGCCAAAACAATGGCCTCTCGTACACTTCTGCTGCTGTACAGCCGTAAAGTAGTGCGCACACCAGTAGTAGAGGTTCTGCTGTACATACTTGTCTACCTGGTACTGTTCTTGTCTTGTAGAATATATCGAGCTCTCGAACAATGGGCCACATGCTACCGGTATTATTATACTACAGCACTGCAGCTTAGCTGTCTTGTGTCCTGCGGTCGACGGCAAACTCCCTGCTTGCTCGGCTGTGGTAATATAGTTAATGTCTGGCTCACCTAAAAGTGAAGGTGCTGTGTGCTGTTATCAAGGCTGGCGAAAGGGAGGCACGCCCCTACGTCGCAGTCAGTCTCAGATTGTACGCACGAGTAAAAAAGTAGTGTGGCCAGCATGGCGTGGCACCAAGCTCTCGCGATTCGTGAGTCGTGAGGGTCCGAATCGACGACTTCGAGCTTGGAGGGGAGGGCCGAAGTAGCCGAGTAGCCTGCCAGGCTGTTGAATACCTGGTATATAACAATAAAATAATGGTACGCCTATACTATACTTGAAGTATTGATTTTTTATAAAAAACTTATTTTGTCACAAGATCTGAATATTTGAGTGCACAATAGTTTATGTGTGTGTGTGTTCTTCACATTAAACCGTTCTTCTACTCGTCGACATCCAGCAAGCCCAGTGTCCGTGCCGATTCTTCACCCTAGAAAGATACGAGCTCTGTGGTCACAGACTACGACACAGAGATAACACACCGTAATGCATTAATAGCCTACGCAATACCATGCCTTCGCACTAGGTGCGGCCGACACAACATACATACATACGCCACCAACCAAAATACACCATAAAGAAAGAGAAGCAACGAAAAAACCAAACCGAAAAAGAACAAGAAAAAGAAAAAGAAAAGGAGAAGAATCCCAAATAAATAAATAAAATGGGAAGCCAAAGCTCAGACACATACATACTTACCCCCGAGCATGAGCCAAAAGGGACGTGCAAGGGGAAAGATACGAGAAGGAAAAAGGGGACTATGCATCCCGGTGAACACTTAACTAAGTAAAAAGAGCAATAGTGAGTGGGCCAAAATACGCTCGTCACCCACCCACTATGTAGTACTTCTTTCATAAGGATAAGAAGGGAAAAAATCAAAATGCATACCGAACGGCCGCAGCAGTTGGCGGTACGAGTAGCAAAGAAACGTCCAACCTATTAGTCGGCCTGGTACCTTGCTACCCTATCTGCGGTCTCTCTGCTATGTCGAAACTACTATATGCGGAAAATTTTCTTCATTTATATTTGTCATATCTGATGACAAAGTATATACCTGGTACCTGGTATATAACTTGGTATTGCTTGTGAGCTTCGTTTCTTCATTCAACTCAATAATCTCCCACCTAGCCCCAGACTCATGCTCACCCTCGTACACGACAAGAGCACCGCACTGTAATTTTTAGTAGATGGTCTTCTTCCTTTCTATCAACTCTTCCCAACTTCTGTCGTCCCAGTTCCACCAACCGCACTCAACTCATCAATGAGAGCCCATCCCTCTTCGCCATCCCTTCTTCTCGAACATGCCAACGATTCATCAGTCATATTGTAGTACATCTCCACAAACCCCACATATTTTGTTCGTTAATCTGACGCATAATAAATATATGTGTACGAGGTACGGGCCGCGTGCTATGATACATGAAAGAGCAGGCTGGGTGTGATACCATATGTTCATACCTAGAAATGCCGATTTTATGGCTCAAGAACGTTTACTCGCGACTATTTCTTCTAAATATGAACAGGAATGCCACCACCACGCCCTATAAACAAATATATATATCGTCCTACGATCGTGCAAAAAGTAGTGCTGCTGGGCGGCACGACAAAACAACAGCGTTTTCTCTTCCTTTTCCCTTGATCTTTCGATTTTTTCTTTCTTTGTTTTCTTTTTTGTTTGCGTTCTTTCTTTCATAGAATATTTGTGGTGCCTATCCAGAATCATGAAAGGCCATTGCACCTTGTCTATACTCTGCTTATATGCTGCATCACGATGTAATGTACTCTAAGTACCACTCTGCGTATTGCATAACGATGTAATCTCCTTGTGACGTAGGTTTGTGACCACGTAGCTTGTACCAGTTCTCTCTCCAGGATTGAAGAATCGACACGGACACTGACTGGTGGTGCTGTGGATGTCGACGTGTGGAAATAACGGTTTCATGTGAAGGACACACACACATGAAATGAAAAACAAAACTGCAACCTGGATTAACTTACTTACTTAACCTCATACATACAGAGTTCCCCCGTCGTCCCCACAACTAACCAACTCGTGACTACTGACTACAGCAGTGGTGAGTGGTTGCGGTCTCGAATGCTGCCTGCATCATACGAAATGCACGGTGGTCGTGAACACGGAGAGGGACACGCCTGCTGTATCTGTGGTGCTGTCAGAGTGACGACTCGCGGACATGCAGGGACAAAAAAAACAATCGAACAAAAAAACACCATCATACAAATACTATTAGTTAATAGTAGATCTTTATGGGGGGTTTGTGTTAGACGCCTGAAGCCGACCCTCCGACCGGAACCCTAACCCGAACCCGAACCCGAACCCGAACCCTGTGCTTGTGGTCAGTGCTGGGATGCTGTGCTTGTTAAGGCTCTAGGTTGGCTCGGCCGGCGTGGATGCTGAGCTTGGGAAGACTCTAGGTTGACTCGGGATGACTCGGGATGCTGTGGCTGGGAAAGACTCGAAAGTTGATTAAGCCGCGTAAAACATACCCCTAGCCAATCAGAGTGCCTAATTAGCTACCCCAAGAAGATCTACTATCAAGGTTTGTCCACTACTGGCCCGTTTTCATCCCCTGCCCTAGAGTTGTGGTCGTATGGAAGGGAGTTTCGTCCGGGGATGGGACCATATCGTCCCCGGGTGCGGTGGGACCTCGACGTTTTCCCAAGGGAAAACCCTCTCCGCGTGCTGGCTCCATGAGCCCTGCCAATCCGAAATCAGTCCATGGGGCCGAGAGTTCGTCATATTGCGGGGCGGTGTCCACCCGGAGGGTGTCTGTTCTCGTCTCTGTGTTGTCGGAGGTCTACATGTATGAAAATATTTAACATGCGGAGATGTCACCTTATCGTTCCCGGGTGCAGCGGTGCGGCAGGACCTCGACGTTTTCCCGAGGGATAGATATCACCACGAGCTAACTCCATGAGAGACAGTCAACTCTAAATCAGCCAGTAGGGTTGGTGTCTACACACCTCTCAGGGCGGTTTCTACTCGGGGGGGTGTCCGTTTACGTCTTAGTGTTGTTGGTGCTATGGATGGATGGAATAATTCCCAGGGTGCGGCGGAGCCTCGGCTTTGTCCCGTAGGGCAACTCTCGCCACGCGTTGGTTCCATCTGAGCCAGTTATTCAGAAATCAACCAGTGGAGTTGGGGTTTCCACATCTTGCAGTGCGGTAACGAGCCGGGCGATGGCCGTAGTTGTCCTTTGCTTGTTGAAGTATTAGAGGTATGTAAGGGATTATTTTCCGGGGATGGGACTCGTCGTCCCCCGGTGAGGCGGGAACTTGACGTTTTCCCGAGGGGCAACCCTCGCCGCAGTCTGGCTTCAATAGCCCCGCCAATCGGAAAATAGTCCGTGAGGCTGGAATTTCTTCACGATCCGAGCGGTATCGACCCGGGGGTTGCCTGCGTTCGTTCTCGGGTTGTTGTAGGCGTAGTTTTATGGAACGATATTCATGATTCGGGGATGTGACATTATCGTCCCCGGGTGCGGGGGGACCTCGACGTTTTCCCGACAGATTATCATCGCTGCGAGCTGTCATAGCTCCATGACAGACTGCCGACTATAAATCAGTCAGTAGGGTTGGGGTTTCCATACCTTGGAGAGCGGTCTCCGTGCGGAGGGTCCGTTTTCGTTTTCGTATTGTTGCAGTCGTTGATGCATCCAGGGATGAAACCTTATCCTCCTCGTGTTCAGTGGGACTTCGACGTTGCCGGATGCGGAGACAAATCGACGTTGTCGAAAGGGGCAATTCTCGTCTCGGGCTGGCTCCATGATCCCCCGCCAAAAAAGCAGTAATCAACCGACGGGGGTGGGATTTCCACTCCTTGCGGGGCGCTATCGACCCGGGGGGAAACCGTTTTTGTCGCCGGTTTGTCGAAGTCTTAGATGTACGGAAGGGTTATGATCCTGGGATGGGAACTCGTCGTCCCAAGTCGCGGCGGAACCTCGACGCTATCCCGAGGGGCTATTATCGACGCTCGCTGACTCCATAAGCCCCAGCCAACAACAAATTAATCAGTAGGGTCAGGGTTTCTAGACCATGCGGGGCGGTTCGATCCTGGGATATCCGTTTTCCTTCCCAGGTGAATGGACTTATAGATGCATGGAAGGATTCTTGATCTAGGGATGGAGACCTATCATCTCCGGGTGCCGGTGGCTCCCTGTACCTCAGCGAATCAGTGGTCTGCTGATGGGAGTGGGGTTTCCACACGGTGCGGGGTGGTGCCGACCCGGGGGATAGCCGCTGATGTATCTAGTTGGTCGGAGTTATGGAGATAATAAGATATTCATGATCCGCGGATGGGACCGTATCCTCTCCGGGTGTAGTTGAACCTCGATGGCTCTATTCCGCGCCGGTCTTGCGGAAAGAGCCAGCGGTGTCTGGCATGGATTTGGTCAATCAATCAGCTGCCAGAATTACAATTCAAAAATGAAAATAAGCAACCAGGCTGGCTAGGTGGCTTTCATACCTGCATCGGGGTTGTGCCACGGTCACGGCTCGGCGCGGCATGGGAGCCGGTTTTCTGCTGTTCGTATTGCCCAGCCTCTCTACCCATGGGGCAAGGCCATGGGGCAAGCAGGAGCTGAAGCGCTTTGGATCGTTCTACCCAATATTTATAGAGACACTCTTACAGACAGACATAATAACACCACTTAATGACTAGGACGAGTGATATCTCCAGGCATTTTATGGGGGCACTCTAATATAAACGTGCCTCCGAAAATTGATAACATCAGATCATGCCACCACAAGCGACCGTCACGACCATAGGACACCACGGTAGAACTCTCTCCGCGCTGTCTACGGCATCTACTGCCGTGGTATGTGCAGCAGTTCCGCCGGTCGTTGCTCCTCGTACGATATACAGACGGGTTTTTGGTCCCAGTATCTCCAGATTATGATGGGAGCACATGAATACAGTAAGTGCACCTGCGAAAGTATACAACATGAAGCTCGTCACGGTCAGCGACCATAGGATATCCCAAGACTTCTCTGGGCGTTTCATCCGGCATTTGCTGCTGTAGTCAGCGCAGTAGTTCCGCCGTTCATCTTTCCTCGCCCGATACACTGACGGCGTCCGTGTTCCCAATACCCATCGGCTTCAGGCATTACGTGGGGGCTCACCAAGCTAGAAATTGCTCCGCAAATACACGTCATGAAGCACGCCGCCATGAGGGACCTCGACGGCCGTAGGATACCAGACCCGTTCGGGGGTTGTTTTTGGTACCTACTGCCGCCGGGGGGTGGACAGTGGTTCCGTGAAATCATTTGTTCTCGCCCGATATACTCACGTGATTGTGTTCTCAACAATCACCATGTCTGCTCAACACGTGAAGATTTGCACAGGTCGCCCGTGTCGGATTCCCAGTAGATGAGACTCATTCATTTCGAAGTACTGAGTCCGCAAGGTACCAGAAGCTGAAATGAGTGAGCCCTCGCAAGTCCCTAGGATATAAGCCGCTGTAATGTCTGAGTCCTCGCGCCCCCAGGGTACCAGAAGATGAAACGCCCTGGGTACTCGCGAGTCCCAAGGGTACCAGGAGCTCGAATGACTGAGTGATTGTGAGTCCCAAGGGTGATAAAAGCGAAAATGACCGAGTCCTCGCGAGTCCCCTGGGTAGTAGAAGCTGAGGTGAATAACTTTTCGCGAATCTCATGGGTACCACAAGCTGGAATGGCTGAGGTCTTGCGAGCATCGACCCAAAGAGTCTATATAGGGAATAATTTTTCGTGTGCACTGTTTTCGATCTCTAAAAATTACTCCAAATGGTTGTCAGAGTACCAGTAGCAGTCATCGGAGCTCAATAATTTACTCCCGCCAGTTATTTTGAAGTGCTGAGTCACCAGGGCACCAGAAGTTGGAATAACTCAGTCCTCATGCGTCTTCACGGTACTGCAAGCGGAACTGACTGAGTCTTTGCACCCTAGAGTGCTGAGAGCTGAGATACTTGAGTCCTCGCGAGTCCCCACGCTACTGAAATCTGAGTTGACTGAGTCTTCGCGAGTCTCTAGCGCACTGAGTCTCTAGCGCACTGATACCTGAAATGACTTGCACTCGGAGGTGCTGGTACTCTGACTACCTTTGTTTCGCGAGAATATGCATACACGAAGCGATCATTGTACTACAGCCATTGGTCTTGTTTGGGCCAAGTATTTGCCGTGCACTACCTCGGGCATCCCACGGTCGTCGTGATCGTTCGTGGTAGCGTGCTTTTCTTTGTCTAGTTTTAGAGGCAAACCTAGCTTAATGTGCCCCCAGAAAAACAACGAGAGATACCTAAATTTATTACGAGGCGAACACGTCTGTGTATCGGGCGAGGAGAGAAGGCCGGCGGAACAACTGCACAGCCTATGGCAGCAGATGCTGTGGACAATCCCCAGAGAGGTCTAGCATGTTTTGGTCGCTGTCGTCACGCGCGGTGGCAGGCGTTTTTTCTCCTCTGGGGCGCGTCACCTTAATGTGCCTCCTATTCCGGGGGCATTACGGTAAGGTACCCCCGGCGGCGTCGTGAACTAAAGGCCCCCCGGGGGCACTTTTGTTATCTCCCCTCCAAGTATGCACAGCAGTACAGGACACATCAAAAACAGAACGAGCAACAAGAATGGCATGCTGAGATTTACAGGAAATCAAATAAATTGGGGAGTCGCTTTGTTGAAGTTGGTGTAGAACGTACCCATGCTCAAACATGACATTCAGCCTGGACCAGCTTAACTGCATTCCATTGTTAATAGTTGTCCTGCACTGTAGCAGTATGCTAAATACACTAACGCACACAGCCGGGAAGGCCGCGTCTTTATCCCCCCTTTCTACCTCTGGTGAAAACGTCTCCGTGTGAAAAAATCAGGCTGCCCCGCCCACTGAAAGCCCCAATCCATTTTCGTTGGGTCTGTCTAACACCCACACCCCCCCGTAAACGCTCCCACTCTTGTGGCAGCCTCAGACCCCCCTCTCTTGAGTGACAGGGCGGTCGGGCGGACAGGTGGGGAAGTCGATCACTTTTACTGGGCACGCTTCCGCCTCCTTTTAACGCCTTGTTAGAGCGGCACTACGGGCTCTCGCCGGTGCCACAAAAGGCCGTCTAGGACCACCGCCGCAGTTCTCGTAGGTCGGCCCTCTGACATATATTTCGCAGGCTTTCCACCAATTCCGAAACGTGTTCGAATTCCAAAATTACCCTTCAAACTGCACGTAAGAGTACGGAATATTACATTTTGCGATGGCTCTAGAATTTTGTGGATTCGTGTTTCACTGTGTAGACGATTACCTCCCCATCTTGTAAAATTCATTGTAAAATCGAAGTTTGACACGAACGACCACAGCCGTGGTGTGTCCTGTATTTACGAGCACCCCCACACGTTTAGAAAATCAGCCCAGCCCGACCTCAATGGCCCCACTCCATGTCCTGCGTTGCAATCTAGAATTCACATTATGCGGCCAGCCTGACAACCCCACAACTAGAATGCCCCCCGCACGCTACAACCATACTACGCTTTCACGGGTGGAGTGGAGACGACATTTTCTCCATTCCCTACCTCCCTCATATATTTGATATAGTGTCTAGACTTCCAACCATCTGTGCACTGAATTTTCAAGTCCGATAGACACCTTGCGCGCAGCTAACTGGGCGCCCCCCCCCCCGATTCTCCCGGAGTGCAACGCGAACTGCATGGAGTCTGTATCGTTTCTTCCTACCACTAACCTCAAGGCGGCGATCTTTTTCGGTCATAGTAAATTCTCCAGCCGAGCGACGTACCCCTGATTGTCAACGGCGCCCGCCCTTGGCAAGAGGCGGTGTACGATGAGCAGTTCCAACCGTACTGCGAAGGCTTGCATCGACGCACCACGCGACTCCCTCTCCTTGGCGGCTCGCGTTTGCGTGATGATGTACCCTGCTCTCTTTCAGTTACTTTTCGACGCCAAAAAATATCACCTGCAGTGCTTTGGCAGTCATATCTGTTATCGAGAACGCAATCTACACTCCTCCGTGAACGAACGTAGGGCAGTTACGCGTGAGTCAAAATGCGGCGTGGACACGCCCGTGTGCGTATGCCCACAAGTCTGACGCGGTGCATGAAATATTTAGCTGCCCGTCCAAGCCACATGACATACCCTCCCGACTATACCTCGCGCTTTCGACAACATAGCCCACGCGAGCGGAGACTTCACTCATGTTTCGGTCTTAAAGATGCCGTGCGCCCCGTCTATCCATTTTCTCACGGTTACCATCACGATATACGACGTCGCCGGTCATATCGTGCCAAGTTCCTGCGGGAAAATATTATAAATATCCTGCAAAAGTCGACTGCTGATTATTATGCACAAAGAAACGAGAGGCTACGAGTTCCACCAGACCAGCCTGCGCTTCATACGGATTTGCTAAGTAAGGGTATAACCAAACTCCTTTTACTCTGTGCCTTTCCCTCTTTCACCCGTGTGTTCCACTCCGCCGGTATGTTCACACTGAGTACTCTAGCCGGCTGAGCCAACCGTGAGCGCTTCCACCAAAACGTGCAACCTAATGCCAATTTTCTCCCTATTGTGCGTGCACCCTTGTTCCTGGGGAGTTCGTGGGCGTGCAATGTGCATGCTGCATGTCGAGCGAGAAGACACGCACATGCCGTGTTTGGGTCAAATCGCAGGTTGTGATTGCTATGCCCACCTCGGTGGTATGTATTCTTACAGGGGGACACAGTAATCAGAAGGAAATTTGGTGTGCAAACATAGGGCAATACCTAGTTTGGGAGTCCATCGTGGGTTCTGGTTTTACTACGGTATGGCCCCCCGGGATACGCGTTACAACGAAAGGCTGGAAAAGGCCTTTATGCGCCCAAGACCACTGATCCCATATGCACAGCTTACTAGATAATATGTCGCAAGGTATTGGCCGCCGGGGTCAGTCCAAACCCCAGCAGGTTACCTGACTTGAGCACCGTAGGCAAACTGATTTTTGCTTGAACGACGAGGTCGTTCGTTGGGCCCTGCGAGGAGGTGGCACGGACCTAAAACTTGGCGGGAGCACGGCGTCGATGTGCCGTTATAGGGTGTTTCTCTTCAGTACATTTTGTTCGACCCTGGCAGGAGGAGGAGTAAACCTGGTACCAGTATGGTACATGTAGCGTCCCGCACTTGAAAGTGTCTGGGATACGTGGCGAGACAAGCTGGCCTGCAGAACATCATACACAAAGCTGCATGAGCTGCGGCAAGACATTGTCGTCGTTTACTGGGAATGCACGTACTTGTAACCTGATCGGCTCAGGCCCAGGGCCTCAGATCGTGCTTGGTATCATGGACATTACAGTCGTTTCCACGGGCGGTATAGCTGCTGGACGCTTGCTCTCTTCAGCGCTACAGCATGCGCCAGTAGCATTGCAGCTTTCGTACCAATCCTTGCCACGTCGAGTTCGACCTCCGACGTGCCACACTGTTGTCCAAGTCTTCTAAATGGTGTCAGGTTTGGGCTGTACTATTCTATATTGTTGGGAAGGCAGTTTTGCGCACATCACACAGATCTTTGATTTCTGCCGGCATGATAATTTCCGAGATATTTTAGGGCATATACAGTATGTATTCATGATTTGTGGGAACTAGCTCGCGGTATCGGGTGCGAGATATAGGAAGAACAATCTGCATGCTCTTCAGTGGTGCATGTTTCCCTCCTCAAAGTCCCCACCGAACATATCCTGCACACAACCTCGAAACGGCAGGTTGGGAATGAGACAATCGTCACCGCCATCTGCGCGACGTGTGAGGTTTTGACACGAACTGCAGCGGAACGGACGTGAACACGATGGCCATATCGGGTGCGCACAGGATGTCTCAGAAAACACAATACTAACGCTACTAAGGGCTATCATTCTCGAAAAGGACTGTTTGTGTATACACTAACGTTCCTACTGCCCCTGTGCTTGTTTGCTAGAAGAACACAAAGTGTCCCGTCTGATGTTTTGCCCTGCCCTAAATCACCGTACAAGGCAAATACTTCTTGTATTTATTTTTGAAAGAAAATATAATTGGGAAAGAAATAAGGGGTAACATTATTCAACGCTTAAAAATGGCCCCGACTGAAATCCTGACGATAAAACTTGCCTCCGAGACTAACGATGCAGTCTCCGCTCGCGGTCTCCCCGTACTCCAAGACGTTATCCAAGGTCGGCTGTGCGGTCGATTCCAGCAGGAATAGTGGCTCTGTGAATGTAAATGAGAGGGGATTTTGTTAGGCGGAAAGGGAAACTAAAGAAAAGGAGTTGGGGGGAGAGGCGCGCGTTCAGGTGCTACCACTGCTGCTAATGTACAACTACATCGATGCTGCGTTGGAATGCAACAGAAGTAGTTAGTCCCCTATCAAGGATCCTGGTGCGTTCGGGATTTGAGGGTCCCTTGTTCCCCCACTTCCCTTGTGTCGTAGTTGGTACCGTCTCCTTACAGACAACAGTGGGGCAATAATTGCAGTGGGCAAAAAACTATACCGTTATTGTTTCTATTCGTGGGGATCTCACCAACGGATATCCTATCTACACTCTCCAGCCTCAACCATTTCTCATTATACACCGTTATTTTTTTAATTCGTGGGATCTCACCAACGGATATCCTATTTACACTATTGTTGACACTTTCCAGCCTCAACCATTTCTCATTATCGGGGGTCCTCAACCATTGCTTCTGAGGAACCGCTTTGGTTCCGATCCATTATTTCCATGCCAGGTTGTGAAATGGGGGTACAGAGATATAATAACTTTTTTACGAGATATACATAGGCCATCCATGGATATTGTGTAACTGCAACCAGTTGTCTTGGCTCACACTTCGCAAAAAATAGTGTACATACAGCAGTGGAGGCTCCTCAGGTGAAGACCCTCAGAAATAGTTGTTGCAACCGCTCTATTACGGGGGACGATAGTAAATGGGACCAAATATTGTCGGTAAAAATAGGGAAATATATAGTTTTTTGTGTGTACCGTAGTTGCTAATTACTATGGTCCTCCGTAACAGTATATGTAGCACAGACATTTTTGTTATTTCAGTACGTACCGTCATTGGCCGACGCACCAAGGCGTAACGCTTTGTTTTTCGTACGCATTATATTGCGATTTTGAGGCCGTCCCCCCACAATGCAGTACGCTAGCGCGTAGACGAGAGCAGGCAACCAATACTAGAGTTCGAATTGTCTACTGATGACTCTCCTTAAGTCTTATGACGAGGACTGGCCTCATACGCTGGCCGATGTCGGTTTTTAAGGGTTTGCACGCGAACGTGCGGATAGACTGTCCGTGATGCACGTATATTGATTGCGTAAAAGGCGTTTGTATAATTGCAAGTGGCGTTCTCTGGCCCCGTTAGTTATATCACGATTAATTCATGCGAGTTCATGGGCAGGGGGGGGGGGGGGTGAGAGGAGAGAGATACTGGGGGTGTCCGCAGGCCACGGCATAGCTCTATATCTCGTGCCACTTCAAAGCCCACGGGTAACCATCTTGCTCAGGACGTGATACGGTTGTGACCCCGCGGCAATTCCTCGGCAAGATCACTGGAAGACCCGCTGCCCAAATATCCACGGCGAAACCCACGGCAAGCCCCAAGCCAATGTCCACAGCAGGTCACCCACCTGATGCCCTGTTTTCATTTGATACGTTGACCCCGTAGTAGCCCCTAGCCGTTTGGCACCTTGCTCCCACCAACAAGCTGCAGATAGATAGTCAGCCCTACGCAGTAGCCACGGGAGCCCCCCTGGATCCCTTTATCAATTTAAACGTTTGACCGGTTTTGCCAACAGAACTTGCCGCGGTACTTGTCGCGGGTTAGAGCTGCGCTCTTGCTACGACTCCCGCCGCGGGCATAGCCGCATGCGTTGCCGTGATATACCGTGACCATCGCCGTGGCCTGTCGTGGGTCTTGCCATCGGGCGTGTGGCTTGCCGTGATGTGTCGCCAGGGTTGGCGTGGCACTTACCGTAAGGCGTGCCGCGGCAGTCGTTCCTCGGCGTGTCGTGGCCAATCTCGTGAGCTTTTATTTTATGCCGCGTCATGTTGTGAACGGCATGTCGTGGGCACTGCCAACAGGATACTCGTACGTATAGAACGAAGGATGCAACTTTTGGAAATTGACAGGGATACGTGTAGTTTCTGGACGATTTTGATTGATCCAAGTTGTGTAGGGTAGTGAGGCCCGACGAATTAAATTGAGATAAATCGAGTACAAGCAAGCTCTTTGAGTAGATCTCACGTTAGTTGAGGTGGATATGGTCGGAACCGACGAAATATACTCGCATCACATTTCGATATGCGAAAATCACATTTTTCGTCATTCAGTCAAGAGCGTATATTGGGAAGACAGAAGATAAATTTGTTTCGGTAGTGGGCATGATTCGGATACGTCGAAGACCAACAAGTGGTCATAGGAGTTTCACAACCTAGACCAGAGCAATGTGGCAGGCCGCTTCGTATCTCTTACGTTGATATAATATTCCGCATGTTTTCCTACTAGTTTGATGGGTGTTCTGATGAAGCTATAACTACCATTATTTCACACCCATTATCTTTATGGCAAAAGGTAATACCTGGTATGGTACAGAGTACCACCTCACATCAAAGAAGCTTTTCATTGGCGATTTAACGCCCATCCTCACCGTGTGTCTTTGTGATGCTGGGTGTTGTGGTATACCTGGTACCTCGTATGTAGCATAAATCAATGCACATGTCGCTCCCCTTGAAAGAAACTCAACCTCCTTGTGTTGTGTGACGAAAATACTTACACCGACAAATAAAAAAATGATGAGGGTCCAATACACCCCACACCTCAACAAACAAACGCAGGACTGAGCTACTCACGCCGAACTGAGCCTCTCAACGACTGTTGGCGCCAAGCGGTACAACAAATACAAAACAGAAACACACACGGACGGACGGACGGCATTTTCAGGTGAAGTGGACATGTAATTGCACCGGAATATATGAACCGGCACGCCCAGGCCCGTTTGAATGCGGCTGTCAAGTGAACGCGACCCACTCTTTGTTCTAGTCCATCAATTCCAACCGCACTATCCCTGGCCCTGGCTGATAGATTCAAGAACTAGATCCCGCCGCACTGTTCTCTACTCGTTCATTTACCCTTGAGAGGTCGTCGAGCTCGAACCCGCCCCCCTCATGTTCCATATCCTCTTCTACGTCGCTCTCGTCCAACGGTCCGTCTTTGGGTGCAGAGACTTGAGCAGCAACAACAGCCCAAACGGCGCTGGGCAACTTGTTGCCAGTAAGAGCGTGATACACGAGATGCACGCGTCATCCACTAGCTCCAATGGCGTGTCGAGCTAGCTGGGATTCTCCGGGTAATAGACCGGAGACCAGGCACCCCTGCCGTACTTGTTGCGGAGCTTGACCTTGCGCGCGGGCGAGTACCAGTCGAGCAGAGCTTCCCTGCATTCCGATCCCTCTCTGACTCCAGCCACGTAGCACCGACACCTGGGTGGTCGCATGCACCCCAAACGCGCCGAAGCGTCCTGGAGTCCAGTCCAACTCTACGCCCGCACGACGGGTTAAGTCGCCCCTGCCTTCTCCCTCCGGCATTCCATCGCCGCCTGATCTCCCATCACCTTCTCCGTCTGGCCGTCCTTCGCCCCCGCCCTCCCGCTCCATCATTTCATCGCCGCCTGACCCCCCCTCGTCATCTCCGTCTTCTCCGTCTGGCCACCTATCGCGCCCCCCGCCGTCCCCCTCTTGCATGCCATCGCCTTCAGCGCCCCCCTCGCCCTCCTCTCCGTCCTCCGAACCACCCGCAAGCCAATACATGGATGTGTCCCAGTTGGACGCCTCGGGGGAAGAGTAGCCTATCTCATTCACACTAGCAAGGGCCTCTTGCATCGCCTGCTCAAACAATCTTGTAGCTGCTGCTGCGGCGTGGCACACACCAATGGTTTCACGTGCCGAACGAAAGGGGAAGCGTTGCAGTGTGATGTCAGCACGACAATAATAAACAAAACGTGGTAAGCACAGAAATGGCAATGACGTGTATGTAGCATAAAGCAATGGCTACCGTCGACGCATTAAATGCAGTATTCCTTTGGGAAGCAAAGGCGGTGGCGAGTACACTACAACGTGTCTTAACCCTAATTATTCTCGAGAGTTGATAGTAGTATTGCGTCTTGAGATTTACATGATACTTGTTATACGGCATGACGTCCTCGCCAACTTCAATTCCGAGCAGGCGAGTTTAAGAATTCGACGGCCCCAAAACGATCAGGATCCCTTTCGAAGTGACCATAGACAGATGTCAATGTATTTACAAAGGCCTTTCGACCGAATGTAAAGCTTGCTTGTAGGGAGGGAACGATCGTCGAAACGCCCGCGATCCACCAACGTACGTAGTTGACGACAATAAATACGTTTCAAGCCATATCGATACAAAATAATCACATACATACCAGGCATTCCGTAAAACCGACTTAGTTATACCTGAACTCTGCTAATGGTGACAAGAACGATCGCCAGTAGCAAACCAATCGAAAGGGCACTGTCACATCTGAGCCCAGCAGCTTACATGGTGACAGAGCCGTCCATAGGCGCCCTTTCGATGATGTGACGGAAAGGTGATGTGCAATTTAGTTGTTTTCTACCACCTTTCACTGACGCAAGGGTGTATCGACGAGATCGGGGTAGCTTTTCGTTAGTTATGACCATGTATTCCCCATGAATGAATATGTTGTAGACAGGCTGATGGCAAAGAAGGGCGGGAAATTACTTATCATACGTATGATATTTCAACGGTTAGTTATTAGTTAGGCATCGCGATTTTTTCAAGTGATGTTATAGTATTATAGAGAAAAAATATTGCCCGGTATCTGTTGAAATAGGGCCGTAAGACAGACGTGTTTTGCTATAGAAAAAAATTGCGAAATTCCTCCAAAAAAAGTGGACAAATAAATTCGAATCGAAGCATGACGCGTCTAATCCATCGACAGGGCGTCCGTGATATTCGCATTTTGTTTAGTTTTCTTTCTCGCCTCAGAATGGGTCAAACTTATTCCAAGACATATCCAGAGCAGCTGCTCGCTTCTCCAGCCGCCCAAGTAGTAAGTGTAGCCTGTTTTCAACTAGCTGACCTCCTACTGAATGCCAGACGCCTGCTCGTACACACCCAGGAGTAGAGTACTACATACAGTATATATGGTCTTCCTCCTCGTTGTTTCAACCCTTCTCGGCCTCTCTCTGTCTTCCCAGTTCTGCACGCCCGTCGTCGAATATATGACCCTCTTCTCCATCTCCTCTGTCCAAGCATGCCAACGGTTCAATACCTCTCCACAAACCTCATATATATTTATTTTCTCTGTTCAATCTTCGGCGAGTCGTTCGTATACCGGGCCAGATCTGCTTAGCATTCTCCAATCATATCGGTCCATTTGCTTCGCATCGCAACGCACCCAATGTGTGGAAACCCATTTTTACTTAGCATTGACCAATCAAGAGACCCAGTTTGCTTATGACATCGCGCCGCACTTGCTTGGCATCGCGCCGCAAGGCCCGCGCTCGCAGCACACACCCGGCATTTCGCACACTTGGATTTCACTCTGCACACACCACTGGACTCTCTGAGTGGGGGACCATCCTACGCTCACCCTTGGTCTCCTGTGAGCCACGTGTTGTGGTGTGGAAGGCCTCGTGCTTTGACAACCATGACGGCGGAAGCACACACAGACACTGGCCTCGACCTGAACGGCCAAGTCCGTTTTCCTTACAACACACGCGACTGCAAGGCGGCCGGCATGTTGCAACAACGTGAGTTCGGCTATGAGGCTTATATGGGTGCTTTCATTGCCTGGCGGGTTAGGTGTCGCTTTCTCGTACTTTTCGTTTCACCGCGTTCTGATCAAGTTTAGGCAGTGGGAGTGTCTTGCGAGCACGCGTTTTGACGATAGCATCAAGACCAACCGAAGTACAGCTACCAGTCGTGTTGCAGCCACGGCGATAGGAGCGGCTACAACACCGCTACCATGATGAGGCAGCAGCAGCAGCAGCAGCAGCAGCAGCAGCAGCAGCAGCAGCAGTACCAGCAGCAACAGAAATACTGCGGATGCTGCTGAAGGTAGCAGGAGGTGTGCTGGTTGCTTTGGTTGCGTAGGCTGCGGCTGTTGATGTCCTACTAGTGTAGGTTTTGTTGGACAGTAGTACCGTTAGTGATCACGTCATCTACAAGACAGCAGCGGAAAGAGTGACAGCAACAGCAAGGCGTACGTAGCAGCGACAGCTACCTGTAGGGTTGCTGCTGTACGTTGAAAATCGATTGGTTCAGGCCCCTGCTGTTGTCGCTGCTGCCGCCGCCACTGCTGTCCGCGGCTTTCCCACACCACGTCACCCCGTACTTATATAGGCGGTACATTTTTTGACAGCGCGTTGTTGAGTACGACGACGCTATCTCGAAGCACCAGCAATGGCTGGGGCTTTGCTGCTGAGCTGGGGTTGCTGTTGCACAGTAGTGGCTGTGTCAGTTTCGATAGCTGCTGGGGCTGCTGTTGCTGCTGTAAACGGTGTTCTACTGTTCGTATTACCGGACAACAGCCATCATGTCGCCATATACAGATCCTGCTTGTAGGCGTCATCCAAGATAGCAGGTAGTACATTAGTACCTTTACATGACGCCTTTTCCTCTCTCCGCTCGTGCGTCAGGCTCTGAACAATGACCGTTTGCCTGGGTCAGCGATGGATGGGATCTGCAACGCCGTAGTGCCCGCCGGGAGCTTTTCAGTTGTGAAAAAACTACGGTTTCAACAATAGCGCACGCTTACGGAGAAACGTAGATCATCCGGAAGAATGCCACCACGTCAAGGTGAGGTTGATAGACGGTTGGGCAGATGGCGTGAACTGATGGTTCGTTGATGGCTCGTTGGATTTCGAGCGGTGTATCTCCGGAACAGATGCGATGCGTGTCAAATTAGGCTAGTAGGGTAGCTCTTGAAATTCTCTATCCCACGTCGTATGCCCTTCACCCTTCGCCCGTAGCTACAAGTTGGCGCAATGACACCCACAAGTTCTCCACCCGCTTTCGTGCGATCTGCTGCCGTTGTTCCTTGCCACTACCACACGGTGCTGTGCAGTAGACAGAAATATTGCTACGCACATAGAGCAGGCTCACGTGCGCATCGCGGGGGTCAAGTTCGTGGTGGACAACATTGGCGAAGGTCATCTCTTATACTTTCCACGGGAGAGCGATGCGGTAAGTGGTACATGAAAAATTCCATGCGCCCTGCCCATGTGATGGTCGTCTAGCTAGTACGTAGGTCATTTTCTATCGTTGGGCCCATAATCGTCCCCAGCGTACAAGTTCATAGATAAGCAGACCGCCCTGGCCACTTAATGAATTTCTACTTTTGAGGGTATGTATGGCGAGAAAGTGAGCCGAAGAGTAGGCATCCGTTGGGCCGATGGAGATCGAGAAGTAGTGCAAGCGTGCTATCTTCGCAAGCACGGCGATCCGTTGGGTTGTACTAGCATGACTTCAGGCAAGAGCGTTCTCTCCAGCGTGTGGCACATCGTACCGAGGATGAGTTCCACAAGATGAAAGAGCCTACTAGAAATAGAGGCGACAAGATTTCCATGGAGTGCACACCGTGTGCGAGTGCAATCAGGTCGTGCCTCAGGCGCGCTTTTTACTTTGAGACCGAGCCCATATTTCTGTTTCTTGCCTGTGTATTGGGATACAGACGATTGGCGACCTTCTACACTCTGCCGGTTGTCGACAAAATCGCCTTGCTGCTTATCCCCTACCCCGTTAATTTTGTCTACCGTCTCTATTGCCAGCACCCATGGCGATATGCCTCAGTTGGAGCCAAGGACGAGGTCAAGCTGGATCCGGAAGGCCCTGGCCAGCCGTGCCCGACCTTGAATGTTATCCTGCCAAGGTGAGGCTGGACGCAATCTTGCCAGGGGGGGGGGGGGTGTACTGGATAGGAGAGATGCACTCGATCTCATGCATGGCCGTGGTCATATGATCATAGACCCTCGCATCCCTACAATGCCGGGACGGAGAATGTTGGGTTTTCACCGACCAGGCAGACATTGCTTGCACCAAGCGCGAAGCGCCGTGAGGTGTTCGGTGAGTCGCATGAAGGGTGAGCTACATCCTACTAAGAACCACTTGTGACGTGGACTTGCATATGGATGACAGCTTCAATGAATTAATTTAATTTCCGGTGTAGCCGCTTCCAGAGACTCTTGCCAGTGGAGGGGGACTATTGAGCTATCGATAGCCAGCACGAGGAAATAACATAGACATGATGGCTCGATTATTTCGCAGTTAGCGGTAATGTGTGTGTGTACGGCACCACCCAAGGCTCGACCAAGGTGGCTATAAACAGTTATCTCTCACGACCGTAGTACGGAAGCATCACTTAGTGAAAACTTACGTCAATATAGAAACACGACTTGGATATATCGGTTTCGTTTCCTGAAGATCACCAATGAATTACACCCCTTAAACTCCCCTCCGCGCATTTACCATCGTCAAAATGTTTTGTGTGCACGGTTTCTTGGGTGGTTTGCCATAACGTCTTGTAACCCGTACTGCTCTTGTCGAAAGGGGGGAGATGCTAGACACAGGTAAGCGTTGCAATATAGCCAAGTACGCAGCACCATCGTCGTATAGGTCGCTTTCACTCGTACGTCATTTGCAGACGTTCGCTATGCGCCCCCCAGCAGGTAGTAAGCTCTGGTTCGAGCGAGTCCTCGCAAGGGTCGTGGTCGATCCTGATTTTCCTATGATTTTTCTGGGAAAGCGCAGGGACATAGGCCCGAAGTTGCTCTTAATAGGGTTCTACGCACAATGACCAATAGACCATGTGCAGGAAGCTACACCCGGGTGGTTCCACCCTATCTTTACACGGTGGGTTTCAAGGATAACCCAGATATGTACCGCGTTTTTGGCATGGCTAGTTACCGCGCGGGATTTCAGCTAGACTAGTATGAGGTTGGATACTGTAAAACGTGTACTCTATCGTAAGTTTGAGGTGGCAGGGACGAGTACACTGACGCAGTAGATTGTGAAGAGGCGGGAGCGCCGAATATAGGAACTGTGGACGGTCGAGCACCAACTTCTCGATAATGTGCTACGTTCGTTCGTGTCTGTGCGACAGGCACGGAACACCATTAATTGACTGGGTATGGATTACTGACGCTACTTCTGCACTAGTTTTGCGACTCTCTAAAAACTGCGTGCCTGCATGTACTCTACATCTGTGCCATTTTCTTTCGCAGCGATGGTGTTGAGTTCTGAGCGAGTACTAAAGGCTGGTATCATCACCCCGTGCGTCCTCACCGTGATCGGATTCGTTCGCGCCGTTTGCAGGCAGCCAGACAGGAATCCGTCAATTCACAACCGTCCAGCCAACGGAGAAATCCAAAGTTGATCACTTGCCCAGCCGAGACGGCAGAGCACGCGGAACCTAAGCGAATGATGATGGCTGACCGGCTAGTTTCGGGTTGGCTTTCAGTGAAGGCACCTTATTCCCGAGAGTCCCCGCTTCAGAAGTTGCTCAAGCTAGTCCATTGCTGTGTGTCTTTATTCGCGCCAGACACAGCGCAGAGGCGGAGGAGGCTAGCAAGCATGATATGGGATGTTGATGCTAGGGGGGGAGGGGGTGATGCAGCGGGCGGGGAAGGCGATGATGTTGGCAGTATTGGTGTGAGAGGAGGAATTATTGGCGGGGCGTCGTTACCAAAGAGGAAACGGAATGCCGATCCCATTCGCGGCCTATTGATAATCGACAGTGGATCTGCTGCAGAACCCTTTTGCGAAATCGCAGTCCATCTCTTCGGCATCGGTGCTGCGTCGTTTTGGTTGATACATGCTTCAGGCTGTAAAGCAGGCCAAGAAGTAGTTTGCCTTTTTGTGGCAACTAGGGAACCTAGAGAGTCAGATCATCCAGGCTGCCATATAACCGGTATAAAGCTTGCATATGCGTATATGTACGTTGCATTCACCACCGGCAATAATTACGGTAGCACAAGGCTCGTGTGTCATGATTGATGTGATATAACATTGACAAAATAATGTCAGGTAGCTAAATTATACATACTACTACTGTAAACTTCAAGTATACGCCTTACAAAGAAAAACAAAGCTACCGGTGCCAGACTATATACTCGTATGACCACTGTATCTGCCTTCTCAATCTGCACTTCTGCATTTATTTATGAACCTGCACGGTGCTGTCTTCGCTCCAGGTAAGGTAGAGAGTAGCCGCGCTTACGTATTATTGTGCCAGGTACATGTACACTACTATTTATACTACTGCTGTATGCGATGTACGTACATACAGCCAGTAGGCTCCTTCCCGATGGAAATAGATAGTATCCTTCGCATATTGACGAATGCGCCAGAGCGCAATCTCCTTACGACTTATTGCCGTCGTACTACCTGCTCTCGCGACGAAATTCGTTGTCGAGTACTACAGCCAGTACTGATGTACGTAGATATATCGCTCTTCCAAATACCAACAGTAAAGATATCGCCAGAATACCCCATTTGAGCAGCAGAGCGCTAAGTGCACAGACAGCGACGGCTACCGGCAACAGTGAGAACACTCTACAGTCGCAGTCGGCAACGAACGTAATATCGAAGCGCAGAGCGGATGTATCCTCGCACCGCAGAGCCCTGTCTATTCTCGTTTACTGCGTACTGTCCCAGTTACGTACAGCACAGGGTTTCCAAGAATTTTCGGGGGCTTCGCCCCCGGAATTAAATTAATTAAAAGCTGGCCCGGTACACGAAATATTCGCCCAATCTTCCACATTGTCCAATGCCAAAGTCTTCGTCGAAAATGTGAAATATTGACGGCGTAATAATCATTAAATGGTGTTTAGAAAATGTCGGGATAATTTCGGTTAATTACAAGCTATAAAATATTAATTGTTAATATGGACTGCAGTTCAAAACGAACCTACTCCGCCAGTATTTAGTGTTTCTATTGCCAAGAGCGCCGCGGTGATGGATTGGACGCCCGAAGCTTAATTTTTACCACTCATCCTACAGGAATTTCTCGGGTTTTTGTCCCCAAGGAAAAACAGGATTTTATTGGCCCTAATTCAACAGATGAATGTACAGTATCTCCAAGTGGAAAATTGAGAGGGGTGGACAGACCTTGATAGTAGATCTTTATGGGGGTTTTGTGTTGGACACCTGAAGCTTGGCTCGGCCGGCGTGGATGCTGAGCTTGGGAAGACTCTAGGTTGACTCGGGGTGACTCGGGATGCTGTGGCAGGGAAAGACTCGCAAGTTGATTATGCCGCGTAAAACATACCCCTAGCCAATCAGGGTGCCTAATTAGCTACCCCAGAAAGATCTACTATCAAGGTTGTCCACTACTGGCCCAGAGTAATCCTTACAACAGATTTAAACTTCCTATAGTAAAATTCTTATAAATTCATACGTATTTAGGCCATAAATCGGCCAATCAATACGTCGAATAATTCGACACTATTACATAGAAGTGTTCACGTGATGGTATCAACAAGGGGAAGACCTCTGTGACATTTGGTTTGTTCTGCGAAACTGCAAGGCTGTTATATTTAACGCCTTCCAAAGTAGTACTAGAACAACAATGAATTGAACTTTTCGAGCTTTTTAGCAACCCTAGGGATAAAGTTACAAATTTACTCCTCACGGGGGATAACTTTTTTTGCACTTTGGTTTGTTGGACAGTTGGGAAACGAATTTTGGCATGGTTGTGCGTCATGATAAGATGAAAAACTGATGACCGGTTGTTTTTAATTTTTAGTTTTTTCGTGAATTAGGGAGAGTTGCTGAAAAATCAAGAAAAAAAGAAATATATATCTCAATATCAAAAAAAACGAAATAAAATCGACCAGACTAAACAAAAATAGAAACGACCAGTCGACAGTTTTTCATCTTATCATGACGTACAGCCATAATATACCAAACTTCATTTTCCAACTCTCGAAAACCAAAGTGCAAAAGTGTTTAGAAGATAAATGTTCAGTCTCGGCTGTCGCTGGAACCAGCCCGTATATCAAAGAAGGAAATCTCCTTTTCCAGTCCGGGATTTTTCGGTTTTTCGATGTCCACGTGTACATATTTTTTTTCCTTTTTCTTTTTTCATCATCACTTTTACTTTCCAGCCCACTCGTAGGAGGTTTTACCCTCGACGATCTTCTGGACAAGCCGTGGTCACAGTTGTCGTTCCTTCTCCCCCCGGTACGCGCCTTAAGTTTTTATCGCGCATAGGGTTCAGCATTCCCACTGCTCGTCGATTTTCATCGAATGTACAGCTAACTCACGCTCTCGCGCTTTCCGCTAATCAATTTTATGCAAGAAAAAGTCCCTATGAGCATGCACTCGGTGAGACTCGAACTCACGAAATTGATCTTGATAGGCTCGCGGACCACCTACCAAGCCACCGGGGACGCCGGCTTACATATAGAGAGATAGATAGGCGTTCCTATTATTTGTATCATAGCTACACGTCCCTGCCAGCGAACCTGACACTGCTTTCTCGTTGTTAGAGAAAACAACGATAATATAACAAATTAAATTTCTAATTGACTCGTGGTTTATTCGAGTAGTAGGTGCTCAACCACATGGATGGATGGATGGATGGGCATCTTGAAGTTTTAAGTATTAACAATACTCAATGAGTCTCATGATGAGTATTATGTATTATGTATTATTATTATTATTATTATTATTACTATTATTATTATTATTATTATTATTATTATTATTATTATTATTATATTATTATTATTATTATTATTATTATTATTATTATTATTATTATTATGTTTTTTTGATCGTGAAAAAGGCTGAAAAGGGTTGAGATAGTTAAAACTAGTAGAAAGGAAGATATCTTCCTTTTGAGATCATCAAGGTCGGGACACTTTGTATATCCCTCGCGTCGACGCCGCTTGTTACATAGAGTAGGATCAAGGTCGGGACACCTTGTATCCCTGGACAGGTTTGCCTATCTATGAAGTCGGTACTCGTTAGTACTCACGTGTGTGTGTTGTTTGCTTATAGAGATAGAAGAAGAACAGCTACATGTAACAGTAGCTTTATTCCTTTCGTGGTTCCATCTACGAAACGCCTCTCAAGTACTACCACCAATAATTACGATCCCAATGAATGAACCCAGCCAGGTAATAAGCGGACTTTCAGCCTCATTGAAGGTAGTATCACAACACTTGCTTTTTATATCAACCCTTTTCCAAGAGACTGCCTTGCCAGGTCAACTGCACCCGTCGTCGACTAGATGCCCCTTGTGCCGATCCCCTATTTTCAAACATGTCAACGATTCAACACCTCTCTACAACCCCCAGGTTTTCATTCTTCAGTGGTCTATTAGACCACTTGCAATAAGACCAAAAAAAAAAAAACGCTCTGGGGGGGAAGCGATTTCTAGGTACGAAAAGCCGAATAGTTTAGATGAATCAACAATAATATTAATATCCAGTTTCCTCCGTCTTGTTCTTTTGGGAAATAGGGCTGGCATGTGGCATGCCAAAGCACAGCAGTACGAGGCTCTGGTCTACGGCAGAGCTCTTGACCAACACTGCGAGGGAATCGCGGCGGCATCCCCGCCTGCTTCTGTAGTTTACTAGCATGCTAAGACGATGTCCTCGTGGCGTTGTTTGATTTGTTATTTGCTGTGTTCCGAGTACTACTGCTGTGCTGCTGCTGTATGTAGTAGAAGCTCACAGCCCAGCTTTGTGGCAGTACCTTTATTTTTGCTATATACTATACTCGCACGAGAACTGGCTGTTGTACAGCAGCAGCAGTATATTTTTTGTTGTTAACTCGATGCTCGCAGTATCGCATTCACCAACGAGCTTACCGGGTCTCGACTCGGCGGCGTGCGACTGGTGAAGCGTCGATGCGCACAAAGATCGCCGGTGGCAGCGCGAAGTGCGTCGGTGGAGTCGCTGTTGTTGAGTGACTTTCCAAGATGGTGATAGAGGATGTGGCTGCACAAGGATGTGTTGTGTCTTCTTCTTCATGTCTGCTTGGATTTTTTCGTGCGTGTTCGCCGTCTATTTCTGCTCCCTCCTGCCAGGCCTGTGTGACAGGTCATCATCCCTACATGCATTCCGGTTAGCGATAGTGCCTGCTGTTTCCAGCCGCGGAACACCACAACAAGCTGATGAGCGATGTTGCGTCGGCGACCTCGTGCTACTGCTGCACTGCTGTAGTAGTAGACATGAGGTGCTCGTGGCGCGCGACCTGGTGCGAGTTGTTGAAAGGTGCTGCTGCTGTTGTAATAGTAAATAAAGTTCAGGTCATCCTTGTTATTGTTTCCAACTTTCTGCTCCACACCATTTTTTTGTGTCACTTTGGTACGAGATTACGCGGCCATCACAGAACATTGAGCAAAACTAGAGGGACGAGGAGCCGTGACCTTGACCTGTCTTTTCTATGGTGGACTCCCACGGCGCACACATCAACAAATGCTCGTACCGTCGTGTCCGGGGCTAGAGGCAAAAATAGTTTATCGCCGATAGCCTGCTCCAAGTCCTTGCACAACAACCCACACACAGGCATACGAATAGACTATGGAATCGTGCTCGTATTTTTAATAAGACTACGTCATTCAGCTGTGAGTTTTTCCAACTTTCTGCAAACTTTCTGCTCCACACCATTTTTTTGTGTCACTTCGGTACGAGATTACGGGGCCATCACAGAACCTTGAGCAAAACTAGAGGGACGAGGAGCCGTGACCTTGACCTGTCTTTTCTATGGTGGACTCCCACGGCACACACATCAACAAATGCTCGTACCGTCGTGTCCGGGGCTAGAGGCAAAAATAGTTGATCGCCGATAGCCTGCTCCAAGTCCATGCACAACAACCCGGCATAATCAACTTGCGAGTCTTTCCCTGCCACAGCATCCCGAGTCATCCCGAGTCAACCTAGAGTCTTCCCAAGCTCAGCATCCACGCCGGCCGAGCCGACCTAGAGTCTTAACAAGCACAGCATCCCAGCACTGACCACTGGCATAGGGTTCGGCCTGTCGGGTTAGGGTTAGGGTTAGGGGGGGTCGGCTTCAGGTGTCCAACACAAAACCCCCATAAAGATCTACTATCAAGGTCTGTCCACCCCTCACTCGCAGAGAGAGAGAACAAAAAACTCTTTGGTCAGCGATCGATGTGTTCCCTCGTTCATGCGGGCATGTGGATATCTTTTTAGCGGCGAAAAATTCGACGTATTCCGCTTTTTATTGCTTGAACAACGTGGAATTTGATGTGTGTTGCTGGAACCAGCTCGTAGTCTGTGCAGTCAACTCTTAATACACGATTTGCGTCTTGAAATAAAATATACCAGGTATGGAGTTAGAAATTTCGAGTACACGAAATTTCTGCATAGATAGATACTCCGAAGCTCGAAGTCGCAGATTCGGACGGACCCCCACGACAACCAATCACGAGAGCTTGCTGCTTGGGATTGACGGGAGCTGGGAGGACTATTGACCGATTATACTACTGGTAGAGGGCCACCATACCGACCCACTGTAACCTGAGACTCCGTCTGGCTGCTACAGCTTCTCGTGCTTCTCTCTCCAGTCTCGTGCTGGAGCTTGGCAACAGCATCCCCACACCGAGTGAGACATCAGTAGTAGTACATGAAACCACGGTCCGCTTGCCGTCGACGAGGACAGGGTCAGTGTCCAACAGCTGTATGTAATCAGAGTCTATAACATACTGCTGTATGTAGTGGAAGTGCGTGTTTCGCCCTTCGCCGTTCGAGATGATAAATCAAATAGTATCTGGTACCCGGTAATAATAAGTACTGCTGTCTCTGAAGCGGCACAGGCATCCATTTTCACAACTCAACTGCTCCTTGCTATTAAAGGAGACCATAGCAAATTGGACCTACGTTACGGACAAAGACCTCTGTATTTCCCTATTTTTTATTACAATGTTTGGTCCTATTTACTATGGCCCCCCGTAATAGCGCGTGCTTTGATACCTGGCAACATACAGGGGTGCACCTTAGTTACCGGCTACGGTAACACGCAGAGTAACTGAGGTGGGCCGTGCAGTAACTACAGCAGTAACTACGCATGCGGTGGGGTAACTGAGGTGGGCCGTGAGGTGACTCACTTCTTGAGGATCTCCATGTCCCAACCCAAAAACTGGACTGCTGTGTTTTTATTACTTCAGGGACAAACAAAGCACTTTGTATTTGGGACGCGTTTCACCATATATATATATATACATTTTTTTTTTTGTTCATCACTTTTACTTTCCAGCCCACTCGTAGGAGGTTTTACCCTCGACGATCTTCTGGACAAGCCGTGGTCACAGGTGTCGTCCCTTCTCCCCCCCGGTACGTGCCTTTAGTTTTTATCGCGCATAGGGTTCAGCATTCCCACTGCTCGTCGACTTTCATCGAATGTACAGCTAACTCACGCTCTCGCGCTTTCCGCTAATCAATTTTATGCAAGAAAAAGTCCCTACGTACGAGCATGCACTCGGTGAGACTCGAACTCACGAAATTGATCTTGATAGGCTCGCGGACCACCTACCAAGCCACCGGGGACGCCGGCATATAGGGGTACGTGCGTGGCACATTTCCGTTGAAATGTTTCTGAATTACAGGGCTTTTTAGGACCGCAGTCCCGTTTTGGGGACAAATTACTTGGAATTCGAATGGTTTGTCCCCAAAATGGGACTGCAGTTCTAAAAGGGTTGACCCATCAAACTCGTCGGAATGCCGATCTTGTTTCGAAAAACGACGTAAATGTATACTTGGGCCATGTGATTGTTCACTGGGATGCAATTCAATTTTGGCGTTCAGAAGTCAGTTTTCGGGTGAATTTCGGAACTCCTTAAGGTCAAGTGGGGAGGGGAATCTCAGCAAATTCAGGGTGAACCTCTATATCGTAGACCGCCTCTTGAGTGGTATGTCCCGAACATGGGACTGCATTACGGGTGGTGAAAGGGTTAATAAAAAAAGGACCATTTCACCCGATGAGCCATTCGATGGCCTCGGTTCGTAACGGACATTTTTTATGGTAAAAATACGCGGTATTGGCTAGTTCCTCGGTTGAGCAGCCCCCATCGATCGAAAATATTTGCCGTGCAAGGCAAAAAGTTCTACCCATTATCGTACGTAGCAAGCGTCAACGCACACAGTAGTAGTAGTGTTTTAGTGCGACAATATAAATCGTCGACGCATCCCAGGGAAGGAAAGGCCTACACATGTATTTATGTATATATATATTGTGCACCCAATCAAATGACAATATCGTATTGCTCCTATGGCGGAAATATATACCTAGAAGTTTTTTTTTTTCTTGCGGTAACACCCGTAACCAAACGAGTAGATGTATGTGTGATTTCCGTGTGCTACCGGTAACATTTGCCTCAGATTTGCGGTATCATAAAGCACATCCCACATTCAGAATCCAATGCGCGATTGAAGGCCGTTTGTCTGCCCTCGGTTGTGGCTCTCCATATAACTTATAGTCAACGCCGTGAACCGGAAATGGAAAGTGAATCGTCCGTTTCGGTTTCGGTCGGTTTTCGATCGGATTACAAGAAAGCTGAATACGAAATTTCTAGGTCAGTTTCTTCGCGAAACCAGTAAGCTCAAATAGTTTACTTTTCGAAGGGTTCAGTGTGCTGCTGTGTTGGCTTTATGTGACAACATGATGGAATGGTGATAAGCACAGACGAAATTCTATTAAAAACAGCTATCGTATGTAAAGGGTGCGAGGCCACACTAATTCCTATGTATGTAATGCGTGTGTTCTGCATGAAATCCTACATGAACGGTACGTTAGACGGGGTTCGAGGCCATAATAAACCCTTTGCATAAAAACGTTGCATACCAGTGCGTGCAGGTCGGCTGCGTTCTGTGTTGCTGCTAGCTACATGGCCTAGATAGAGCTGATCCTATAAATAAGGAGCTCCCGTAAAGATATGTACTGGGGGGTGGTAGTTGGTGTACGGGACACGAGAGGAAAAGTACGACCGAAATAGACGGACTCGGTTTTTCGGTTCCGGTCCTTTTGGTAACCGAAAAACCGACTGTAAAACGTTGGTTTTCGGTCTTGAAAAACCGATAGTAAACCGACTCTCGGGATCGGTTCACAACACTGTTTGTAGTTTTGTTCGTCCCGGGCAACCCAATCAGAGTTGCCCGCCAGGATTTCGTCGCAATATACACAGGGATATGTCGTGTTTGGTGCATGCGCACGGTATTATTCTGCTTGCTTAACCGCAATGCTGTTCAACTCCAAACCGAGTCTTCCATTTCAAACTCTCAATAGGCTGTGCTTTTGTCTTGAGGGGCAAACCTATCCGTTTCGCAGTCATCTGCCCACAGACAAACTCCTCAATTTTCGTTGTTGCCTTTCCCTGTGGTAGGGAGCGTGCATTTTCACGAAAGGAGGGGAAATGGCTCGCCCGTCCTTGTTGCTGTCGGTCGGCCTACTGCTGCTCCAACTCCACAGCGCTGCAGGTTTGTTTGTCACAGGGTCAAGTGAACCCCAATACGTTTTTCTTCTGTTTTTCATACTCGTAATATTCAGGTATTTCCTGGAGGATATTTTACTGTTGTGAAAATCCCGCGGTATGCCAAGGGATGCGGGATATTTCGGTAATGCCTTTGTAACAGGGAAATCCCGTTTACGTCCAAACTGATCATTCATGTAGAACCGTTCACGATGCCAATCCCGTCTCGTGCAAAATTTGAATTGAGGATCCCGTGCAAACAAGTCCGTGAAATTTAGGCGAAACTCCGTGATTTTCGAGTCCCGTCCAAACCTGTGAAACTTGAAGATTGAGATTCGCAAAGCTCGTCTAAACCTGTCTCGTGGTTTCCTGATCCTCGCCAGATTGATCTCGAGATTTCTGAATAAACCGGATTGTTTTTTGTTTTTCCCAGCGGTCAGACGTCAGACATGCTCGCTTCGAAGGCAAGATGTCGAATCTCGTCCATCGTTTTCCAAATGTGATTTTTTTTTTTGGACTTATTTCCTATAATGAAAAGTGGTTTCGTTTCACTTTAACATCCCTATATATTGTTTTTATACAACAAAATTCGGTCGAAAACGACACGATTATACCACTGGGTGTGAAACGCCGTCCGTATGATGTGAAACTCATTGTCGTCCCGTGGAGTACCGTGCTGTTTACGTACCTCTAAATCCCGTTCCGTGGAATACCGTGTTTTGGCGTCCCGTACAATTCCGCAGTATCTCAATTACGTCCCGTATATTCCCGTACCCTGCAATCCCGTGTGTTTTGCGCCCTGCAAATTCTCGTCCGGTGCAGTCCCGTGATAGCTCAATCGCGTCCAAACTGTCCTCTTCAGAATCGTGATGATTCAATTCCGTCCGGTACCGTACCTTGGTCAAAGAGTCCCTTCCTATATCCCGTCCGCAGTATCTCAATCTCGTCACGCAAAATCCCGTGCAATGCAATGCCGTTTTTTTGCTGCCTGTACATTTTGGTGCCGTGCAGTGCAGTGATATCTCAATTCCATGCAAACTGTCCTGTTGCATATACCGTGATGGTTCCATCCCGTTCTGCGCCGAACCTTGGTCAAAGTGCCTCTTCCTGTCCCGTCCCGGGGAACTCCTGTGCTGGGTCGATCCCGCGGGATCCCTCAACGAGACAAAAAAAAATGCGCCGAAGAAAATCCTGGCATTTTTTATATGCTACAAGTGGTACGCTCCAACATCAATGTAGAAAAACGCCCATCGCGCTCACCCGACCCACCCAAATAGTCACCCGTACCAGTACCTACTCGAGAACTGTAAACATACGTTTTACGTGGGGAGCAACCAAAACCGTACGATTGCTCGTATGGACATACTATTATTAAAAAGGCATACAGCAAAGGCTAAAATAACGAAGACCTAAGCATAAATCCCATTCAATTACGAGTATGACGCTACATGTTTAGAACGGATGATCAAAGTGCGGCAACAACAACAACAACAACAATAAAAAATCTCGAAAGGCGAGGCATAAAATACCGACATGACCAAACAGAATCGGGCACTCTGCCGCTATCTCACAATATGGAGGCGGGGGCGATTGGAAGGAGGAGGAAATGGAGCAAGCATGGGGGAGGGGTACTTTCGTTTGCTTGCCTTAGTCATTCGAACATTGACCACGCATCCCCTGGCGGGACGGTTGGGGGACGGGGACTCATTATCATGCATGGCTGTAGTCGTGTGACCGTACACCCTCGCATCCCTACAATGCCGGGACGGAGCACGTCGGGTTTTCACCGGCCAGGCAGACTCACCAAACGCGGAGCGCCGCGAGGTGTTGCACGAGTCGCGTGAAGATTGGGCTGCATCCTACTAAAAAGTGTTTTGGAGGCGGAGTTTCATGCGTAAGGATGACAGCATCAGTTGTTTTGATTTAGTTTGTGGTGTTGCCACTTCCAGAGACAGCAATGGATTTACTATCTAACTGCTTGGTGGGTGCCTTACCTTATACTGGTACAAACTACGTGATACGACCATGAGGCGAGGGTGATGTAACCAGCCTCGCCCATGGCGATGCTGACTCTGCAGCCATGCTCTGTGTGTTGTTCACCGCGGGCTGATGAGTTCTGTGTATTGTGCTGTGCGTGCTGCTGCTGTTGCTGCTTCTGCGAAATTTGAATTTACAAAAGAAATACCTTGCTGGTTTTACCATGAATGCGCAAGTGTTATTTACCAGGGGCTAGGCGATACAGAAAGTTACCTCAGATATGTCCCCCCTGACATTTGTTACCGCAACGTACCGGCAATGGGATAACCGCCATCAGTGCACAAAAAACTTGGTTTTCGATTTTCGGACGTTGTTACGTCCATGCTGTAATCTGAAGGATTGCATCATCCACAATCCAATCAAAACAATGCTTGATGTCTAGCACATCACCAGAACAGTTGCTGTGGATATTACGAACTCGTATCATTATACTATACCAGGTATGTATATATCTACGTACGGACATACGTGGGAATAGACCGATCATCACCAAGGACACATAGCCGTCTATTGGCCGTACGTATAACACGGAGGAAGAAAACGCACACGCCCCCCTGATAGATTTACCCTATTCGACGTAAGAAACAGCCCCGCATAATAACTTTCTCGCGTTTTTCTTTTCCTATCACCCGGGGTGGTTTCCTGTCTAGTCCGGTGGCATCTAACGTACCACGGTGATAGCGAACGTGTGTTATTCGAGTTCTGCTTCTTTATGATCGGGGGGTGGTTCCTCAAAGAGGGTGGTATCGGCCGGGGGTGATAGCAGTGGTCTTGGATGGGTAATAGTTCGTACACTTGGTCTTCTTCTCCCAGGCCGCGAAGGGGGACAATGACAACCGGGCGACACCGCAATCCGCGACAATTGGCCCCTGTTGACGCCTCCAGGCTGTTAACCGGGGGGGGGCGCGGTGATAACAAGGCGGGGATAGGATCGCGTAAAAACGCTGGCACTGCTGTGTGCGTGAAACATACTGGTATCACACAATTTGGAAGAGCAAGGTTGGGTGGTAGCAAAGGGGGGATCACGAGGTGTAGCACAACGGTACCCGTATGTATGGTTTGCGTATCACTTGTTCTGAAATTACTGGCGTTCTTGTAGTTGTCTTCTTATACCTTGTATCATACCAGTTATACGATATGTCGACGATGATATCGGTAACGCCTCCTGTCTGGACCCCGTGGATGCTAGCAAGCAGCCCGTCCTTGTTTTCAATAACGACTGACTCGGAGGTGGTACTTCTCAGTCACCCGCCCGCCCTCCAAGTGTTCATTTTGCCATATTGAATCCTGCGCCTCCCAAAGAAAGCCCAATTTTTGTTCCTGAGATCAGCCAGCTTACGTTCCCGGTACTAGTAGGTCTGCTAGTCTTCCTCCTTCTGCTGTAGCCCAGGCCCTGACAATCGGTGCCAGTACCGGTAGTACTATCGTGGCCAGTCACAGAACTTGTCGCGAGGCGTTGTGCCGGCATCTCGAAAACTAACCAGTGAGCAATGCTATGGTGTTATGTTGTTCCGGACCTTGGCAAGAAACAAAGGTTTCATGTGGTTTACTGCAGCTTGGCAGCGGTTACTAGAGTTTTCACGTACGCCATGGGCGCGTGACGTCCATTCGTCTGGAGTTTCTCACGCAATAAGATAGCAATACTAGAGATCCGGCGCCTGGTCCGTGAAGAGCAACATGAGGTGGAAGGCATGCCGCGTTCACGCGCACCAAGCGTGTCGCCGCAGAAGTTCCCGAAGAGCCGCCAGGGGGCACAAAATGCGAAACGTACCCCTCTGCACCGTAGCCCTATTGACATCCACCCGAAAACCATTTGAAGAAACACATTCAGAATTTTGACACCCGAAACATATGTTTCACCTACCACAGCAAAAACAGAAGACGTCTCTCAAATATTTGCCCAACTCTACTACTTGGCATTTTCTCGACTGCGGCGCCTAAACTGTGCGGCTCGAAACCGCATATTGCGATGCGCGCCACACGGTTTCCGATGCCCGTTGCGTTGAGCAGCAATTGATTCAGACTCGGAATCAGCTCCAGCGCAACGGGTATCTCTTTTCAGTTTCGAAAGTAGCTCCAGCACAACGGGTCACTATTTCTCTTCCAGCAGCCGCTCTCCGGTATCGCAGCAAGGCTGGGAATCTTTGGTCCCCATCTTGGGCTTCATGCGTGGGCTTTACCATCAATGGCACTGCGTGGCAATGGAAGATCACTCCGCTTTCAAACCAAAGCCTCCCATGTGTTAGCACATGCCTTGTTCTCTCACCCCGTCTATGTTGCCGGTATCACCGTCCTTGTTCTCGAACCCCTTGTCATCACGTCCTTCTTCGCCATCGAGCCATCCGCAATCTGGCCGAGGTCTGTCGCCAACGCTTCTTACAGCTATCGCCATTATACCGTTAGCACGCCTTCTCGATAGCACCCTTCCCCCCCTCGCGACCACACCCCCTAGCTCCGGGGCTCCCGTCCATGTTGCTTAACAACGGAGATGCATTAGGCAGCACATACACCCACAACAACAGCACACGCGGTGATATTTGTTTTTACCCAAATGCTTACCACCGGGAGCTGATTTGTTTCGTGTTACACGGCAGTTATTCGTACTACTGTACGTACAGCATATCAGGTGTATCACGTGCCAGGTAATACGTGGTAGCTTGCTGTATCAGCGTAGTATGTTTATCGATAGCAGCTTCGAAGTTATAAGCATATTGTTCGCGAGGCGACCGCGAGTGACGACGCTAGCGAGTCACAGGAAGTACTTGCTAGATGGGCCAGATGGTAAGAATGTCGGCAAAGGCTTGCATGCCTAGGGTTTGTTCGGGTCGCTGTATTGTACCCGATACATAGTATGCCAAGCGTACATCATCGCGAGCGTGTGTACGTTCATTAAAAACGGGGGGGGGGGGGGGGGGAGAGAATAGTGTTCCATCCCCGGATACAATATTGTTCGGTACAAACAGAAATCATATCCGGGGACACGAAACAGAATCACTACTGCTGTGTGTGGGGAACGCCACCCCGGACCGAGCGTATACCATCCTCTAACTGCGGGCCACGACGGTTGCGAACTGATGTGGAATACGATTTTCCCCATGACACACAGTAGGAATAGTACATTACTGGCGTATGAATAGTAGTCATGTATACCGTTTGCCACGATCACCCGGGTGATAATAGACACATCCCATCCGAATCGAAATTTTTCTCACCCTCGGGAGGTACAGTCAACGAAAATGGTGGATTTGGAAAAAAAACTTGACGAAATATTTCCATATAGACCCATCGATCGGCGTTGGCACTCCTCCCGCCATTGTCGAGAAATCAGCCTGGAAATTGGTCTGAGGGGATGTGTTATCGTGTCACCCGTGTGGTAGTGTTTGACCGGTGTATTCCCGGAAACGTCTAGCAAGTCGCTGGAATATTTATATTCTATACCGTCGTCATCTAGTGTGCCAGCATCTTTGGGCTGTAAAGGCCGGCGCTGGCTGCGGCTTTGGGTCAAGGTTAGGGTTGCAGGGTGATGATTATGATTACTTTTACTATAGGTTGGGTACTGTTGGCACTTTATAGCTATCTCTTTGGCATATTCAGCGATCTCACATTGTACGAACGTAGGCGTTTTCCTCTGCAGGCGATACCGCCATCCTGAGGAAACCTGGTGATACATAAGCTTGTAGCTGGCCTCTCACGGTAGCGGTTGCCACAAACAGTATTACCGGTATCTAAAATTCAGACACTTTCGAGATCGCGCTTCTTCTCGTCCGGAGGCATGACGATCACAGCAACTTCCCAACCGACTTTCCTCCATTCCAGTGCGGTGCCCTGTACTTTCCTGTGCACTAAACGTCTTGTTTCGGCTCACATGTACGTACGGAGAGTATTTGCAACATTGGGGGCCGCGTGGGTTAACTTGGTGTCAACATCAAAAAGGTCAGATGGTTTCAGTGAAGGTGGTAGTATTGCCTACAGACGAAAATCCCGCCCTACGGTAAATAGCGAGGGAACACTTTCATATGGGCGTCCTTTTCTCTGTGGCTGACTCGCCTAGCATATGCTGTCGCCCCCCCCCCGACTACCCCCGTTCCCCCCGCTGTCCTTTTGAGACAGGTATAACCGTTGAATTGTCAGAGATTCTGCAGGTTGGAGATGATGCTGCCTACGGAGAATACCAGTTACCTCCCGGTAGACTCGCGGAGGAGTTTGGCGGAGTGGACCCAATCGACGCCGACTGCCCGGCCGCGTCAAAATGCATCGGGATGTTAACTAGGGTGAGTCCTCCTTTGGGCTTGAGTTATGCTTACCTCTCCTCTAGCCCGCCGTGCCAAAAACGTGGGGTTGGTTCTCGCGAGCTGTCGTAGGATAGGCTGTTGTAGGTCTGAACGCAGACTTGCACATCTTTTTCTCGATTAGCAAGGCGTGCTGAACTGGCCAACCACTCTTGCCCGTAGGTTGCTACTTGACATCTGATACCGAGAAGTTGATTCGATTGACGATGATAAGCGTACACCCCCGCACTAAGAAGGCTTTTGTGTTTTTTTAGTGTTTCCTTACGTTGTTTCTTCTCGTACACCAGCCAAAGATAGCGCGTAGACCTCTCAGGTTACTTTTTATTCGGTTCGCAACGGCATCACGCTTCTCGTGCGGCGGTTCTTCCGTCCGCTGACAAGCGTCGGGTGATGCTGGCCCACACTTCAGACGGCGGTTCCCTCATGGTGTCTCTCTTTGAAGTTCAAAATCATTCGAGAAATGACTAAACAATAGGAACAAGCCCGCAAGGACACTGATTGTGCTGGATGTCGACGGGTAGAAATTACGGAAATTGTGAAGAACACACACAAGTCTCAATGCCGTGTTTTTGGAGCGATTGACACCACAGTACCGCCCAACCATCGATCCTACATGTTCCCGGGTTACAATCCCCAAACTTGGGGTTTGAAACCGCACCCGACTGACGTCCTGGCGCGTTTTCAGCTCGGTCGCCGCCCTCAACTCAACCGCACCGCTTCTTCTGCTTCTCGCCGCTCCACTATGTCTTGCGATCTGCAGGATGGGTCGTTTGAGCTTGACTCCCGGTACGGGTGCACTGAGCCGTTTGGGTCGTCCCCCGACGACTCCTGCGGTGTTTTCTATGAGCTATCTACCTCGAGCGACGAGAAGTCGACTATCGCGTCGGTCAAAATAGGTGGGGAGACCTGCGGAACAATATTCGTGGCACTGCACCTGCTGTAGTGTTAGCTTCTGTGCCCGGTCGTGCAATGTTGCATATATTTTTGCAGCGGCCACACTGCCGATGCAGCGGAGTTCAGCACACGGAAAAAAACTTCGAGCAAGTTCTGAAGGCTGGTGGGTTTGCCCACTTCCAACATTGATGTACGCATTGGATCGGCCGGGAACGCACATTTGTGATAACACGCGACGCCTTCTGTCTTGCCGGTCACCACCGTGTCGGTCAGCGGTTCCTCATTCTCGGCTACGTGATAAGAGTTCAGGGTTTAGGCGCGTTCTCGGCTGGTCGGGGTAGAGAAAATTTCACAGGCTGAAACAAAAAAAACTGATTTTGATAAACTAAAATACAAGTACAACACTCAGGAGCAATCCTAACGCCTGGGATTATCACGACCATCATTGTACAACACTGTAGTTATTCCAGGGATATTGTGCTAAGGACCCCTATCAATCATACGTTTTATGGCCAAACAGTGCTCTCTCTACCGTGGTACGCCTCGTTAAAGAACCCTTTTTGGACTGCAGTCCTAAACGGGTCAATGCGTGTACTGATCGGGTCTAGTCGCCTTGATACACGTACTTGCTGGGCTTTCACACACACGCACACATATATAATATATATAGTTGTTTGAGTAGCGTGCACGCTTCAAGTGTAGAAATTCAGTACCTTGGCACTATGCAGCTGGTGGGCCTCTTCATGGCTCGAATGGCCAACGCTGGACGAATTGCTCGTCGCTCGAATTGTTCGCCGTCCGGAATTACTCTTCTTCGACAGCGCTCCATCCCGACAGCATCGGCACGCTTAAGGTTGAGGTGGATCCTGGAAGACTCACCGCACTGACAGCAGTGGAGGAGTGGGAGGCGACCCCGGGATCTACCGAACTTCAAGAAATCCCGGACCTTGAAGGTCTCGAAGGCTCGAGATTTGCTATCAGTGGCGTCATGGAAGAGGGAGAGTACTTCGCCATATTGGAGGTACGTGGCTTCCATATGACATTTTCATCTAAAGAGAAACTTCCTTTGAATATTCGACGTGGCGTGCTTCAGCGCAACTCTTTATCCTCGGATTATGCTAGGCATGTCATCACAGCCCTCGCAGCCTGAGGGTGGAGACTTTGACGCGATGCGCCGAACGTCGGAAAGTCGCTTTTGTTTCTGTAGGCGGCGAACAGTTGCTAATTGGCTTAGGATACGCAGTGGGTCTGTCATTACCCCGGAACGCAAACAGGTAGTATATGCCAGTTCGGACGTTCACCTCAACAACCCCCCCCCCCCCCCATTTGGCCTCCCCCCCTATATTATATACCTGGTATATATAGGTTGGGTTGGCGTCGGTTGGCGACAACGCTGTAAAAGACGCCTCTCACTACGTGAGCTAGACAGCCAGGGTACCCTTTTTCTTTTTTTTTTGCGGTTACCACGGCTGGCGGTCAAGTTAGATCATTTTTATAAGGGCGAAAACTCTACTCTGCACAAGGGGGATGATCGTATCACGTAGTGTGTATATGGTGAGGCACCCACGAGGCCGTCACACAGTGAACTTGTTGCTGTCTCTGCAAGTGGCTACACCAGAAATTACATCAATTCATTGATGCTGTTATCCATATGCAGGAAAATCCGCCTCTAAAGCGGTTCTTAGTAGGATGCAGCTCACCCTTGACGCGACTCGCCCAACACCTCACGGCGCTTCGCGCTTGGTGCAAGCAATGTCTGCCTGGTCGGTGAAACCCCGACGTGCTCTGTCCCGGCATTGTAGGATGCGAGGGTCTATGGTCACACGACTACGGCCATGCATGATAATGAGTACACCCCCCCGCCCCCCCGTTTGGCCAGGTCGAAATCTACGTCACCGTGGATGAGGTGCCGGTTGTGGGAACATCCGCCAGCACACGAACCTCCATTTCCGCTTCGGCCACTGCTGACGCGTCTTCGGTCATGAACACCTTGGTGAGGCGGATCATGCATCATAACACCCCTATGCCGGGTTGAAGGAACCATTTTCACCACACTCCACCCACATGCCGTAACAGATGAATGAAACTGCGCCGCTCGTCGTTTGGGTCGCTGAATAGCGCACTCGCCTTCGCCGTAAAACGCAGTTCCCGAATACTCACTGCGTGTTTTATCCTCCTGAGAGTCCGTCTCGACTGGTACTACAGTTAGTAATTGCTTAGGGGGTCGACCGTCGGCGCGGCGTACGCGTCGGGGGCTTATTAGGGGAGAGACTGTTGTCAGTGTGATATCAACGGGGCCCACACGGCGGCCCTGATGAACATGTATATGGTGCTTGCGTTCGGTCACATGGATGAGGTGGATGAGTTCCATGTTCAGGAGATTGAGGTTTAGACCCTCTGCATCATTCGGCTTGGCGCATTGGGCGATCCCGCCGTATTTATCGACGCCGATGTGAAACCTGGTCTTCGGTCGGAACTACAACCGGTACCTCCATTTGGTTTGCAGATCCATTTGCCATCGGGTGACTCGCTTTGTGAGGCCGGCGACGACAGTTGGAAGATACCATATTCCCACTCCAGTCAGAGAGTTGCTCACGCAGAAGCTTGGAACTCCCCTCCTGGAGGATACCGAATGCGTCGGCAAACTAGATAAGAGAGATGCTGGTGCGGAAAAGCGGTCTACTGCCGCAGAGATATACAGACAGGATTGATGCTGTCATGGTTACGGGCTGCGACGAGGCGTCAGCGGTGGCTCGAAGTATCGTACCGGTCCTCTGCGAAGTCGATCGTGTGAAGGCCGAAATTCGAACAGGGAGAGCCTGGCATCCTCTAGATCCTACGTTTTCAGCCGGTCTAAGCCACTCGCCCGAGTGACTTACCTTATTCCTTAGCAGTCTTGAAAGGCAAAATCCTTTTCGTTTCGGCGACACGCGCCGCCATGTGATTGCTTGTAACGCCGCAAGAACGAAATGGTTTCGACACCAAATTGAGCTTTGTTTCTGAGCCACTCACCCTAGCGGCACGAACGCGGTAGCGAAACTAGGGATTGACACTGTACCGGAGCACTAGTCGCTTCGATGACAAATGATAACCCCCAATGATGTCTGAGAGGGATTAAGGGCTAATTCCCGCACTGTCGGCTGTCGACGCCTCAGCCAATGTGTCGATATATATGGTCAGGATGAGAACCGTGTGCGACATTATCCAACACCCGATGAACGCACTCCGTACTCACCACCGATATCATGCGCCGAATCGACATGGTTTGTGCGAACCAGCGAAGTCACGAACTTCAGGGGTTGACTCTTCGTTACATCGCAGCTCCCTTTTCGGCCCTCATAGTTGGAATAATGTCATGTCAGTTGTTGTAAAAATAGCAACCACTGTACATATCTAGGCCACGTGTTCACTGCTTTGGGTGTACAGGACGGTGATGCAACTGACTCGTCTTCTTGGACCTGCTCATCGGGGGAAGTGTGCGAAATCACCTACGATCTGCAGGCCCCAGAGTCCTTGGAGCAGCTCCGTATAGGTGAGATGCGTTACACTCACATGGGCCAGGACCCATAGACCTGTTTTCTTAACACGTCAATGAATTACCTCCAACCACAACCAAACTACCAAGGGCCAAGCGATATGTTCGTGCCTCACGTTTGGGCGGGCGATAAAGGCAAGTATCATGCTTTTCGCCAAAATATGTGCGACACGACGTATTTCGTCCAATTACTCATGGCGCGTTCGCTTCTACCAATGCTACATATTTACCGATTTCCCTGCCTTTCCAGCGTTCTCCGAAGCTTCGGACGCCGGGGGGCAGCTCAACATAATAGCAGCCGGAGAATCCGGCGTGTTCTTCACGGTACGAGCAGGCATCGAGGCGGGCGGCCGCCCCCTCGGCGCCGACGGTTTGCAGACCTTCGGCGGCGTGCGCGCTCTAGCACGCTACGTGAAAATCGAGGTTGTCCCTCCGAATGGAGGAAGCGTCGTCATCAACGAGGCAAGTGCCGTCCTCAGGGCCTGGGGTGCGGTTGCTACATTTGTATGTGGTTCGCAGAGCATATCGTCAACTCATCACGAGTGTACAGTAGTCCCACCGCTCGAATTTCTTTCGTTCAGGTTGCGCCATGCAATCATGTCTCCGCGATTTCGGTGTACTTGCTCGTACCCTTCGCCAGAATTCCACCCTCACGCGGTGGGAAAGCGACCGTTTCGCCAAAGCAGAGGTATCTCGTGAAGAAGATTGTACCAAACCGCACCGAGGCGAACCCGGGCGAAGGCATTCACGCTCTCTTTGTGCGCCCCTACGATAATACGTATCTCAGGTGGAGTTCCGCGTGGGAGACGTTGCTCCCGTGCGTCCTGTGGCCGAACGGAAGTGGCTGAAGTCTACGGGACCCCTACCGCTCGGACACGATCCTAACTACGACGCCCGGGCTCCTAGTGACGGGGGGTGCGACTCTCCAGCCCACTTCGAGGGATGCCATGTCTACTACATGAAGGTATTTTAAGGTATTGTATCGACACATTTTATTAGGCAAACATTTTAGTTCCAAATGCTTCTCGATGATGCCTTCTGTGTACACGACAATCAGACGAGGACAACAGCAGAGTCTAGAAATAGTACAGCAGTACGGGCACATTGTTGTTGTTACGAAATGTTCTTCCGTTGAACGTAATACCCCTCTGCCGAGAGGTGCTTCGTCCTAGTACATGTACACTATACGTGGCCTGGCGTGCCCCTTAGATGCCTGTTGTGACCGTTCCATGCCGCTGACACGGCCTCTACAACCAGGCAGTAAATGCATGCCTCAGGTACGATAGGGATAACGCCTTTTTTTCCTTGAGCTCCTTATTCGAGGAGCTTCCAATCCTTACCTAGCAACCGATCCCATGGAAAGCTGTAAGGTACGCCCGATACTCCACCCTATGGGCTTAGGTAGTGCACCACGAACATTGTTGTAGAACATATGCGTATCGGATGCAAATGCGTTGGTCGTTTTGGAAGAGATTTGGAATGGATGAGCAGCCCTGGTACTATGATTAATCTCTTGGTGGCCAAACTTGCAACCAAAGCAACCCCAATCCTCTACCGTGGCACGCCTCACAATACATGCGATTTGGAAATGTTTGGTCGCAGGACGGAGACATGGACTCTCGATGGACCTGTGGCCCCCTGGCGACTGGGACAGGATCGTTCCCACTGGATGACTGCGACTCTGAAGTGAGCCTGAATCACTACCGCTACGTCCGTCAAATCCAGATTGGTGAGTGAGTCCCCATCCTGCTTACAAGCCGCGCGGTTGTCATGTTGCGGCGGGAATAACACGTGCTTCCGTTTTTCGGACTTCGTCGCTACTGCGCTAAGGAGGTTACCCGCGTGTCATCCGCTTGTTTTTAAGCCAGTCGGGCGAATGATACCGTGGGCCTGAAGAGCTTTGGGTGCTGAATACATCGTGATAGTGAATCATTGTGGGGATAAGGCTGATCATGTTTAAAGGCTAGTATGCGGTATCACGGTACGGGTGTAGATCCATCCCAGTCTTCAATCCTAGCCCTTACCCTGACTCCAAATCGGACCCAAACCGACCTGAAACGGATGAGGAACGCGGCTCCGCCGCTTTTAATTCTTCCTATGCCGCGATACGCGGACCTCGTTGTGCCCCCGTGCCACTCGGAGTGGCTTAAATAGCTACCTTTGGAATACTCTTACCTTGAAGGATTGTCCACTACTGAATGTTGGTGCAGCAGCGAAACGTACATTCCCATGGCGGGTTGAATCGTGACATCACTGACAGGAAAGACCGAGACGTAACCCCCTCCCTTGCCGTAGCCTTGCTCTGGTGATCTCAGTACATATCTATTCGCACCGCCTCTGGTTCGGTATTCCCCTGAATTGCTTGTGGCTGCCGGCGACTGTGCCCACCCTGCAGCGTTCCACATGGGTGATGAGCAGCACGACGAGTTCAGCATCGAAGCGGAAACTGCTCAGGGGTGGATGGTAAGCTGGTGTGTGCGCCTATGCTTGTGCGGTTACTTTACGGCGTTGGTGCATGTACGCCAATCCTTCTTTACCGTGTGCTACTGCTGTAAGTGTACAGTGAAACGTCTCTGGAGTGGAGATGGGCTCCGCAAACTGGACGTACAGTGTTACCAGGGTAGCCTGTTGCGCCAGACGTCGACTAGCGTAAAAGGATGTCAAGCCTGGTCGAGTCTTATCGCAAGAACGGCCCAAGTCGACTCCCACGTTGGGCAAAAGTAGACCTTTCGTTGCCACTTGGTTTAATATGCGACCAGAGCGAAGTCAATAGTGGGTGGTACTTCAAACAAAAAGCAATACACTTGCGACCTGGCGTGCAGAGAGGCGCTGAGCCGCAGTCAACTCATCCGGGGACTAAATCATGCAAGATGGTCGCTTTTACCCCTTATGTGAGCATCTGCCGGAAATTATCGAACTGAAAAGAAACGCAGAGTCCCACCGGGATACGCACCAATGGAAGCGATATGTGTATTATTTAATGGTGACAATAAAAACCACCTCCATTGAACGGATACAATATACTCTCCCCGATGTTCTCTGTATTAAGCCACAATAGTCTGCAGCCCAGAGGCGTCATGTAGTGTATGTTCCGCCGCAAGCAACTGTGAGTTTCTAGTTCCGTGTACACGTAGTTACCTCACCGTTTGTTCATGTCTGCCGTTATGCCCAGACGGTGGTTCCTTCAGCAATCACCTCAGGAGATACCACCGACTACCAAACGTTTGACGTCGGCGTTCACGCTGTAACGCTCAAGCTCATACCCAAGTTCCAGCGATTCAACCAGTGGTTCAGCGTCAAAGAGGTCAGTAATCAGTCGCCTCGGGTAGCCGCACGCAATTCTCTAAGAGATAGGTGGCTAGCTCACTTTTCGGCAGGATAACGTGAAGTGGTATCTCTTTTCTCTAGACGAACATGAGGCCTACTATAATACTGTGTTTTATCTGCGGGTTGCGTCTTGCAGGTATACGCTCATGTTCTTCCATGGGACAATGTAAGAGATTTTAGACGCGTTTCGGTCACCAATCAAGGTTGGGCGACTGCGTGCGACTTGTACCTTGCGTCTATGCAAAGCGCACAGGGGCAGCCGTCTTGATTGTTTCGTTCGAGGGGACATGCGCGGCCGCTCCCGTTATTGCATACTCACGCACATCCACGACGCGGTGAGCGTCAGAGTTTTTAGAGCGTGGAAATATTTCTGTTGTTAGCCTTCTTGGGGGAGGGGAGGTGAACGTTCTCCAAGTTGGATGGATGCCCGGGCCTTCCTCGACCGTACCGTATGTTGTTGCTGTTAGCGGTGAAAAACACGTTTCAATATTATGCCAGTAGCTCTACAGCAGCTTAGGAGTAAGCGCTCTAGGGAGAGTATTTTAGCAGAATTCTTCCGGACAAAAGTTCTCTCACGTTCGATGTGTGTGTGGGGGTATTCGATATCATGGGGGGAGGGGCGGTGAACTCATTTTCATGCGTGGCCGTAGTCGTATGACCATGGGGGTGGGAGGCGCATCCACCCCAACATCACCACAACAGCAGCAGCGGCGCGTGTTGCGCAGGAGGTTGCTAGTTGGTGCTCTCGGGCGCGGCAGGGGCCTGGTAACCTGCACTATTATGTTGTACGAACGTTTGGCCAAAGCCGCAGAAGAGAGGCCCCTATAGGCCCAGTCTTGTTCAGCCGCTCAGAGCGACTCGCCCAAGCCACTACCCCCAGTTCATTTGCTGTCTTGATATTTGATTTGTGTTTTAGTTCCGCTGTATGCACCGCCAATGGGAGTGTTCGTTACGGTGCGTATACAGCGTGGTTTCAAGTCGAATTGTGGGCGGAGAACACAGCCATCCACCCGAGTGACGTACGAGTGGTGGTGGAAAATGGCGATAGACTCACAAACCTTAGAATCTGACACAGGCAGCTACCGAGAAGCCGAGTGTACCAACCTGCAGCGACGAAACGTTTCACACATGACCTCGGGATGAGGTCTGATGCGGCTTAGAAGGCGGGGAGACATAGCCGTAGTATGTTTCATACGCGAGTGGTACTCTGACGCGCCCACGCCGTGCATGCCCCCCCACCTCGTGCTCCCTCACGTGCATGGCCGCTGTGGGAGCTCTGACGCCGAGTCACCCTATAGTAGTACAACATACGCGTGTTGCTGTGGAGGTGGCACCCCAAATTGCTCGACGCTCTTCACGCGAGGGGGAGCCTAATACTGTATCCCACCCGAACACAGATTTCGAGAACAGCCAACAGTGCCACGTGTTGACTTATCCCGAAGTCTAGGGGCTACATCCCGAACACTATTGTACAACACTACCAGTACTGCAGTGGTATTCCAATACTATCTGGTGAGAGAAAACCGGTCTGCCAAAAATGGTTTTGGCCAAACGTTGCTATCCCTATTGGAGCTAGGCGTCACGAGCGATTATTCCTTTGGTGCCTCGTCTTGCTCGTGCCCGCTTGGTTCATTTTCATGCAGATGATTATCCTGGAAAAGAGAAAGAACGCCTTCATCGCGGGGACCATGCCGGTGTTCGAAGTTCGGGACAGATTCGTGAGTCGGGGCGCGCCCGTCCGATCCACGACGTGTAGTAGAGCGCGACGACTACCTCTTGCTTCGTCGTTGGGGAGTTCATAACCTTGGACGCGTGCCACGTATGGCAAGGGTAGTTGCTATGTGTATTTGACTGCTCACTTGCTGAGCTCTACATCTCCCCCAAACCTTCTTTCTTCCGTTCGACGAAAGGGATGCTTAACCTCGATCTGTCATGGGGGATTTCTTCGAATTATTTTGCAATACAAATTATGTAAGATGAACGAGACTGCGACGTGCTTCTTCAGCTGAGGAACCTCTCCAGCCAGGAAGTTTTGGGCCGAAAAATGACTATCGTAGCAAGCGTCCGCGCACTCTCTTTGTGTCAATAGATTGTATCCATGATGAACTCGCCCGCCTCTAGACGATCTCGTCCAGGTTTATGTACCCCCCGTGTTCGCGAAAACTAGAACCGTTTGGATACACAGACCTTGTCCGAAAGGTCCCGAAATTCTAGAGTCAGTGTGGTATACCGCTTACGGATAGAGTTTTTGCGTCTCCCAGCCCCTAACTTGTCTGCTACTGCTGCTGGGAAGGATCCAGCATGTCGCGTCCATAGATCCTCGATACGATGGGGTTTTTAACACTTTCTTGTCCATCCTATTTATGACCGATGGGGGTCCTCAAGGACACTGGGACGCATCTCCCGCGATGGGGGCTGCTGAACCGTAGGCTCCAACCTTTCATTCCGACCGGTGAATCTGTTCAAGTGTGAAACGGGGGGTTATAAATTCGTTCCGTGTAGTTAACGTTTTGACTACTGTATTGCAAACGAATGTGGGTCGAGTCGCGCGGGAAACGTTCTACAAAGCGTATGTTTCCGGGTGAGATAAGGATCCCCTCACGCGACGAACTCAGGAAACAAGGAAACACCCTTCTACCGTGGCAATGTCATAGCCGACGAAAACACTCGATATATCTGGGAAATAATTTTTACGTTGTGCACCTTGGGGGTCGATATACGCCTGCAGTGGACCATGGCAGTGTTCATCGCGTTGCGCTTTCGTTTTGGTCAAGGTCTGGTGTTGGTTGAGGGGTGCAGAGCCCCTCAGGTGCGAAACGCCCCCGAAAATGTTTGGTACCCCCCCCCTATCAGGGGCTTTATCTATGTGCAGGACTGGTCGGCACTAACATTGTTCAGGGCGTGTGTGTCGTCAACTTGCACTTTGCGCGTCGGCCCAGATCAGCCGCACCCTACCCTTAACCTTAGCCTTCATATCTCAAACCCGAGCCTCGACTCTTTGGAGGGCGCGAGGTCGGCAGTTTCCTTCGCGAAAAAAGACGTGCGTGTTTTGGAGGCGTTGTTGAAACAAACCTCTGGGTGGCCGAATGACTAGTCTGGACCCAAACAATCCGCAACCGGCACAAATATTTGTGCCGACTAGTGGTGCATATAGGGTGAGTCCCTATGATGGCGTGTACGCAAGTTATCGTCGATGCGTTAGCGTTCACGGTCCTGGCTTGCCCTCCCGCTCACCCTCCCCGGATTCTCCCGCTGCAGGAAAACGACGTCGACGTGGATTTAAGCAGCGACGTTCCGACCAGGTTTAGATTCGACGTTCCCAGCGTGAGTTCTGCGCGATCACGTCCGTCGTCCGACAACACAGGGTGCCCCGTTTTGTCGTAGTCCTGCTGAGAATAGTGTAGTATCTGTAGAGGGTAGACTATGCATTTCATCCGCGGGGTTATGTACCCTCCCTACCTGCAGTCCACGTTTTCAACACCGCGTGTTACGTACGCTACAAGGCTTGGCAAGGCGTTTTGCCCACAACTTTTCGACTGACCCGAGGCTCCTCAGCTGTTGACCAACCGAGATATCGCACCTTCACGGCTGCAGTTTACGCCGGACAGAAATACGTCGGACCATGTACGCAGTAAAACGACAAAGAATGCACTTACATTTTCGTCCAGCTTTGTTCGTTATGCAAGTGTTGAATTGAAGCCAGGGGATTGGATTGTTTATCGGGAGTTGAGTATATTCCCTGTTTTGCTGTCAGTAGGAGTGGGTGAAGTATGGAGCTGTCGAGGCGAGGAAAGGAGGTCGACAAACATTGGATGTCTCCCCTTTCCCGTGGCATACGTCTGACGTTCCACTCGTGCTTGCCATATAGGACAATCATCTAATGGTTCTGAGTCTCCTCACTTGAAACGACCTATACCTGAACACCTGCAGTAGCATCCACGGCATGATTTTGAGAAAATGTAAGAGTGCAACCCGACAAAAAACAACCCTGAATCCTATATATACTGTGTAGGTACCGCGTGAATGAAACTTCTGTAAAATGCTGGAAGATCTGTTCGAACGACAATGGGTGAAAGAGCTTGGTCAGTCAGACACAAATTTGACCAAAGTCTGACACCCCTGCCGCAGTACACCTCGTTCCAGGTCATTCGGCTGCCGGCCACGCCCCTTCATTGACTCCCACCGCCGTGCCCGGCGTCACCTCCTCATGGCAGGCGAACGACGAGCTAAGGTTTGGGCTGCGGGAATCGGCTGTGACAGCCGTCAGGATGAGATTCCCCGCAAACAGAGACTTCGTCTTCGATATTTCGTACGGGGATGTTACTGAGGTGAGAGATCGGGTGAGGCTACGCTTCTAGTTATCACTCCAGTGGCGTGTTTGATGTGGGTATATACTCCAGATGTACCCCGGGCATCTTACCTGTGGGAATGAAGCCCACATCGCCAGCTTTAGTGCCCAGGGCACCGCAGAGTATAGTGGCCTACCGAAGAAACCCTTGAATCACTCGCATCATAGTTTCTACGTTACAAAGTCGATTTTCCCAGCGCGAGCTCCTTGGACGAGACGCTCGCTGTGGTAGGGTGGCATTTCGTTTTCGTGTTTCGTTTTCATCTCCTTACGGTCGAGAAGATGTTTAGCTCACACGCGACGTTTGGTTTTCTAGAGATTGAAAATCATTGTATTTTCCCGACGAACAATATCGTGGCCTATTCTTATATGTTTCGCCATACATTGTCACCAAAACACAAACATCAGTTTCGGCGATACATAGTCGTGGGTACGTGCTCAGGTTAGAAGCTCCACCTGACAGACACTCTTGTTGGCCAGAACGCACAATAGACCGCTTTGGACGAGGCCATAGTTCAATCGTTCGAGTTTGTTCCAGATCGGATTGCCATTCGGACGCTTGGTTCACCCTCGGTGCCGTATGGGCGACACCTTTCTTTTAATTTCATATGGTACTCTAGTGGCCGCGTGAGCTGCGGTACACGCTAGGCGTGTTGCTATTTTCTGAACCCAAGCCATTATCTCTGGCGGGAAGCGGGTGCCTATCAACCATTTGCAACTATTGCATCCATTGAAACTCGCAAATTCCTTATCAGTAATATTTTGCAACTTTTGCAACCGTTGCGATAACACGCGTGCTACGGTAGAGAGCTAGTGCTGGTAGCACCATTGGGGGAGACGTGTTCTGGGTGTTGTGGAGGTCCTCGTATTAATTAGGAAGTCAACAGTTTTTTTCGGGGCTCCTCGTATACGTCATCCTCGTATGCGCTTGCATCTGTTCCGTCAGATACGTATTACGTAGGCGATGGGGCTGCTCATCGAAATTTTAGTGTTCTCTAACGCCAGGTTGTCAAACGAGGTACCATAGTAGTATAGAGCTCCCCACGTGAGGACGACCTCCAGTAAAAACGTTATTGAAACCCTTCTGAGGCATTGTTGTCCCTTACGTGCGTAGCCCCTGGGCTAGTGCGTCGGTGTTGGCTTACGGTTGTTCTCACGGTCGATCGTTGGGTCAGCTATCGGAGTGCTACCCAAGTTAAGCTGCGTCAGTTTCGCCCTGTGGGTGGACTTCACCGACCCCCCCTCCCCCGTCTGCCGGCGCACAGAGATTCACAAGCGCCGGTGGTGAGAATGAGTGGGAGACGTTCACGTTTTCGGAGACCGGCGGTAGCAGTTTCGATATTATCGCTGTTAGTGGGCCAACGTTCGCCAACGCCCCCAACTATCCAGCGCTGCGGGTTGTCGACTTCCAGGTGGTTGGCGAGCGTGTCGACAACGGCCCAGGCCACTTCAATGTGAGACACTGCGACGATATAGCAAGGCCACAGTAGGGGGGGGTGGCTTAGTGTGGTTCGAGCACCTCACACAAAGAGATAACTAGATCACCCGAAACGCGACTTCCAACACGTATGTTCGCGCAAGCCGACCAACACCTGTATGCGCTAGCCGTCAAACAAAAGTACCAGGAAACGTTCCATACGAGCAGGCATAGTTGGTAAATTGGGGAGCCTAACCGCTGAGAAACAATTGCGATAAAAGACGGTGTACCGTGGGACGAGTCGGTAGGGAATCTATCGCGGGGACATAAAAAGGCTTGTCCTTCGCGTCTACGCGCATTTAAAAACATCCGATTTTTCTGTCCCGTTTCCGTTGGTGAAGTGAATACCTTGCTCTCGTGAGGACTCACAGTGGGACGCCGTTGTAGAACAATAATGTATAGGTATGCTCTAAGACTCCCATCTAAAAGGATCCCAATTTCTCTCCCAAAAAAAACAAATCGTGAAGAAAAAAGGAAAATTACGAATTATCCCGTTTATTAGGACCGCAGTTCCGTTTTAGGGAAAAGCCACTCAAATTCGTAAGTATTTCGTCTATCAAACGAGACTGCAGTCCTGAAAGAGTTACCTGCGACCTATCGTCGGTATCGTTCAACAGAAATGGGGTCAACGACACTGGGTATTTCCGCCGTTGGGGACCCCCCGTAAGTTTTCAATAATTGGGCCTCCACCGTAACCGAACGCTGTCCAGGAGGGAAACCCCAGATTCTGTTTTCTTAACAGCAGCTCTGACATCCGCTTGTTAGGCATTCGGTTATCGTGCACATTTCGAGTTTGGGCGACGTTGCTTGGTTAACGTAGTGGGGCGGACGCTGCAGGAATTTAGTCATGGGGGCCGCGGCTTTTCAAGCTTGTCTCCGATGCGTCGTCAACGTTTGTTCCTTTAACAGATGGTCACGACATCGATGCCCGAGTGGGACCTATTCCCCGACATCATCGGAGATGGAGTGTCAGACCAAGAGGAGATCATGACGACCATCTGCGAGACGAAGGGCGCCACTTTCGACGGAACGGACTGCGTAGGAGAGCTCGACGATTCCGCTGTACACGTCAGTAACCGACGCCAGCTACGATGGGGATAGAAAATGTTTGGGAAAAAAAATATTCCGGACTGATGGCGCTCCTCAAGGGCGCCGAGGAACATCCCAATAGTATAGTCTTGTTTTCGACGCGTTCTACGATAGAGGTAGCACATTTCCTCTAAAAAATTTCTGAATGACGGGGCTCCTTAATCCCTTTAGTACCGCAGTCCCGATTTGGGGACAAACCAGTCTAATTCCAAGTGATTTGTCCCCAAAACGGGACTGCGGTACTAAAAGGGTTAACATTAAATCGTCGGAATGCCAATGTCGTTTCGAAGAGTGACGAAATTGCGTACCTTGGCCGGGGGGTCATTCGTCGTGATGCAATTTAATTTTTACTGAAGTCATCTTTCGGGTGAGGTATGGAGGTCTTCAAGTGAGGAGACTCAGAATAATTAGGGCGAACCTCTATCGTAGAAAGCCTCTTTCTCAAAGTTTTTTTTCGCCAACCTAGGCCTTGACCCGTGCGCCGATACGAGAGGTGGCACGTTGTTTTGTTGGAAACCTTCCCGGTTGATGGGAGTTCCTCAACTGAGAAACGTTGCAACGATCTCGTTGGAAGGACATTCTGTCAGGTTGCACTTATTTTTTCTCGAACGAGGTCAGCGTTTGGGTGAAGGACGAGAGCTTCTCAAGTGAGCGAGCCCGAGAAAAACGTAGTTGCACCGCTATCTTATGCATCATGTGTCTCCACAAGCCAAGCTCGAAGAACTGATAGGGTGACTGCAGATGCTCGACAAGCGCATACCTGGTAAAATTTAAGCTTAGTTCGGCAAAGCACCTGAAACCTCGTCGTCTTCTTCGATCGTCCTTTCTCCTCGCTCTCATGGCACGAAATGTTGTACTGCGCTTCTTGTGTGATTTGGGCTCCGAGCCAACCAGGCATTTCCGTCTTGCAATGTGTATCCTTAGAACCTGCATCAAGCGGGCGTCACCTTGGGGTAGTCACGTGTGCGCAGAGTATCGGATTTCGCTGGAGATGTGAGATGGTTGGTAGCGTGTTGATTACGGCCTGGGTTTGGCAGCAAATGTGATCGCGCGGTAGTTACTGCGGAGTTTCCGCGTCTCTGCATGTATCCAGGGTCTTTTCTATGGTTCAGTAGTGTTTGGTCTTTACTTATAAAATGCAAGATGGAGCCAGTTGTGGTTGGCGTACCCCGACACCCAACCAATGCCCTATGTAGCCATGAAGTTAACTAACTCGAGCCAACATACGTACGCCCTGATTTTTCCTTGTGTAAAATGGGTGAAGACATCCGTGTAGTGGTTGTGGGCCTACACAAACAATAGGCTCCTCGCCCAATCTCTCGCTGTTCTGCCCCGATCATTATTCGTGTTTTGACACTGCTCCTACATTGCGTCCCCCTTCCGGAGCAGATCACGTTCAGAACAGGGGACTACTTTCTGGACGGGCCTGTCTTCGTCAAGAGCGGGGTTACCCTCGAAGGGGACCAAAGCGACGACTATCCGGCCTGGACTTTCTTCAAGCTGCACGAAGGCGCCAACAACGAAAACACGGCGGAGGATGCAATGATGGTATTCGACGGTGTTACAGACGCGAGGGTAAGCGCTTTATTGTTCCGCTCCCAAGCTTGACTTATTCGCTGACCTACGTATAAATATACTGTATTTAAGGGCATAGCGACACAGATGTGGAGTCTGTAAATGTGAATGATCCTTGAGTAGCGGGCATGCAGTCCCAGTTTCCATGTCCTGGGTCGTGGAACATTTCTACAGGATGCTGACCGCGTTTTTATCGGCAGTATGTCGAAGGGGTCCGCGTTACAAGCGCTGACGGTATATAGATGGCTATAGCTGAGGCCCCTAACATGAGGGAAGTCTTTGTCACTTCCACAACTTGATTTTTGCAAAAACCAAAGCAGACGCTTAACCTCGGCCTGTCGTAGGCGTTGAGCATTCGGAAACAAACGAAAATAAAACCGAGATTCACGATATTGGTCAATTTAAGGTCCTGAGTTGAGGAGTCTACTATATAGTGGTCAATCAACAATAATTCAACCGCACCCATGCTTCCGCTATCGTGGCACGCGTACTTAATTTTCATAAACCCCTACTCTGGAGCTGTGAGACCCGTTCGTTGCTTTCAAAGCGCACAATCACTTTCCATCTTCCGAACACAGCAGGTACGCCGTAACACCATTCGATCGCCAAAGCTGACTGAAGCTACACTCTTGTCTCCGTTTAACGGCAGGTGGACGATATCAACTTCGGGCGCGTCGGAGAGGCAGTAGGAGACATCGTTCCCGGCACGCTAGGCAACCTGTGCGTAGACGTTAGGAATTCCCAGGTGACCTTTTCAAGTTGTTAGCAGCGTTCCCGATTCCTCAACGCAACATCGGCGATGTGTACAACATTTCTTTGCAACCATCGACCCAGAACCAGCAGGTATTTCTGAAGGGACAGTCGTCGTCCACCTTTAGCGCGTCGGTGTTCAAACTGAGGTATCTGTATAGTTTTTGGCTGGTGGGATGCGTGTTCCAAGGGACGACGTCGATGGTTCTCTTTGTTTCGGGTTGTGTTTGCGGTGCCGATCCGTACTCGATAAGGGCATGCTTGCCTGTGCTTTGCTTGAGCCCAGACCAAATGATAATTTAAGAGGCGCGCTGCGGTATTTCACGAACAACGTTCACTCCGCGGTTAGCGGAAGGTTGTCGCGACGTACGATGGATTCATAGCGTGTGCGTGCGTCGCGGCTGTGTTATAACGTGACATGCCGCAAAACGTGCGAAGCTCGATGTGCCTTCTCGTGAATGTCGCTCTAACATGTGTTTGTATTCTACCGGAAATATGCCATCGAACATATCAGCGATCACTCCGGTCAATGCAACAAGACGTGCACAGTTATCAGTTCGCCCTTGTACCACCGATTAAACGCCTATCGTTTGCTTCGCCATGTGATAGCTCGCGTTTCCCGCCAAGAGTATTGCCTAACCCGAACTCCTTTTGCCGAATTGGTGTGGGGGGTACTCAACAGGGTCTCGAGATCAATCAAATATCTCCCCAAGGGTGCCGGAGCGGCGCTGCCCGCTTCGCGGACTCCAGCAACATCACGTGAGGGCCATTTAATTTATCCGCAACTAGGCACTGCATGCTTGGCGGTACTGTCGGTTTGCTGGGAACGTGTCCGTCTGGCTCTCGGCTCTTATAGGAATAAAAAGCTACGTAGACGAACAGAGGCTTGAGGGAATTACTCCTGTACGTATCGCATTGGACCCATTGCTACGCCCCTGTTGTCGCAGGCGTAAGCGAAAAACATGGTCGTTTGGGCAGGATTTATTTTCTCTCTGCAGCACCCCACCCTAGAGAGGGTGTGGATGCTTATACCCTCCGACAAATCCATCCACGAAAACCAGAAAAACCCGCATGACGACCACAGCAACTAACATTCTGAGCAAAGACAGCCCGTCCGGGTTGATTTGGTCGAGTGTTTGAACGAAGGTGCGATGATGCTGATTACATAACAGCAAGAAATGCGCGGGGATATTTTTCTCGCCGTGCTGCTTCGCGCTAACACTATTTTGATGACGGCGGATATGACCGAACTCGCCGTTGTTTGGCTCGTCAAATAGCGTGGGTCCCGAAACCCCCACTAGGCGCGTTGCAAGTTCCTACCCGAAGAACCAAACATCATCATTCGTGAAAAAGTTTGCGCTCAACCTAGCAAGCTATCCCATTAACTTTGTAGGCAGGTCAAGCCGACCACACATACGTTCGTCGTAGCACACTAATGGGATCGGGAATATGGAATATGTTGGATGGTTCCTGTGTTTAGGGAGCCCGTGAGTAATACCCAACTGGTACCCCCCCCCCCCCCCCCCCCCCCTGACTACCTCAATACGCCTCTCTCTCTTGCGAACCTTGCAACTACTGTACACAATAGTTCCAATCGAATTGCAAATAATTTCCTCAAAAAAACGTCGGGTAAAATTCTGAAGGGATCAAGGATGTTTCATAAAACGCCTACAGCTAATACGTCTCGATGTAGCGATGGCGGCAAGTACAACTTTTAGGTAATCGAGGGGCGCGAGTGTCGAGAAGATCAAACGCTGCATCGTTTATTGACCGTCGCGTCGTCGCTGATAAAGCCACGCATGATCGAATTTCGTTTCTCTTTTCTCCGCGCAGTTCCTTCGTCTTTTTTGGACGCGACCTTTGAGACGGGAAATTACATGGAGCTTACCCGCGTGGACAACTTTCACATGAACGCAATCCCTGTGAGTTAAACCGCTTATTATAGTGTTTAGGTCTGTGGGTCAAACGGTCGTATCTGATGAGCATCAGTTGGGTCGGGAGGTTGCCCCAACTTACTGTCTTACCAGGTAATATCGGTGGTACCTGCCGCACAGTGAACGCTCGTGGAGCGACGTACGCGGGCCAGTCAGCGTATGCACCCGACTCTTAAGTATCTACTTCTTTTTTTGTCGGGTTTTTTTTTATCTTCCGGCGGATTGGTAAATCTATAGCTTAAGCTCACCACACTTCCGCGTTCGAAATTCGTGTCGTGTGAAGCAGTCAACCAAAGCCTAGTCCGTGACTCGATGTTCGTCCTATTTCACGACAATTCACAAATGTTTTTGGGATCAGCATTGTGCGCAACCCCTACTCTAGCACGCCTCCTCTGAGCCCTATTACTATATACGGGGAAACATAGTACCCTGGACCCTTCACGTAGACAAAAATCTATATACTTCATTATATTTCAAAGCGTATTAGGTCCTGATTACTCTGTTTCTCCGTCATAGTGCATTGTGCCAAGACCTATTACGGAGGGCCATAGTAAATAGGACCAAATATTGTTAGTAAAAACGGGGTTTTTCTGTATACCATAGGTCATACTAACTATGGTACCCCGTAATACATCTGCCTCTAATTCCAAGTATTTTTGGGCCCCCACATCGGGGGTGAAGCCCTTAAGGTGTACAGGGGTGAACGTCACCTTCAATGCGCATGTTCTTCATACAAGTGCCCTCTGTCCGCACGTCGTCGATCGATCGTTTCCCGGCCGGGTCCCATCCCGTGTGGAACTTCCAGAACTTGCGCGGATTGCTGATGGACACGTGCAACAACATCGTGTGGGAAGGCTTTGACAATAGCGAAGTCCCTAACGCCAAGATCAGCCCTCCCGCCGGCGGCAACCAAGCGGCCAGCGTTGTCGTCACCGGCGACTCTTCCGGCATCGTATTCCAGAACTGCGACGTGGGCCCCGGCGCAGGTGACCGCGGGTTGCAGTTGCCCGGGCGGACGGGCTTCCTTAATGGAGGCCATGTATATATATACCTACATCACGTATACGTTGCTCTTTCAGACATTTCTCGGACGCTGTGTAGTTACTGGCATCCCGACCGGGCAGGAAAATACTGCAAACCGTAGGATACTTTCTGAAGTGCTGAACATCGGTGCTTCAACCAATGGCGGCAGTAGACCCGTGCAACAGATAGAGCGGTTGCACCAATTGGTCCTGAGGCTCCTTACACGAAGAGGTCCTACAACCGATTTTTGAGAAAGCGTGTAAGCTCTAGACCACCGGTCACGCAATCCATATGGGTTACCAAAATTGTGGATCGTATCCAGCGCTCTTGGGTGGCTGCTCAGCAGAAATGGTTGCAGAGGTCTGTCGTCCAGAAACGCTTAGGTGGAGAGTGCCACAGTCCAATACGTAGCCTATTCTTTGAAGGAAGCCACGACAGCGAACAACGGCACGTGAGGGACCTCAGGCTGTTGCACACTGCCCACGACTGTTTCCAACCACTGACTGCTGCAAGGGACATTTGTCAGGGTCCATCAAAAGAGAGGCTAGCTAGCTATTGCTGCAGCCCTGACGCAGGATAAGCGACTCATCCCACGGGAGTGGAGTCAACGTTTGCCGCAATAGTTTACCGCTGGTTAGGCTCCTCAAGTATGTCACCTGCACTTAATAATGTGATATAATACGTACTATCAATATGTCGTTTCTTCGGACTACTACGGGGGTCCATAGTTAATAGGACCTACGAATGGTACGCATAAATATATACCTGGTATATATATAACTAGTTTTACTGACAATATTTATTCCCATTAACTATGGTCCCCCGTAATAGCGCCGATACGTGATGATCGCTTTGCAGGGAAAAACTTTATCCATGTCATGTTCCGGGTGAGGCGTTGAGCTTGTTGTGCGAGGAGCTAGGAAAGAACGCCACCACCGCTTGAAGAGCGTTACTCGGATTCAAAATTGTTAGTGTACAGCGATAGTAGCACCTGAACGCCGCCCCCCCCCAAACTACTTGTTCTTTTCTTTTCCTTTTCGCCCTGGACAAAACTCCCCGTTGTTGTTTACCTTCAGAGCCGCTGTTCCTGCTGGAATCGACCACGCAGCTGACCCTGGACAACATCTTGGAGTACGAAGAGGCCGCGAGTGGAGACTGCATCGTCGGAGTCCCGGAGGTGAGTCCTAGGCAGGACACCAGTTGTGGGGCCTTCTCGCCAGTACCAAATATTACATTTATCTAGTTTGTGTACAACAGCTGTGATATTCTGGGTTTCGTCCCAACTCATCGTTGCAAGCTGTGCGTGATATTATTACGGGGGACCACAGTACATAGAACCTACGGTGCACACAAAAAATCTATACATTGACCATTTTTACCAACAATATTTGGGCCTATTTATTGTGGCCCCCCGTATTAGTGGTACTTCGATCGCGCGTACTACGGGGTTTCTATCGTCTCATGCGGATTCCCTTTTTATTTCTCGCAGGTACGGTAATGTAACCCCTATAGTATGTGGTTAGATGACTCCAGATCGAGGTGGCTTGACCCCCCAACGTGACTGAGGTCCCGAAAGGGGTGAAGAGATGGAAAAAAACCCGTCAGGAAACATACCTTGGATTTCTATGCTAGGAATGTTTTTAGACACTAAAAGTCCTTCCCGATGATGATGAATGAGATTCATCGTACCAGCTGTCACTTTTTCTTTTTTTTTTTGCTTTTTCGGAGATATCCTGTACTCTGCTCCTCATGTGGCCGTCGTGTTCAGTCGGTGTCAAGCCCGCACACGTCGGACAGTTGGCGATGTACTGTATATCATTTCGATCCGAACCTGGCGTTCTAGGGTTCTTTGCTTCTTTAGTGCGGGGGCTCGACGAACGAAACATGTCGTACGAGGTTCATAGTGCAGATTGTACTTCATTCTGCCTCCCTATCACTGCTGTCGAAGAAAATGGGGTGGAACGACACAACGGCACCATGCTCCCGCCACGTTTTATTGCTGTGCCACCGCCGCGCAGGGCTCACCGGAAGATCTCGTCGTCCAAGTAAACGTCAACGAGCAGACCCTGTCCAAGTCAGGCGACTGCTGGGTGCTCGACTAGACCCGGGCGGCTAATGCCTTGCAGGGTGTTCTCGAAAATGCTGTCATTTGGAGACCGTGTGTTTGTGGGCGCGTCAAAGCCTCTCCCGGCTTCTTGTATCATACCATCCTTGTACCGAAACATCCATCGCGAGGAGTACAGTGATCAGAACCTCACTATGGACCTAAATATTATGTATCCCCCTGCGTTTACGCACGCACCTCATTTGGTTCTGGTTGCCAAGCTCCCCTCGTCATATCGTCAGTGTACGGAGACATCGTGGTCTCGTGTGATAGGTACTGCATGTACGTACTATTAATAGGTGCACCCATCGTTATATGCATCAAGCCCTGAGCAGCACCAGCCTGCGGGCACACGCAAGGCCTGGGCTAGACCACTGCCGGCTTATATACTGCAAAACCTCCAGGGCGTACACTGTACAACCTACGGTGGGAGTAGAGATTGCATGCTGTAGCCATTGCATGCTTGAAGCCATTTCGTACCTATAACTTACACGTATCGCATTCGTTTTGTACCAGAATCTGTCAGTATATGTAGTCCAACCTACGGTGGGAGTAGAGATTGCATGCTGTAGCCATTGCATGCTTGAAGCCATTTCGTACCTATAACTTACACGTATCGCATTCGTTTTGTACCAGAAACTGTCAGTATATGTAGTCCGCTCCTGAGTTGAGCTTTCACTGGCCGTAGCAAGCAAGCACGATCGGATAATCACGCCGATCTTGTTTGCTATATATAGGAGTTTTGAGGAAGGTTTCGGTGTCACAGCCGAGGCGCCCGTTAATGTTTGTCTTGCGTTTGAAACCGTTTGTATGGAAACCTCGCCCATGCTAAACCTTGCGGGCCTTAGTCGAGAGGAGAGGGGGACCGGCAGTGGTGTTTGGATTGCGCTTGCGTAGCTTGTCAGGGTTGCCCTAACCTGAGCCTTGGGCGAGAGGAAGGGGGGAGGGGGGGGAGGAGTCCAACCTGTTTTTTTCGTAGTGCACGACGGTTCGGCCGCTGCCACTACTCCGCAGTACACAGTACGTACAGGCGAGTCGAGCTTCCTTTTATACAGGGGATGTGACGCCTCCCCCTGACGGGCGCAAGCCGACAGGCTGTTGGTGCGCGGAACATCCCACACCACGAACAGATAGATGACGATCTACGAGTATCTATCTGCTGTGGGCGATCTAGACCTAACGTGCGACGCGTGCTGCGACCGTGGTGGTCGGACTTTTTTTTGTCTGGTTGTTTACTGGCTGACAGTGCTTCTTAACCCAATATCGTCGGAATACTACTCGTGCTTTACAATAGTATCCGTGACATGTCTAGGCGTCTAGAATGGTTCGCCGGTTGCGTTTTTTTTTTTCTTGGCGTCAAAATCAGTGGTTAGGCGCGAGAGGTGAGAGTCCTTGAGGCGAAGAGCGTCAGAAATACGAGGTTTTACGTCCAACGTAGCAACGCCTCTGCCCCCTTCTTTTCCTGCGGTACATATATTACCCTGTAATCGCAGCAGAGGTAGTGCAGGTTGTTCGGCTCCTTCATACCCGGCAACTCGAGCTATTCACTGCTGTAGACTAGATAGACCAGGAATATTTTTGCCCTGGAATATGTAGGTGTATACCTGGTATGTATTGAGTGTGAATCACTGCTCTGTCCGAGATGTGAGTCACTGCGAGTTGTATTTGCGGGTGGATCAAGCGGGAAAACCGGTTCGTATCGTTGGATGGTGTTGCTGAGGTCCGTATAATACATGAATGCCGCTACTTCGTACGAGTACGAGTGCGAATATGTTTGTTTTGATCTTCGATGACATACCAGGTGGTGTTAGAAGGAAGAATACGTACGTATTGGTTTTGATTCGGAGCAATTCGTCGCATGTTATCCTCGTCACTTCCTCTGGTGCTGTATGTTGGAAGCCACAACCCAGCTCTGTTAACCATGCCTTCTGAACGGAGTCGTAACCTTGCACTGCCTGTGGTGGATTTGGATAGTTAACGTATTGTCGTTAGTTCTTGATCAGCGCTTGAGTGCTTCGGAGGGAATTGTTAGTTTTCGTCTGTGCTGCACTTCCTATGTAAGACTCGAAGCGGTAGATCGCTGCCAGTACCTGTCTTGAAGTATCCCCCCCTTTCCCTAGCCTACACACGTAAGTTGTCGTCGCCTTGAATAACCGAACAGGCAGTCGTGAAGAAAGTACAATAGATACGCCGTTATGAGCTCTAAAAGAGGGAGCGGATTGTGGGCAGTTGCTTTTGGACTATCGAAAATGTAAGAAACGGTAAACTCGGTGATGATGTCCAACGTGATCACGTGCGGATGAATACACAACTACTGAGCTTGAAACGAAGTGCTACTGCGCGTTTACTGGCACGCGGTGAGCAGAATCACGAACCGAATTTATCTACGTCCATTCCAAGGCTCACCAGCAACTACTGTAGCGTGTATCACGTTTACATCATGTATCATCACGTCGTACATTCGTCTTGAAAACGCTTAACCCTTTTACTACAACTGCAGTCCCGGCTTGGGGACAAACCAGTCAAATTGTAAGCGGTTTGTCTCCAAGCCGAGACTGCAGTCCTAAAAGGGGTGAACGCGAAAATAAGAGGTTCTGAGACGTTCGCAAGACACGCTATACTGCAAGAAGTGATTCAAGACGAATGGAATCCACACGTCTTATCCCGAAAAACTATTGGCCTGCGGACGGGTTTTTTCTGGCTACCCTCCGTTTCTCTGTTTAACGTATGACTCGTGTTGAGTAGCCCCTGTGCTCCGGGCGCCCTTGTTGTTGTTGCCGAGGGGGATAGCCCGATGCTCGGCGGAAAAGAAAGACGAAATAAACCCTATAAACAACCCGTACCCTTGTCGTGGCTGAGGAGCCCTGTTGATGATATGAAATGTATTGAAGCTGGACTTGATAGCAGCGGTGGCGGTGGCTTGTTAGCCCCTGGGTGGACGGACCCCCTTTTGTACGGTGGCTGATTAACCCCGGTTTAGTAGTTTGGATTGAAGGACGCGGAGTCCTGGACACGGAGTCCTCGACACGGAGTCGTCGACACGGAGTCGGGAAAGGAAGTAGATTACAAGAAGAAGTAGCAAGCCACAGCGTACGTCACAGACACATGCGGCCTAAAACACAATTCAGGGGTAAAGATGGTATCCCGATCGTAGATCCACTCAGACACGAAACCCCCCCGAATCTCCGCAATACCTCACGGGATATTTCCTCTCAAGATAATCTGACAATGCTGTGAGTATACTTTTCAGCCCCCCTGCTCGCGACATTGTCATGATTTCGACCCGAATCTTCAACTCTTCGTCAAATTGTCATACCGGAAATCATACTTGTACTCATTCAATACAGAAAACAACGTTCTCACTATCATTCAAATCATTCCTCAATCAATACCAAAAATAAATTCCAAGAAAATCAAACCATCCTCGCATCCTGGAATTCAAAAATATTTCGAACAGAGAAAATAACTCCAACGATTCAAACATTGTTTTCGAAACCTACCCAAATCGTCAATGTAAAACGGCAATTCTGCGAGGTTTCATCAATCCTAAAATGTAGTCCCTTTTCAAAATCGCCAGGGTAAAACGGCAATTCTTCATTTCTTCAAATATCCAATTTCGTGAAATCGCATGGTAAAACGCCAATTTCACGTCAAGGTATCAAAACTAAAAAAAAATATAGATTGCGCAGTGGAAACCACCCTTGTAAAACGGTAATTTCATGTTATCCTCCACAAACTGCGCTCCAACAGAACCAGAAAAAACATGCGGTGTCACCAAGTGAAAACGGTGAACCCGACAAACTCCATAAAATCACGAACACTTAATCCTCCATCTGAAAACAAAAACTGTCATCCGAAAAATCACCTCAAATTCATCACAAAATTCCGGTGGAACTCAAACTCTCTCTCAGGCAACGGCTTCGTGAGAAAGTCTGCGTGCTGGTACCTCGAAGCTACGTGAATAATTTCCAATTCCTTCCTCTCCACTAGCTCCCTCAGAAAGTGGTGCCGCACGTCAATGTGCTTCGAGTTCGAATTCGAAATCGGATGCTTCGCGATCTGAATCGCCCCCTCGTTATCCTCAAACAAAGGAATGCACGGCATACCAGCCTTCGGCAACATGAACCGCCATACCTGCCTCAGAAACAAAATATCGTGCGCAAACCATAGCCATGCTCACATACTCTGCCTGCGTCGTAGATGTTGTCACACAATTCTGCGTCTTCGAGATACAGCTGACCGGCCCCCCCGCACACAGAATCACTCCTCCTGACACCGACCTCCTGTCTGCTGCCTTGCTTGCGTAGTCAGCGTCTGCAAATGCAACCAAGTTCAGCCCCTCGACAGTACCTCTCTGAAATGAAATACCAAAATGGCTCGTCCTCACTGCATACCCCAGGATATTGAGCGCCGCATTCCAGTGAATCAGTTTCGGCGAACTGCAATACCTCGCTACTGCCCGTACTGCGTTCAAAAGATCGGGTCTGGTCAACCGAGCGACCCACAGAAGCGATCCGACCAATTGTCGAAAAGGTTCGTTCACCTCCGGCTCATCTACATCAAACTCCCAAAGTCTGTACGTCGTGCTCAACGGCGTACTTTTCCCCCACGTAACACCGTATTCTCCTGCCAGGTTGTCGACGTATGTCTTCTGGGAAATCGTCAATCTTCCTGCCTCCCTGTCTCTCTCGTAATAGCACCCGGAATACCACGTCAAATCCCCCAAGTTCTTCACTGGAACCAATTTGTTCAGGTCTTCCTTGAACTGATCACACCTTGCCTGTCTCTCCCACTGCAAAAATGTCGTCGACGTGAACCACCAAGAGCAAAACGACTTTTCCTTCCTCAATCAGACGAAACACACATGGATCTGCCAGGCACTGTTCGAAACTCAGACGCAAAAGACATTTCTTCAACTTCGCAAACCACTGCCTGGATGCCTGCCTCAACCCGTAAAGACTCTTGCCCAAATTCACGATCTTCCCCGACAACGCACCACATCCCTGCGGTAAACGCATGAACACCTCTTCCTCGAGTTCCGCTCGGACGAAAGCCTGATCAACATCCAGGTGAAACAACCCCAAGTCAAGCTCACACGCCAAGGCTGCCAGCAAACGAACACACGACACATCTACAGTAGGTGCATACAGTTCCCCAAAATCCAAGAATTCTCTCTGCATATCACCTCTGGCAACAAGTCTCGCCTTCGCTTTCACAGGCCAACCGAACGCATCAACCTTCCAGTCAAACACCCATTTCGACCCGATACAATTGTCTATCTGCTGTTGCTCCGCCACAGGCTCGAAAACCTGTCCTTCAGCCAACCCGTGAATTTCTCTCTGCATGGCATCTGAAAACTGCACCGAATGATCACCCTGCACGGCATCCCTGTAACTTTTCGGCACGTGAAGGTCACTCGCGTGTCAAGTGGGCATTTCGGGACGCTGAAGAGGCGGAACCTCGTCACGAATGACCGCATCGATATGCTCCCTCGTCGCACAGGCAGTCCTCTCCCACGCCGCCATCACGTTCGGCCCGACCTGAGAAGCAAGACCCAAACGGTGCCCATCTCCCGGCGAAGACTCCGGCAGCGGCGAGTTTACGGCCCCATCCACCATCGGGGAAAGCATCCTCTGCTCCGCGATCGCCCGTGCTTGCAGCCGAGTGCGCCCTTGAATCCGACGATCCCCTTCACCCCCGACCTGTCTCATAGCATGCGGAGTGAGAGGCGGAAATCTCGCGGCAGCTGCCGGCGGCGGGCGCTGTTGCCGCGACGACGCCGCCGGCGTCGGCTCAGATGATGATGAACCACCAAGCGAAGAAGCTCCATGGATCGGGGACGGAGACCATGCCGGAAGCGGGTGCGAGCCGGACGACGGCGCTCCCGATGCTTGCTGCGGCGACGGCGCCGGCGATGACGCGGCCGGCGCAGAAGACGGCGAAGCTCCTCTGGGCAGCGGCATGGCTCCGAACCTGGTCGGCTCCACGGACAACGGCGACGGCGCGGCGGCCCTGAACGGCGGCGGAGCGGCAGGCCCTTGCGGCGGCACGAACTGGATCTGGAAACCTGGGTGCGGGGGCGGCGCAGGCGCGGAAGGGGAGAGAGGGACACCGACTCCACGTGAATTCCCCCCCCCCGACGACGGCAGCGACGCCCACGATACGTTGCTCGTGTAGCAAACATGCCCCGTGCGCGCCTTCACGACCTTGACGCAGCAGTCCGCGTGGTTGTCGCCTCCGTTCAGGTAGTGGCAGACGACGGCCTGGTCCTCCATCTTGTTCCGCCGCTCGACGCGCATGTATCCTCGCTGGAAAAACGGCAGGACACGGAAAGGCCCCTTCTTCCCGGTGAACAGCTCCTGCGGCGACCGGCGGCCCTCGTTTGCGGTCGTCCCCGACTGGTTGAACGCCTCCGTCGCCCATTTTGCAGACTCGGCCCACAGCTTGTCGCCGCGCTCGTCGAGGCCGGGGATGTTCGAGAAACCCCCAGGCCCGAGAAGACGGGCGGCACAGCGCCGCGCAGCCATCCCCGCCTTGTTCGCCCGCCAGATCGCGCTTTCGGCCACTCCGTTGTACTGCTGGACGCCGGGCGGAGAAAACTCGACGGCGATGCCCGCGCTCGCGCAGAAATCGCGGAAAGCGACGCTGGTCCAGACGGCGTCGTTGTCCACGCGAATGCAGCGGACGGGGCGCTTGGCGATGCGAGCGAGATCCACGATGAGACGCTTGAACACCACGAGACCCTCCGATCGCCGCCGCAAAGCGTACGACTTGGAAAACCGCGTCGCGCTATCCACGGCGTACAGCATGTAGCAATTGCCGCCGAGGGAAGCGCTGTACGGCCCGCAGAAGTCGAGGTGCACGAGGTCGTTCGGCTCCTCCGCCCGCGAGCCCGCCCTTTTTCTCACGGGTGTGTTCCTCCCCTTCGCTGCCATGCAATCCCCACACGGCTGCATCACACCTGTGAGAGTGATACCCTGTTGGCGGGCGGTCTCTCGCAACAGAAATTCGGAAAGGTGGCCATTCGCACGGTGGAAGTCGTTAACGTCGATGTGTGACGTGCGGTTTCCCACAAAGAACGGATTCGAACCGGGACCCAAAACAGCATTCGCCTGCTCATGCTCTATTCTGTCAAACTGTCGCGCGTCCATTTCTGCTTCACTCTCTGGGATCACTTCAGGCGAGAAACACCAACTGGAACTCTCATCACAACCACCGTCAGGCCTCACGTCACTCAGAACTCCCTCGACTTCCCGACCGAGGTGCATGTCGGGATGCGTTTCTGCACACAAAGACAAGTCGAAAAACGAATTCGCAACATCACGTACGTCATCTGATGCAGGCGGGCAAGACGGAGTCGGAAACAATCGGGGAACACTGATCACCTGCCTGCTTGGGTCGTTGGGCAAACGTGTGGCATACAAGAAATCGCTCGATTTACCACGTGCAAAGTTGAGTTGCCCTTCCATGAGGTGGGTACCCGTGGGATCGAGGGTAACGACCTGGCGGTGAGAAGCTTTCCACGCGGAAAAAAGGTTGAAGCCGATCTGTGGTGCATACAAAACTTCCTTCAATTGCACGTCAAAATCCTTCACGAATCCGTCTTCATCATACATGTGGAATCGCAAGTTGATGCTTCCTACCCCTACCACGGGAATCATGCCTTTGTTTCCAATCTGGATGAACTCGCGGTTTGGCTCAACGTCACGCAAATCGTACATGAGAGTCTTGTCGTTCGTTACGTACGACGTGGATCCAGAATCAGACGTCCATTTCTCACTTCCGGGAGGGGAGGGAGTGAGCGAGGATTGGGGTTCGCACAGCAAAGCAGCACTCACAGCAGATTCCGTCACATGCGCACTCACAAGCACAGTCTCACTCTCCTTAGTCACACCAGACTTGCACTCAGAAGCAGAAGATTCCACACCGAAATCAATCAAGTCAGACGCCGAATCAGACACCAAATCGGACACCAAATCAAACTTGCCTCGAGACACATTCAATGCCACACAGCTACGAAGAGGCCCTTGAGACGACGGCGATCCGGAAGAGGGAGACGACGAAGTGAGAGAGAATGAGGTGGCGCTGGCGGGCTGCTGAACTCCGTATTGCTGTTGCTGCTGTTGCTGCTGCTGCTGCTGCTGCTGCTGCTGCTGCTGTTGCTGCTGCTGTGACGCGCCGTTCGGTTCCAGATACCGCATCGGCTGAAAGGCGTCTGGTCCAGCTGGAGAGTATCCTGCGTAAGAGCCGTATGTGCCATCGCCATGAACGGCGGGCTGCGGCGGGTAAACTCCCCCGCCGCCGGAGAAATAGCCTGAGCCGTATCCTCCGCTCACGTCTCCGTAGCCTTCCCGAGAGCCGCTCGCTTGAGCTGCGAGGCCGTACTCTTGCGTCTCGGGGGAGTACTGCTGCTCCTCGTAGGATTGCCATTCCGAAGCAGCCCAGCGCTCGTCCGCAGTAGCGTTGTACCCGTAGCCGTCGTTGTGCCCAGCGTAGTTCGCGTAACGCGGGGGCCCGTTGTGGGTGGCAGAGCGAGGTGGAAAATTAGGGCGGAAATTCGGTGCTCTGCTCGCCCCCCTGCCGCCGGAGGAGGAAGGACGCCCGTCCGCGAAACCTCTCCCCCCCGGTTGGCGACCCGTGTACCCTGCAGGCCCGCGTCCATGACCAGGTGCCTGCCTTGGCGGGAGGCCTCGACCCCAATTCCCGTCTGAACGTTGTGGCTGCTCCCTGGGTCGATCTTGCACGAAGTCCGGGCGGCGAATTCCGTCAATTTCCCGCCCCGTCTGTCGGCCTTCATGCGCAAATCCCTGGGCTCCTCTCTGCTCGCGGAAGGCCAAGAATTCCTCGAACTCCCGTCGAAGGGCCACGCAGTCCGCGGTGTTGTGGGAGTCGTTCGGGCCGTGTCGTCTGCAGAACATCGGTGACTGTTGGTGAGGGCCTCGCTCGCCTGCTCCGCCACCGTTCCATCCGGCAGCGCCTGCTCCTCCACCGTTCCATCCTGCAGCGCGTGCTCCTCCACCGTTCCATCCTGCAGCGCGTGCTCCACCATCATCCTGGCCCCTGCCGTAGGATGGTCCACTCCGACCCATGCCGCCAGTGTAGAGCGCGTGCCTCGTCTCCTCACTTCGGTGTCCCTCTCCCCGGACTGCCGACGCTCGTGCTGGGCCTGTGTCAAGGTAAACTCCAGGTGTTTCCTCGAGAGATTCGGAAAAAAAATAAGGGATTCCCGAGCGCGGGTAAAAGAGGTGTTTAGACGTCGGGCGATATGACGACATACAACATCTTCAGGCTTTTTACCGTGGCCACTAGGGCCCAAGCGGGAGTTCATGTTCATCACGATAGTCTCCCCACGACGAAGGTATTCCAAGACATCTTCACCATCGCCCTGCCACAACTCGTTCCATTCCCTCTCTAAACGCTCTCCCTCCATGTCATATCCTTCTCTGTACTGTGACACAAAAATCCTCCATCCTTGCTGAGGGCTCCCAGACGCGACGATTCGGTTTTGAGTCGGACCGTCGGTGATTTTTGTCAGCAGCAAGTTCCATACTCTCAAAGACTTCTCCACTCTTTCTGCACCTCTGTTCAATTTGAGCATTTCCAAATCCACGTCAGGCAACCCTACGGGAATGTCCTCGTACCCAAGAACGTCAGACAATTTCTCAGCTGCCAGATATGCACGAAATGAACTCTCAAACACCCTAAACTTAGTGTGAAGGCTTTCTCCTTTTCCTACCATACCAGTCCACTCTCTAATCTCAAGTTTAGTTCGTACTTCTACAGTTGTAGACATGCCTGAAGGGTGGGCGGGCCCGCTCTGTTGCCCAACCCCTTGACGTATCAGATCCGCCAGGATTGTCAGCCGCCGGATGTCCTCTGGACTCGGCAGGTCCTGTCGTGCATCCTCCCTCCTTTCCTCTGAGGCCACCCCTCGCTGATCAGCCTCATCCTGACCAGAATCCTGAGGAGATGCTGCTGCTCCTCCTCCTCCTCCCATCGCCATGTCTCCATCGATGACCGGCGTAATCCAAGTCCCCAGATAAGGAATCCTAAACGGGAAGAACCTCATCCTCACAGCCCTTTTGCACAGAAGCGTGGACGACTCGTACCAACGCTAGCGTGTTGAGTAGCCCCTGTGCTCCGGGCGCCCTTGTTGTTGTTGCCGAGGGGATAGCCCGATGCTCGGCGGAAAAGAAAGACGAAATAAACCCTATAAACAACCCGTACCCTTGTCGTGGCTGAGGAGCCCTGTTGATGATATGAAATGTATTGAAGCTGGACTTGATAGCAGCGGTGGCGGTGGCTTGTTAGCCCCTGGGTGGACGGACCCCCTTTTGTACGGTGGCTGATTAACCCCGGTTTAGTAGTTTGGATTGAAGGACGCGGAGTCCTGGACACGGAGTCCTCGACACGGAGTCGTCGACACGGAGTCGGGAAAGGAAGTAGATTACAAGAAGAAGTAGCAAGCCACAGCGTACGTCACAGACACATGCGGCCTAAAACACAATTCAGGGGTAAAGATGGTATCCCGATCGTAGATCCACTCAGACACGAAACCCCCCCGAATCTCCGCAATACCTCACGGGATATTTCCTCTCAAGATAATCTGACAATGCTGTGAGTATACTTTTCAACTCGCTTCGCTCATCTTACAAGATTGAGACCACGGTACGTAGCTTAAATGATGTGGTTTTGGATCTTGACATATATACCAAGTGCTTTGACAAGGACATCACCAGCGCTTTCTGGGTAGATCAACGATCACCGTCTCTTTCCCTGTTTGTAAAGGACACGGGTTTACTTTTAGTGGAGCGTTCAGCCAAAGGAGGAAATCGTAGTCTCGTATATATTTACCGCATCCTCGCACATTGGTATATCCACGTACACGAACGACGTGTATCATTGGAGCGGAAAGCAGCGGAACACTCTCCAGGCTGCGCTGGCGAGCCATTCCTCTGCGCGAGCTATGCCAAGCTAAAACTGAGCAACTATTGCCTGCCGCTGTGCGTTACACAGCAGTAGTTTTTGTTTAAGGTTTCGCGGATTCGAACGTTGGAAGGTTGGTTTTGTGATTCTGACGGTGTCCCTACCATGCTGTTTCAGTGTGTGCGGCGTCGGTTATCACCGTGGCTTGCCTTCGAGAGAGAACTCGAGTGCGACGAGTGCTTACCTTTCCGTCACCAGAATGGCAGCAAAACTTTTTGTCTTCACATGTCGGGGCAGTTTCGCACCTCAAAAAACATTTTAGTGCGGTTCCTCGTCTTCCGTCGCGAGAGTTTGAGTGCGCCGGACCCGCCCAGCACGTACATCCAACACATGTCTTAATATCATGCGGACTTGTATAGGTTCCAAACGGTGACATGAGCTATACCTTTCAAGATCGAGACTATATATAGGCGATCTTGATCGTTAAGTGGTACTCGACCATCTGTCCGAGGGGTTGAAATGTTCAAACCCTTTAGAGCTATGGTCGAGACAGGGTGCAGCCTAGCCGGGAGTACGCATCCAAGCATGGCCGTGATCGTATGACCATAAATAGGCCCTAGAATCTTGAAATGTCCCGGCGGCATACGTTGGGTTGTCATCGACCAGGCAGAAATTGCATGCACCAAGCGAGAAGCGCCGTGATGTGTTCGGCGACAGTCGCATGAAGGGTGAGCTGCATGTTCTTTAAAATAGTTTGTGACGTGGATTTTAGCACCTCGTGCGTGTGTTTTTGCATTTGTATTACAGCGTCGAATGGATTGCCCCGGGCGAAGAGGGGGAGTGGGATTTGGGTTGTGTTGTGGAACGTGTGCTGCTGTGTGACGGCTCGGTTACTGCTATAACTTACGAGCATGTTGTAGTAGGCTTTGTGTTTTTCCTGGCAAAATGAGAAAAAAAGTGCGCCCGTCTCCTCGGGGAGCAAGGAAAACAGCCTATTGATGTGTGAAATATTTCACACGTCTACCAGACTAGGGTCTACTGTAGATCAGATCATCTAGGTCCTAACATGGCGTTATGATGCGTTGTGCAACGTTGGGTGTATGGTAGTAGGTACGCGTCTAACCCACGGACCAAGCCCAGAACGCGCAGATTGTGTTGCTCCTACCCGACACACAGAGCCAGATCATACGGATTACGCACGCTGTTGTAGAGGTACACGTTCTATTTTTTTCCGAGTCTCCTACCGAGAAGAGGTCTCTACTACTGTAAGTACAATATGAGTTTTGTGGAAAGAGAAGTGAAAGCGCTGCCCGACGAACCATCCCATGGCCCAACTACACGATGGGAAAAGCCGCAACACGGCATCACAATTTTCCGACGGCTTTGGGTTCAGGAGCCCCGTCAGTCAGAAAACGTTTTTGCCCCAAATGGTCCACACCATTGGTCGAAATCAATGCTCTGCCGGAGTCGTGAAGAATTTTGATTTTCACTGCCAGAAGCTATATACCGTACTGATGTGCCAGAGGTAGGAATATCACGGTTTATTTCGTCCAGATTAGGCGTTGTCAGCTGGCGTGGTGTAAGACGGAAGCAGCGTACCCGCTGTTTATATTGCTGTACAACGGACTTGGATGGATGGGTGGATGTCCATTACCTAAGACTCGTTTTCGGATAACGTGAAATACTGCCGCTCGTCGTTGTTCGATGCTTCGAAGTAAGCTTTAGTGACGGCCTTGACTGCGCCATTACATAATCCTAGAAGCGATAGGCCCTTGGCTATTTGAACGTACACGTTGGGACCCTGATGTTTGCGACTCCAGATATATTCTTTTGCTTGTGATAACAGTGCTCGTTGTCTACGTTTTGTGTCTTCTTTTCGAGCCTCACTCGTAAACCTTTCGTCGTCTTGAGTATCGGAGCGGGCTGTCCAGATGGTATCGTCGGCGATAAAAGCGTTTTAATAGAACGGTTGCGGCCTAATTTTGTGAGTTGCATGTAACTCAAATCGTTCTGCAATCAAAACAAGAGGAACCGATACCCACAATAACGTTCGATGTGTATCTCGTCTGAACGATTTCACGCATGTATATATATGTATATCTTATCATCGAACGTCTACTGCACACCTATACCGACCGGCACGCGGTCCATCAAAGTAGAGCTATAGTACACTTCTGCCGACATGCGGCGCCTCGCAATGGGTTGCCTTCCCGCCGCGCCCCGTCCAGTATACCCAGCAAATGGAATGTGGTTGCCTCCACCATCGTGCATGGCTGGGGTCAGCCCTAATTTGCGTCAAGATGATACCGTACGTAGGATACATTTTCGTATCGTCGTGCCTGCTGTGGTCAACGGGTAGAGTGCCTGTTCGGAGTCGTTCAAGACACACTCCGCGCCGTGACATGTGTACCTCGTGTACGATTTGCGATGAGTTTTGTCGACCGTTTTCGAGACGCATGTGCAGCGAGACAATAACTGAACCCCAGTTTGTTTTTTTAGCGCGTGTCTTGCAGCGGGACGAATGTCACAATATTTTCCATGTTTCGTCCATGTTTCGTTCAAGTACCCCCCCCGCCGCCCTCTCAGTCGTCTCGAAAGGCATACGTGGTCAATGGTCAAATGACTTAGACAAGCATCAAATGAGTACGCTCCCCCCCCCTAGTTGTCTAGATCACTGGAGGAGGGCACACGATTTCACTATGTCGCAAGCACGGCCAGAGTGTTCCCTCGTAGCATCGCCCAAGGTGCCACCTCACGCAACGTGGCCGTATTCACCCAGTCAAACCGTCCACTGTAAAACGGTCGAACGAGAGCCCGCGTCAAGCAGCGCCCAAATTTTCTAGTCTCCCCTCACCCATCCGAAACGGATGAAACTAAGACTCCACGGTTGTGGGGGTAGATTTCTATGCTGGCTGGCGTTTTTGGTTTTAGCGGCTCCGAGAGATTCGTACGAGTGGACCTTTCGCGCGCACGTTATATTCCGGACGCGTTCTACGACAAAGGTAGTACATTCCCAGGTAAACGTTTTCTGAATGACGGGGTTCATCAACCTAAAACTGTCGGAATGCCACTCTTGTTTCGAAAAATGAAGTTCTTCCATACTTGGGCCATGGGATTATTCCATCGGGATGCACTTTGAGTTTTGCTGAAGTCAGTTTTCGTGTGAGGTGTGGAGGTCCTTAGGCGGGGAGCCCCAGAAAAAATAGGGGGAACCTCTATCGTAGAACGCTTCTCCGACGCGGTCTTAAGGAGGAGTCATGCTCCTAGATTTTTGCAACAGCTATCCACCTCCTTGGAGTTGTTTTGTTGCGCCGGTAGTGCCGCCACCCGAAAGCAAAATTAGTACAGAGGTCCTGCTACCGAGCAAGATACCGAGCCGCTCGCTCGAGTGTAGTCGAAACTCAGGGCTACCCGCCACTACCCTGCGTAGCCGATCAGCGCCACGGTAGGGGTGGCGGCTTTTGTCTAAGCACCGTTACATGATGAGGTCAATATCCCACCAGAACCTTGACTTGGAACACACGTTTGTTCGCCCAACCCGACTACTATTTCTACGCGTTTTGTCCTAAACCAAAGAGCATAGGATACGTACCATGCGGCCAGGCAATATTACCCCAGAAGCCAAAAAGCGCAACCCCTGCGGTGGGATGAGTCAGCCTTGGTCGAAAATCGTAACCTGGTTGGACTGAATCCTGGCAGAACGGTGACGCTGACGATCTGGGGGATGGCTTTACTTGCCAAACAATGTGAGGTGATTCGAATTTCAGCCGCGAACTGGTTTAGAGTCCGTGATACGTGACTGGCTAATTGCCAAATGGATCACGCGAAGCAGAGGGGGATTTATGGGTTCTCCTCCTCGACGGGGGATACAACCGTTCTTGTTAGTTTTGATGCCGCCTTAAGTGGATGCCCAAAGGTCACGCCAACTTTCCAAGCAAATACAACCGTCACCCTACTGAGCAATATCACTCACAAAAACGCACCTGCTTCACCATTCGCGCTGATACTGTATAAGAACCGCGCAAACCACACCAAATCTATCATCATGAGTAAATCCGACCCATCCGTGTCTGTCCATGACGCAGAAACGCCAGGTTTTGTTGAACAACGCTTTCCGCCGGAGTAAGGCACATGCCACCCTTTGACGAAGCACATACACCACTAAAAGAAGATTCCTAGCGCGTCCCTTGGAGCTCAGGGCACCGCTTGCTATGCTCGTACAGCTTGCGATCGCAGACTGGTCGATTTCGCTCCAAACCTTGTACATACAGGCAGGTGGAGTAATGTTACGGCTTCCCCTTCCGCGCCCAGCATCGTCACATCTTTCTTCCATATTGCCCCCCCCCCCCCGGCCATATACCCCCCCCCGTGCCCCGGTGCCCCCCCCCCCCCCCCCCCCCCCCCCCCCCCCCCGCACAAGCACATGTAAAGGCATGCAACCCGCCCTTTGTGCGACTCAGCGAACACCTTATGGCCCTCCGCGCTTGGCACAAGCAATATTCCTCTCGTTGGCGGACACACGGCGTGCTCCGCCCCAGTATTGTTGGGATGCGAGGGTCGATGGTCATACAACTACGGCCGTGTGTGGAATGAGTACCCGTCGTCCTCCCCTCATCGTGCACGCCGTCCCTGATGCCCCATAAATATATCATGAGACATTGTGTACACAGGGTATTGCATTATGTTACGACTTCCGCCCCACTCCCCGCCGTCCTCGTCCACGATATGTCTACTTTATCCTCGCCACCCCTCCCCCCACCCCACCGATCTTGTGAACGCTTCTTATCTTGTCTCCTGTCTGCAGGCTTTCATGTTGTTGCGCCAGGCGAGACGCACGGCCGCCTATCAGTTTCGTCGACGGAAACGTCGGAAACCGCTCTTTCCAGAGATATCTCCATGTTCTTCACTCTAGCACCCAGCAGTTGCCCAACAAAGTCAGAGTTTGGGCAGAATTGATCTGGACAAGGGTATCCTCCGTGCTCCCCTGAAAGCGCATGCATGTACAAGGTTCCAGTTGAGGCGGTGAAGGTCACCAAATATGTGAGAAACTGATTTAGAAGTTGCGTCTTAGAACAATTGGATATACCATAAATGGTGATCGGCCGTCTCTGACTGGATCCAGGGGGGGTAATAACCAATCAATTGTTGTAAGCGTTTTATTTCATCACGTTAGAGTTGCACAAACAGTCCAGGGGCAACCTATTCAGGAACTAGTTGGAACATATTGTTTCATGGTAAAAGCGGAGAATATATTACGTAAACATATGACATGGAAGCCCCGAAAGGCTTTCAACGCTGCAGCGCAACGTTACCAACGTCTTGGTGAATTGTCCCACTCCGTGTTGTACCGCGTTCGGGAGTTGAGGAGGATGTACGGACTTTCGAATATGTCACGAACAAGGGGTGCTCTAAGGTGACCCATAGAAAATATACCTTGTGACCCCCCCCCTACCCCGGTGGTAATTCCACACCTGCTTGCGCTGGGGATACTCGTTGTGAGTCTTGATCGCGGGCTTGCGTTCTAGTGACTCGTACCAACGTGCCTTCAAGGCGTACGTTTGAGAGTACATCGCCCTTGTTTCCGTAAGAACTCAATTAATAGTAGCGTCAACTCCCGGGACCAAGGGCAGAAGGCACTCGGGCACCTTCCCAGATATTGATCGGTAATAAATCGCCCGCACCCTTGTGGGAATCATTTATTCCTCGACGCCGGGCGCTTTTTCGACCGGCCGAAAGGCGAAGAGGGATCGATTGCGGTTTGCCGCAACCCCGATTGCTTGCGCACTAGGTATCCACGGCATCTCGAGTTGTCCACGGCACCAACAGAGACAGGCCCACAGATTTTACCGGTCACAAACCGCCCGAGACCTTACCCTAGATTCGCATGGAAACTGCGAGATGCTGGCGGCCGCTTTCGCCAACTGCGTTGCCGCCGCTACAACCAATACGCATGTTGGACATACATCGTCAAGACCTTAAGCTGTTCTTGTAAGGTGTTGTGCAGGATATGAACAATAAACGTCTGACTCAGTAGGAAAACACGCCCTTCTGACTGTGCAGGTGAAAAGCGCCTCCCATCCGGCAACACCGAGCAAGACCATCATGCAGGAAAGGAAATGAATGATGTCAGCCCTGGAGTATCTAAATCATGATGTGCGAATTGACGACCTATTCGATGTGTGAAAGCTCATATAGGTGGAGCGAACCTACCTCGGGAACCTGTACAATGCAATCACCGCTGACAGCATCTTCGTACTCCTCGACAGTGTCAAAGGTCAAGGGAGCGCTGGATTCCATGATGATGCGAGGCTCTGCAGAAGAAGCGCGACAACAAGGGACAGACAAAGCGGCCTACTGAGGTCGAGGTAACACACAAGTAGCATGCCATATTCACACAGCGCGTACGCACACACCGATGTCGAAGTTGCCCCCACAAACCCTTCCTCGCGCCTCTGGAGGATATGGTTGTTGGTTTTTTAAAAAGGGTGGAAGAGTCGGTCGTTCTCGTAGATAACCAATCGCTACCAGGTGGCGTTCGGTGTTTGTATTCCCGAACGTGAAAGCGTTGTGAAGACCACCAATGGCGGCGGGTCTCGTAGACCACAGACGATGGTCAGCCCTTCTAGGAACACAGTCCTGTCCTGGAGATCAGCAGTGAAATTCAAGCAATCTGTCCCCAAAACGCGGCGCGCAGTTGAAACAGGGTGGACAAATCTTGGCGGGTTGGCATTTTTCGATCGGGGACTGACGGTATCTATGCACCCTGCCCTCTGCCTCCCGGTATAATTAGGGCGCGCGCCTATCGCCCCACTGTCGCCATCTGTTTTTCACCATAATTAGACACGCCATCTAGAATGTTGATTGGAGGGTCTCAAGATAAACCGTGGAGTAGACGGCGGTACACTGGAAAATAGTACTCTCCACCGACCGCAAACGTGTGAAAGTCATCACGTCATGCGCCGTGGCTGAAGGTTCCGCTATACGAGCCACTCGGTCGATGGCATAACATTCCCCCTTGGGCACTTTGAAAATGGACCTCGACCGTCTACTGATTGGATGAACCGACTGCTTGGAATCAGTGCCGGATCGTTATATGCGGCAGTTGCAGGGTTGACGACAGCAGTGTGCTAACAATTACCTGCGCCTTCGACGATAACGGCACCCCCAATTCTGGCGAAAACAGTCATTGGCCACTGCTGCGCTTGAGGTTTCCCAACGAAGGAAGGGATGCCTCAACACCGTTTGGTTTTGTACACTATCGTTTTCGTTGCATACCCAGCCCATGGAATCGCTGACCGGCTAGCGTGTGAACATTCTCATGAAAACGACAGGCTTCAAGTGCGCGGTGTTATCTAGAGCTTCTTCATATAGGAGACACCCTGGTAATTGCGGGTTGCACCCTAACCGTACCATACACCTGCACGTCCCGTGGAAGGTTACGACCAGGATTAGGCGAGAGGAGAGCCGGCAGGTATTACGGGGGTCCATAGTAAATAGGACCTACGGTACACACAAAAACACTGTGTATTTTTGTACTTTTACTAACAATATTTGGTCCTATTTACTATGGTCTCCCGTAAAAGCTTAGGAAATAACGCTGGCATACCGGGCCCGTCGCCCACTTCGACGTTCTTGAATACGATCCCGGTCGAGTCGCCGGTGACGACCACGCTCGCAGTTTGGTCGACGGTAGTGGAAGGCGGCGTGAGCTTGGGGTCCGGAATGTTGTACTCGTCAAAAATCCCCAGGAAGAGAACATCGTTGCAGTCCTCTATACGAAGTCCCGGCATGCTCTGTCCAACAACGGCGAGGAGAGTGACAGAGTCGATGCACGCGTAGATCACGTATAACGAGGCGAGAGGAGCAGGACACCCTCAGGTTTTTTAAACACACCCCGAAAGTAGTTCTGTTTGTACTCAAGAGGCGCAGACTCATACGTCGGTAGGGGCAGCAATTTCTGGCTCATTTCATTCCTGATCTGACCCGGTGGAGCTTCTTAAGTGAGGAACTACAACTTAGAGCGGCCTTTTTTCTACGGTGGTATTTTTATTAAGACTAGCGAATATCAACGTTGGTCGGGCTTCGGTAACAAACTCCTCCGTCGAAGTCACACGTTGGTTGACACGTTGATCTCGGCGTGGGCGGAGCTCAGAAATTTAGGCACCGCCCTTGCATGGCATTGCTCAGGTAGAAAGAGTGAACAGCTTCACGCTGATGCTGCTGGCGGACTTTTACGTCTCTACCGTCATGCTGCAACCCATTCATCGTCAACGCTCCGCGGCCAAATACTGCAAACCTACCGCCTAGTTCACGCGCTGCGACACCAAATTGCCGTACATGACATGTGACTGCTGTGTGGTTTGAGCAACCCAGGTAGGTGGATCATACATCATCGCTACAGTCCCTACACAATACGAGAAGGCAGTACAAATGACTGTACTGTGTAGGGACTTCAGGAGGGAACGATGATGACAAATTACTGCAGCAGCCCCTGCATGATTGGGAGATCACATAACGGCGGGTGTGGGTGCTTACATGCTAAACGTCGTACGGCACGACCCCAACACTATTTTACCCGTATACCGCTGGCGCTAGCGCTGTTGGTAGATTGTTCATAATGCCGTACGCTATTGCTGTGCTGGTCGCTTTCGGAATGACAAGGGTTAGGGGGGGGGGGGGGGGTACCTCATTTTTTTTTTCTGCCACGGGGAAGATTGATTAGGATCGTCTCTTAAACATTGATTTCAGAATATTTCACACCTTGGACATATGATGATTTATCTATCGGATCTATCTATGTACAGATAGATAATCTAGTTCCTCACCTGCCGTCATGAGAGGTTGTACAGGATTTGATGCATAGCACAACAGATTTTCATCCCAGGGAACATGTTCTAGATCATGCAGATGATACGGCTCCCACCCGGCAATATGAGCTGGATCACACGATATCGGGAATAGATCATCTGCCTTTAAATTCCCTGCTGTAGCTCATCGACTGTAAAGTGATGATATGTCCAGAGTTTGATCATTTCGTTGGCGCGACGCAACAAACACTACCATATAGGATGTGCATATCGTTGAGCAAAACGCACAACATCTACTGCCAGAGATTGGAAAGAAATAGGGTTACTCGGCCAAGCGACGCCGAACCGCTGAAACAAAACGACCTACAAACGCGACTCCTCTTACGGTAGCACTACTCGTCTCGGCGTCCCCAAGGCATTCAACCCTTTTCGGACCGCAGTCCCGTTTGGGGGAACAAGCTGCTTAGAATCTGAATGGTTCGCCCCCAAAAAGGGACCGCTGTCCTAAAAGAATCAAGGCGAGAGTTCACCAGGTGCACAGCCTCGCTCGATGCAAAGCGAGGTTATTTGGGGACCACAAGGGGGGGGTACACCTACTGCTGTGAATGTGTCTGCTGTGAATGTGTCTGAGGTTCCACTCACTACAGCAATGGTTGAAGAGCTCCGAACCCCACATGCAAAACCTGATCTCGAGAAAAGCGGTCAATCGCACAATCCAAAAATCCAAAAAGTCAGTGAAAACCTCAAGAACAACGTGACGAATAATACAAATAAAAACGACGGTGGTTTCCGACGATATGGGACCAAGAATCGCACTGAGGCATAGGCATGTGTTTAGCCTAAACGTGCGACCTCGACAAACGGCCACTTTTGTAGCATCCGGTCGTCAGTGTTCAGGTCCAAAGGGAAGCGACGAATAAGACCGGCATTCCCGCGCATGGGGACGCGGCCACCTCAAAGAATTGTCGAAAGGGAGAACATTCGCGGCAACCGCGTAAATGCCACTACGATGTAAACGCGGATACTTGGTATAACGGAAGATGCCGCCCGCGTATTGGCCATATACCTGGAAACCGCCCGCACGCAAGAATAACGTAGACAAACATTCACACTGAAGGCGGAAATTCAGGAGACAGATCGCTAATCATGCCCCCGCCAAGCCCTACAGTAGATCTCTTCACTTTTTCGCTCCGTTTCGCTTACCGGAAAGCCTTCGAAAGTGAAGTCGTCCACGCGGATGAGATCCATGTAGTTGCCCGTCTCGAGGGTGGCACTGAATAGTTTGGAACGAACTGAAGGGGGGGGCAGGAAGGCGGCGAACGCGAGTTTCAGTGTCGTGCGTCGAACAGGTCATGATGTACGCTTCGTACATCGTGAGGGCGACCCCCGCAGTTGTCGCAAGAGGTAGCACAGGATCTCCATACTGTAGTACAGAACCAATTCAGGAAATATGTACTACTACTGCAGATCGTCATGTCTATTACATACGTGTGCCACCCGACAACACGAGCTAGTGTAAATCAAACAAAGTCGGGAATGTATCCGTCCTCGAGAACAATCTCCGCTCGAGACGTGAGAATCAACGCGATCTCTTCGTTGCGCACAAACGCTTCGACCCGGCAGGTGCAACACGGACGGTTCAGCACGAGTGCTAAGAACCGTCAGCACCATCAACGACCCGCTGAGATTCGTAGGCCATCACAATTTCGGGCAGCCGTTTTACTGGATATTGAGGAGGATGGAAATCACGGTTTCGCTCATAGGGGAGTTGTCGCACTTTATAGATTCGTTTTTTTTTGTTGACCAGTTGAGTTCCAAAAATGGACGACCGTCCGATAGTGTGACACTTTAGCTGGAAACGTTGAGTTAGGAATATCGCGCAGGGGCGTTGGTGGTATTTAGTGAACAAACGTCTGTGAAGTCATGTTTCAGGTGAAGTACTGGGCTTTACATGTGAGGTGTTCGGAACCAAAAGGCACCCACCGTTACCGTGGCATTGCTCGTTCCCCGGACACGGAAAATCGGCTCCGGTCAGCATCTCTGTTCCCTACTACTGCAGGTGACTTCTTCTGTTGCTCGTCGACACACGTAAACTTTGTTTCGCACTCCACGAATGCAGCAGTGTGTCGGCAAATGAAACCTTGGCCGGATTTCCCAGCCAGAACGCCACCGAGAATATCGACGGGTTCAACCTCCTGGACTGCTGCGTCGAACGACACAGCCGTGACTGTACCAGGTAGTCAACCAAGAGCTAGCTACGCGCACCACAGCCCGACGATTTCAACACTACGTGTCCAAAATTAAACAAATATACAACCAACAACCGCAGCTTGGATAACTCCCGCCGCAACACATATCAAAAGCCAACTAACTTTATGGAGGTAGTAAGGAACACACTGAAGTACATTTTCAAGGATAACCCTTCGTTGCTCTCCGCCGGCGGCAGGCACAGTTATTCAATATCTGGTGCGTCTACTTCACGACATCAATTTTGATACCCCCACCTTATGTTCCTGGAGTCGGAAAATTGGGCGACGCCGGTGCGAAGATCCTCGAACGCCATGTTTTCGAACCGTAGGTCCTGCACGACCGTGGACCGCGGGATATCGAGAAGTTAGACCGCTGACCCACGCAACGACCTACTGTACGTCGAGGAGCATTGTAAGCTGCTGTAGGCACGATACACAACACTCGCACGTCTTCCGGGCTCTCAATCACACTGCTGTCGAATTACGGGGGACCATAGATAATAGGACCTACGGTACACACAAACACCCGTATAGTTCCATATTTTTACCAACAGTATTTGGTCCTACTTACTATGGCCCCCCGTGACAGCGTGTCTGTCTGTAAGACCAAGGTGTGCCATGTTGGGTACCAGGGCGAAAGCTCTGATGCGTTCCTACGCACATTTTTTATAAATTCACAAACGCCGCCAAAGGTGCTGAGTTTGTGCAGGGGTCCGCTCGTTTTTATCCAGAGCGATGATTATTTCCGAACAAGGTGGTTTTCGGAAAGATCCGGTCGAGAGCCGTCTGAAAAGAATCATTGTGTTCGATTTTAGCACCCTTACCGTTATCGAGAAAAAAACGAGCGAAAAATATCGCACCCCTTTACGAAACTCAACGACGTTTTCGGTATAAGGCACGTGCGGTTTGCCGGCCTAAAACGGGACTGCAGCCCTAAACGACGGTTGGTCTCGAAGTCATTGGTTTGGGCGATTAAAAGTGAGCTCATTGAAACGGTGAAGATAATTCAAAACTCAAAGTTGATGTATGCGCCTACTACAACGTATGATGCGCCACCTGCGAGTTCCTGACGTCGAAACCGAGGTTGCCAAGCGTTCCAGGCACGATGTCCCCCGTCGGGTCCTCCTTCCAGCCTAGTACGAAATCATTAACCTGCCAGTGCACGCGACAAGATCGATGTGGTGCGCGTGTGACAAGCGCTCTGGTCCTAGCGACACCCTCGAACCACACTCGTGTGTATTGTTTTCGCAGGAAATTTGTACGTGCCATGCCCGGAAACAAATGCCGGGGTGCCATTATTTTTCGGCCGGTATAACATTACACCTTTACTGACTGGGGGGAATACGAAAGCAAGAGGTGCATGGCCGATGGGCATCCGGTTGATTTCCCGGCATCTGTCAGCGGTATGTTACCTAAACCTTGGGGGTGAGATCGTACAGGTGTCAAGCTGTAAACGATGCGTCTGCCGGATGTTTTCCCGACCATAGGCAGCGCATAAACGGGTCGGACGGACGCGACTTGAAGCCGCAATGTCTGTTGCTGAGTAGAGGCAGAGGTTCCTTGCCACCACAGGAAAGGCTTGCACAGCTAAATGGAATCGCGACCAGGTCGAAGTGAAACTGTCGCGTTTGCATACGCGTCTTGGACTTTACTGATGCGGCCCGCAGATCGACAACACGTACATCAGCGACTATTATTCTCCGGTGTTAAAACGTCAAAAGCCAAAAGGGAGAAACGATCGAAGCGTGGAATATCTGGGCCCGTCCAGAAGAAACAAAAATGTTCGAGCCATGCTTAGTAAATACCGTATCGTGACGCTGAGCGTCAAGAACCTTGGGCAGGGTCTATTCTATACGAAGCACCTGGCTGGAGTTTGAGTAGTGTTCATCGTTGAAGACGAACGGCAAACATCATGCACGGCAACCCCCACAATATGAGCCTGACGGTTAGCTTAAAGAACCTTGAGCAGGGTCTATTCTATACGAAGCACCTGGAAGTAGTTTGAGTAGCGTTCATCGCTGAGGACGAATGACAAGCATCATGCATGGCAACCCCCACAATATTAGCCTGACGGTTTGGAACGTTTCGAAATTCTTCGCTACTTGGAGCAATATTCGGTAGACCTGGTGCCGTTGTGTTTCCGAGCTGTTCGCACGAGCTCAATAGCTCACCCGTACCAGGACTTCGAACACATTTGATTGCACAGCCCGACCAACCTTTCTCTACCCTACATTAGCACTAGACCCAATCCACCAGTACGAAGACCGTACTGACCGGCAATTTTTCACTTCGAGGAGCTCAACATTTGGAACGTATCGCGTCCATAAAGTACTAGTCCCCACCCTGGGATATCTCCCATGGCGACCGCCACAACACAAGCGCAACGTTCGCACTAGCTTCTATTTGTGGGCCTCTATTCGTGTGAAGAGCGAGCAAGCAAACGGTCCTGCCTACAGCAGATTTCTTCCATGGTGAGGAGGGCGGGGGGGGGGGGGGGGGCGGGCACGTGTAGTCCGTCAATGTTCAACCACTCGAAACCCCTCGGCCGAGAGACTGCCCTGCTTGTTATCTTGATTATCATAATCATATTTTGGTTTTTAGTTTCGCGACATTAACCGACCATGAAACTGCTACTCTACGCGAAAAACATAGAACGTTTGGAGTGAGGTACGAGACTACAGTACTTACCCTAGTGAGCCTAAACGCGGCAGTCAAATAAATTGCACCAGACTCCTCTCGCCATAGTACAATTCCTCACCTCTGCGTCAGTGGCCCCGTCGATGACGATGATGCCATCCTCCCCGGTATTACGATTGTTAGAGCCCTCGTACACAAACAGGAACGAGAACTGAGGAGACTCGGCGATCCATGAGCCCGACAGCGTCACGCCACTCTTGATGAAAATGGGTCCGTCCACAAAGTGGTCTCCGAGGTGCATTTGGATCTTCGGCCATGATTCGGGGGGAAGGGGGGGGGGGGGCGAGGAGTGTAAGACCGCAAGTCTCACACAAAAACAGACGAGGATGTTGGTGTGTATAATATCGTGACAATACCACGGAGAGATCGCGGGTAAGTTTCTGGTTTTCGCATATCCAGCAAAGCCGTGAAGCCCTATGAGTCAACCGAAACGCCTATCATAGTTTGCTGGCGTTTTGCGCGAGGCATCCGGTGAACCCACAAGCGTCACGGAGAAAACGACGTTGTAAAACAGACGAAGCGAGGGAAAGACAGAGAACAACTTTCGACGTTTTTCTTGTCATACGGTTCGACCGGGGCTGCAGCTGAAGCTCCCGACTAGGAGCTTAACAGCAAAACCGCCATTCGCACGGAGTGTATCTTGGGTCGAAAACGCCGTTTGCTGGTATGTTATGTGCAGGAAATGGAAATATAGACTTGGTACCTGGAGTCATAGCTCGATGGATACGTTGAGATACATGTCAACGCGGATGTTGACCGTGCAAGCTTAGTTTACTGAAGTAAGTATTTCCCACCGAGAATGAAGGCGAGAACTAGGTACTCGAAGCTGGAATGATATCACGATGCGTTCGTTGGGGCTACAAACAACGCGATGCCGGCTACCACAGATTGACGTGAGGGTAAGGTTTGGCACTGACGAAGACCGTGGAGTCGTCGAGTTCGCCGACGCAGTCCGTGCCGTCAAACGTTGCACCCTTCGTCTCGCAGATGACCGTCATGATGTCTTCCTGGTCGGACACTCCATCCACGATGATGTCCGGAATTACGTTCCAGTCTTCGATATTCGTCGAGACCATCTGCGTTCACGTTCAGGCGTGCGCGCGATTAATCGCAGACGGTGCACGAAGAGGGACATATTAGGCCACCACAGTCGCATCGGTAAAAGAGGTGATAACCGCGCGATGTCGTTTCTCCCACCTTCAGGAATATGACCCCATGCTTCCTCGTCCTCAATTATACACAATGAACGGCTCTGTGTCGATATATAAGATTCTCCGGGGTTCAGGACACCTGGCACCTAACCTGCTAGGCCTAAGGATGTGGCTCTGCAATTGCAGGGCCCAGATCGGAAGCGGAACTCTCCCGGGAAGATTCACTACAGACGTATTGCCGGAAAGCAGCCATTTCCGGCACTTGTCTCACGACACAGCTCTTAGCACCCACAGTGATCCCCTCGACATGACGAGGCGCCTTCACAAAGGCCGTATCGTAACGCATGCAGTTCATTATCTTTCACCTCAGTGCAGCCTTTAAGGCCTTGCAAGCAGCGCGCATCGTGACTCGCCATACGTTGTATCCGCTGCCAGGATACCCCGGAACACCAAGGAGCACAAGCGGCAGCTTTTCACGATACAAACATTGTCGATGCACGACGCGTGATTGCCTTACAGGGCCATCACAAACTCCTCCCCGAGGCTCCTTATCTGCAGAGCTTCATACCCCCCCCAGAAAACACATTTTTGAAATGATTCGTAGGGGCTTATCTCGATGAGTAACATCTCATGGCCTCGTTGCCAACGAAACATATATTTACAAACGAAAATGATGGACCGGGTAATTCGTCAGCTGAGGATCTCTATCAGCCGGACATAGACCGGCCAACAAGTGCCACCGGTATCGCACATCACACGTCCCACTACATTTATTGGTGAGCACCTCGAAGTAGCCCGGAGGTCTTACGGTCGGCTCGCCTACGACCTGGAAGTCGACAACGCGTAAGGTCGGGTAGTCCGGGAAGTCGTCGAACAAAGGACCCGACACGGCGAAAAATTTCAGTCTCGAAGTATCGAGGGCACTTTGGGAGAGGGTGAACTCCTCCCACGTGTTTCGTCCTCCCGCGGTCGTAAACTCCTGCGGGGGGGGGCATAAACGCGCACTGTCAGCTGTCAGTGGTTCTCGTGCAGGCCCCAAAACAAAGCGTTCTTCATTTTTGCATATCAGTAATTTTAGTCATCAGCGAACACAGCAGCCTCAGAAAACTTAAGGTGAACCTCTATCGTAGAACGCCTCTGATCCCACCCCGACCTGACCTCATATGCCATCTTGCTCCCACATACAAATTGTGTTTGTTTGAGTAGTAGGTGTACGAAGTACATCTACGTGTACCTGTAGCATCCAGCTTGTTGTGGAGGCGTTCTACGATAGATGTTCGCCCTACATTTTCTGAGGCTCCTCATTCGAGGACCTCTATACCTCACCCGAAGATTGACTTAAGCAAAATGAAAATGTGTCCAGATGAATAATCTCATGGCCCAAGTATATAAAACGTTTTTTTCGAACAAGATTGGCGTTGCAACGGGTTTGGGGTAAGGAGCCCCACCATTCAGAAGAAACATTTGCGGAAATGGGCTACCTCTATCGTAAGACACGTCTATGTTTGTTTCAGTAGTCGCCAGCGACTTACATCGACGACTTCCTCGTTGTCCACGTCGTACTCGACCTGGAACACGAACGTCCTGTCGGCCGGGAATCGCATCCGTACAGCGGTGACCGTGGAGTCGCTCACTCGGAAGCTGGTCCAGTCGCCCGACTGCCGTCCAGGCCAGCGTGGCGGTTATCGACCGGCGCGACGGACGATTCACGGGCGTGACCAAGCAAAGGGTTTCATACAAACATGAAATATGTGTGGTCATGACAGCCTACCCCTTTTACTACTGTATTTCAATGTGCTTTGTTCGGACTATGAAAGTGCGGTCGTAGAGGTGTAGATGTTTCTTGTGCAATTCCATCCGAGAAAACAGGAGTTAACCAAAACCAAAAACACTTTGAGGTGACAAAGCCCCCCCCCCCCCCCCCCCCCCCCCCCCCCCCCCCCGGTACGCATCGTCGCCCTCCGCAAGTACCCTGGATCCGTCGTTTGTTTGTTGCGCATGGGTTGTTCGTGAACATGACGATTTCGTTTCCGTCGCACGTACGTGTTTAGAGCGAGAAGAGCTTATCAATCTATCCAAAAATGAGTACGAATCTCTCGGACATCACGCTGCAATTCGGTCCGCACATTTCCGGCAGCAGTACTCGTATGTAGTGACAACTTGCACGAACGGATCGTCTCTTCCTATATTCTAACCTAAATAACCAACCTCCGGTAGGGGGTCACACTTTCAAGTCCGAATCATATTCCTGCCAACGGGGGCTCCTCCACGGAAAAGCTTCGCATCATGCTTGCATCCGATGTGTGTCGCGCAGTATGATTCGCAAACCCGGTGTGGCTGCGTTTCGGACTTAGCTTGCAGTCTTCATCGAAAGCATCCGGTTGTTTGGTGGAGGAGCGAGCTCCTTCCGTGGAAAACGTAAGAGCCTCCGAATATTCGGGTTCTACGGGTACCGTATCACGCACCAACCATGATACTACTGTGGGATAGCGTTTCGGGGTTAAACGTTAGCTGTCACATGGGGCTCGTCAACTCTGGAGAACTTCGCATTATTTTACAGGGGTTCTTACTTGTGAGTTACAGCCGTGACACTTGTCATTTACCTAGGTCGTTCGTCGCGTACACATTTTAGAGGGCTGTTCATAGAGCTGAGCCTACAATATACCTTCGACAGACAATCATGTGCACCTGAATGACTTGGTTGTTTTGAGGGCGGATACATTTTGCTAATCAAGAAATTTTCCTACCGTAGTTGAAACAGCCGCCAAGTCTGCACGATCTAGCCCAGTGTCTCCCGGATCTGATCTACTGTTCACACACAGATCCCGCCCAGTATGCCTCAACGGCAAGGTTAGGATCACAGGACTACTTTATATAAACTTTTTTTCTTATTATTCAAACGTGCTTGGGGTGAGGGTGAGAAAGGCGTCGAGCTCCTTCAAGCAAGTTGTACGTAAGGACTCTCAGTCGTGGCGAGCGAAAAGCTCACATCGGGAATGTCGAACTTGAACCTGGTCGGGGTCTCCACATCCTCGTCTTCGTCGTCGCGGAAGGATCCCTGGCGTGGCAGAAGGGGCCGTGAAGGTCGAGAGGAGGAACCAGGTGGGCGGCACATCAGCAGGGTCTGTCTACAAGACCGTAAACCGAGATGTTGTGAAAGCGCAGAAGGAAGCATGTATGCAACAGACGAAATTGCACGGTAGGGGTGCACCAACAATCTGGTGGGGCTCCTCATTTTGGGAAGCTTCAAACCCAACCCGAAAAAACGGATGCTACGAAAAGGGCGGAGCGTGTAACCCGATCAACGATCCACGGCTTATAAGGTGCACAAACGAAACCGATGTGATGCAAAAACGGTTTCCCCAACGATATTGGGTTAATGATTCCGCCAGTCAGTTGGCGAAACAACTATCTACCAGCACCGTAGCCCGCTTCGAAATCCTATGTCGAGGGTGCAGGTTGTTTCTGGGAGGATGATGCGAAGAGAGGGGGGGGGAGTGGGACTGTCACAGTAACGGTTAGTGGGTAAGGACTGCTGTAGTGCCCAGTGTGCCGCAAGGCGAATGGTTGGTTTATTAAATCGTGTTTTAGATTGGTTGATTGATTGGATGGTGGATTTGCTGACGTTTGATTGATTAGTTTCTAGTACTATTACGGGGGTCCATAGTTAACAGGACCAAATATTGTTAGTAAAAATACGGTTTTTATGTACGCCATAGGTCCTGTTAACTATCGACCCCCGTAATAGTTTATGTATATGTCGCCGTGCTTTCACTTCAGGGATGATATTGGGGGTGGCCGTGCTCGGTTGGACGAATTGTGCTATTATATATGGATTGCCGAAACAAATGTCAGGCCATCGAGCAATGCAACGAGCGGTAGCGGTGTGGTACATGTTTGTTTCGGCTCACATCAAGAGCTCAATATTCCACCCGAACTGTTAACGTCTTGACAACATCTATTGGCGCGACCCAACCCAACAGTTCCATGCGCTATTAATTGTCCGAAAACATATACACCACGAGTAAAAACCGTTTTTCTACGATAGAAGAAGCACGTTCGGCCCAACACATTCATGATTCACGAAGCCCGTTAAACGAGAAACTACACGATATCGTCCGAGTATCATTCACGCCATACGCGTATTGCACGCATACTAGACCATATGGAGTTTGGTAATCAGTTTAAGCATACAACTGTTGTCAAAAGTACGTTTTTTGTGTGATGTGTAGAGCTTCTCACGCGATGAGCTTTGGAAAATTGGCTTTGCACCTCTCTACCGTAGTTGCTCTCCTGAGGCGCTCGATCATCATAAACGATTGAGTGAAAACGTTAGTCACATGTAGGCTATCTGGAACGAGTCAAACAAGCGATATATGGTGGAACGAGACGACATGCTTAGTTTTCGTCGCTACGTGATGTCCACGTTCGACGCGACAACAGGATTGGCTCGCTCGGGTGTCCGGACTTTAGGAGCTTTGGTCAGGCCACTGTGTTCGCTGGAGTGCGATATCGGCCATCACAAGTGTTTTTCGTGAGACACCGTTATTTGTCGGGAATTATAGGCTGGACGGCGCGCGGCGGTTTTGCCTGCATCCATATTTGTCATACAGGCTTTCTGGCTCTACCCCGCACCGACCCCGCCCCTGTAGTTTACGCGGTTGTAGCAACTCCCTTCGCTACGGAGCAGAATCGAAAACCAAAACAATCCGATTAATCCCGCCAGACAACGGTCGTTCCGGATTCACGCGACCCAAGGCGAAGATGTGGAAGTTGACAGCAAGAAGCGCCACCTTTGAGTGGTCGGGGAAGGAGACACTTTGTACACTACTACGATAGACCGACAACCGACCGTCTATCGCTGTCATCCTTCTGCGTGTGTGCCTGCTTGTTCTTCACGTTAAACCTCACTTTCTACTCATCGACATCCAGCACACAAAGCGTCCGTGCAGTTTATTTTTCACCTCCGAGACGTACAGCTCCGTAATGACACAATTACGACACAGAACAACTACATAGTGTGAAGCAACATGAGGGGAGTAGATGATGCCATGCCATGCCATCGCACTGGATACGACACCAGCACAACTAACAACCTACACACGCCTGCAGCCCAGATACGTTGACAAAAAGGATATAGGATCGAAACGCGTACAGCGGTGTCCCTCATCGATCAGCGGTATCGGTATACTTACGAAGGATTGTTGGAACGAGAAGACAGGAAGAGTCCCGGCGACTACGTCGTTCTTCCTCCGCTCGAGTACGATGACCTGCCACACAAAGAGTAGACAAAGAGCGGAAGGGGAGTCTGAGGGCGAATATTAATAGGGCTGTAAGTTGCTGAATCTCAATTCATCGACCCAGTAGCTACTAGTGCCTAGGTCATATACAAGTTGTTACTTATCTATGCATTTTTAAAGAGGGGGGCAGTAGTACCACAAGGCCTCCTCGAAGCTATGTCCTATGAATCAACCGTCAACCGCCACAAACAAATACTTGACCCATTTCGCTGAGGCAAACGCCTCAAAACACTCGAGGTGGTTAGCGGAGGTTCCGCGTGTTCGGATCCGGCTGGCTCGTCTGTGGCTCGGGTATATAGCACGTATTGTTTGTGCCTTAAGCTTAATGTGACATGCATGCTTACCAGAGGGATGCACCTAGTAAATTCTGAGGTTTACGTGAGGAGCTCTGTAATAACCACAAACGGCTTAATGAGAGGTGCACACTTAACTCGACGAGCAATCCCATGACCCACGACGACCATATCAAAACCAGTTTGCCAAAATTGATGATATTTGGTAACTTCCTCAACTGAAAACAGAGCAATATGTTCTGCCGGAAAGTGTTGCCTACATCTATTATCATTTCACTCGTCGTTCTTTAGGTGGTTCACTTAGCCACACGACTTTAAAGCGGTGGTGGAGCCCAGCCGGCTCACAGTCTTTACGGAGGACATATTCCACACGGTCTGCGATCTGACACATTTCAGATACGTGCTTTGGGTAGTTTATACATGGTTCGCCAACCATGAGTGACACGTGTTGGGTCAACCGCTACCACCTCAGAAAAGATCGCAAGTTAACCGCTCAAACCGACGAATAAGAGGGTAGCGACGCGCTTGCTACGTACGCTTCACTGCAGACGCGCGACCGGTGCTTGGGCCGAACATACGGCGACCGCCTGTCGTGTGTTTATACATCAACGGTAGCGCCTGTTGTTTCTGAGGTTGCTTTCTTGAATAGGTCGCAACATTTCCCCCTCGAAACGTGGCTTTGATGATGTAGGGACGCATTACCTCGGCCTATCGTAGGCATTGTTCAAACAACACTGCAAGGCAAGAAGAATGGAATTCCAAGTGACATTGAGTGCTGGGTAGTTCCTCAGTTTTGGAGCCTATGGGTATGCCACCCCTGTCGCCGCACGCGTTGATGGAAGAGCTCTCAAAATACAAATATAGGTCACAACCCAGACACGTACCCCCAAGGCCGCTCGTATAGAGCGTTGAGTTTGCCCAGGAGTACGGTGGTAATTTTGAGCGCTTGAGTTTTGTAAGAACTGATAGGAAGGTCGCCAATTTTGACAAAAAAAAAAAACGTGTTGTCGGAAAGGTCTAGACAAAGGCCTTTCCATAATAGGATGCTCGACTTGAGTATTCTCTCCGCTGTTGACAAACCAAGCGCTGAAGAATACCATCGCACTCCTGTACCAGGCCAAGGATCTTTACCTTTGTACGGTATACAGAAAATGAAGTGCACTTGAATATGCCGCCGTACTTTTTGAGCGAGCTCAAGGCTCCTTTCGGCAGTTGTACGACGAATAACATCGTACAAAGCAGATGAAATTGCATCGACACTGCTTGGCTCTTCGTTCGAGGAGCACCCGGCAGCCACAAGCCTTTCGGCCCAAGTTTGCTACTGCTATTTTCGTAAGGCGCACGTGGTCTTGCCTCATTGATGCCAATCCACTGAGTGTACCGTTGGTGCCTCAGGGTCAACCTGATCAAGCTCGTGTGGACGCTGACGTCGAACGTCTGATAGCCCGTAGTATCTCCGGCGGTGATCGCCGAGGGCACCACCGTCTGGCGAAACAAGCAGCGCCGGAGACAAGGGGGATTCAGCGGAGCACAAAAAGTACGACACCGATTGTTATATATTGTGAGTGTGTGAGAGCGTGTTTGACAAATAGCTCGGCTTATCGTCGTACCAGAGCTGCGTGGCTGCAAGAACTCGCACCGCACCGCACGCTCGCACCACTACACCATTTGCATGGGCCGTCGCTAATATGTATATGTATCGTCGTTTAACCAGGGTCGCAACAGGGGCAAGGCATGGGGCACCTGAACGGTGAACTGAAACCATTTCGGTTTCGCCTTATTTATCGTCATCGACCTCTCTGTTGTTCCTGCCCCCTCCGTCGTCGCAAGTCACGTCCGGGGTCACACAGCAGCCTCCCCTGCCCTTCTCCACTAGGGTGCGCGTCTTGCATTATTTTTCGCAGGCAGGGTTCAGCAATTCCCGCGTCGACTCCAGTCGACTTGTACGATCGAAGAAACACTGCTGTAGAGTGGAATAGGTTGTTGGTGCTATCGCCGTACAATTTCTATCTATCTGCAGCTCATGAAAAAAAACTATTCGTCGTCACTCTTGTTCTCTGCCTTCAAGTGGATGCTGTGCTCTGCAAGGGTGAAAATCTAGCGGCAAACGACGTACGTAAACTGCGCTCCTCGATCCACTAATGGTCTCAGAGTAGCGTAACATTCTTCAAACATACATTCTGTAAAACAATAGAGTATCGGGCCACTTACCACCCAGCCCTGAGCGGTGTGAAAGCCCTGAGGTTGAACTCAGCGTGCTGCTCATCGCCAAGGTGGAATGCTGCCGAACGGAACATGTGTGCGGGGACGCAAAAAAACGTACAATAGTGCGGAGAGGGAACATGGTGGGGAACTCCCTTCATCATCTCTTTTCCTGAGGATTCGGACTGAATTGCACAAATTTAACCGCCCGATATCCTGCTGTGAGGTGATGCGACACGTATATCCTCATCCGCTACCAGGGGTAAGCACGTGCCACGGTATAGGGGTGGTGCACCTGAAAACAAAGCAAAAACAAGAATGGAGGGAAAATGAGCTCTTAAAACCTTTGAGGCCCCTTTGAAAGCGGTCGAAACAACGAGAACGTTGGCGTTACCGGCCGTCTACGAAAATAATCATGTTGAGCCCGTGCCGCGCGACTCCTTTACACCATTGTGACTCGGACACCAACCATTGTATCATGCTCGATGACGTAGTGGTCGTCGCCGTTGATGTGATCGCCATTTCATCATCGGCGACTATCCGCGCTGGAGTCCCGAAGGGGTTCATTCGATTTGCAATCCCAGGGCCTAGGTCCTGTGACGACACTTGCTGTGAAACGCAGACGATTTTAGAGAGTTCCTCATTCATGAACAGGTTGGCTAAAATGCCCGACCCGTATCGTAGAAACGCCTTGGTATGTTTACGCCATTCGTAGTGCATGCGGCCTTGCGTTTCTCACCCAAACACGGAGTTTGAAACCACATGTTTGGTTGGCGCGGCGCAACAAGCGACGGCATTTAGAAAACAAAAGCCAAGAGACCAAATAACAAAACAAAATAACATAGAGGTGCCAATTAATCGAGTGGCATCGACAAACCAACGCGAGTGGCCCTGGGCGGGTAGACTAGGATACGTTGAACGTGTCCTCTCCCTAAAAAATGTTGAAGGCGTCTCCTATTTGGATAAATAATTCCCCGCTGCCTTTGACGGAATGCGTGGTCAACTGTCTAGTGGCTACACGGCAATCAACAAGTGAGTATGCCGCCCTCCGCCCTCTCCCTGTACCTGCCGTTATCTTGGCCATTTTCTACGTATGTCAATACACTTAGGGTGATAAGGTACAGTGACGGGGCTCACCCAATTGGATTTGACGAACGTAGCGGAAGAAGTTGAGACCCAAGTCGATCTCACAGTCACCATCCGCCAGACCACATGACCACCGGGTGTCCAAGTCTCCATCCTACGACAGGAATTTTTTCATGCGTCGAACAGATCATTTACGTACTCACTTCCTGTATCAAGATAATTCCGAGCTAAGATAAAAACGTGATCTGAACGATCTGTGCCGCTCACGCTGCCGAGTGGGACATCCACAACCTGCATATTGCAGCACATGTTTCCTACGTTGAAGATGCACTAGCTATGCAGTTGGTGACGAGATAGATCTACCGTAAGTCTACTGCGGGCCATGCCCAGTCCAGAACGTGGACGTTCTCCTCGCACCTTTATGAATATCACGCGACACCCCTCAAAGTGGTTCGGAGAGTCGCACCCGCCGTCGCTAGCCGACCTGGCATCGAAGACCGGCTCCGTGGAAGAGCCGGGATTCCCCGCGCGGGGAAGCGGCCCAGTAGGTTTAAGCCACATTTTTTCAGCCACGGGTCGAGTGGGAGCATCAACTCCCACGCGGAGGTCGACCTATACAAGCCAAAACAAGGTGAGACCGACGACCGACGCTTTTAGTGTACCGCGTTTGAACGACGTGGATGGACGAGTGGGATGCACTCTAGGATACAGGTTTTCGTTTTGTCTGATACAGGATACATGGGACACACGCAAAACAGCAACGGTTTGAGCGACCACAACCCGTGTCGTCGTGCAAAGGACGCGTGCAACAATTGGAATACGAACGCTGTTGGGCCTAAAAAAATATCATTGCGAGAGACGTGGGTCCTCCGCCGATAAACCACCCGGAGTTACCCGGCAATGCACCCCCTTCGTGTTACACAGTATAGTTCATCAGCACCAAAGGCCCCATGGCACTGCTCATCGGGTTAAGCAAGGGTACACGAAGAAAATAATATTCGACAGACAACTTTGTTTCGGAGTGCCAGACAGGGGAAGGTATACTAAACCAAGTAAAAAAAACGAAAATATAACACGTTTTACACCATTTCTGACTAACCATCCCAACTCGCTACAGTTTTTCGTGTTGACCACCTGGTGGCGAGTGTGGCTCCGTTTTCTATTGATTTTGTTTCGTTCGTATACCCATGAGTTAAGCGTGCGTATGACCGAGAAAAAATGGTTCGGATTGTTTGGTGTGGAGCTCCTCCTGTGATGAGCTGAAGGAGTATGAGCTGCTCCATGCAGGCCGGGTTTAATCATACCGCCCCAATGTATCTCTACCACGATGCCGATACCATTATCTACTCGAGGGTGACATATGTGGTGTCATTGTGACCGTAATAAACAGCGGAGAAGGTGGTATAGCTAGAGATATTTTAGTTACGGGACTACTGTAGGCATGCCGCTAGCGGCGAGAATGTGTCCCGGCCAACCTCAGGGTTTGAAAATGACCAATGTCAGGCAGGTTTTTCAGTAGCAAGAAATTAATAATTTTGCATGGATTTTCTAAACCAACTAGTTCCAGGCACAGTACTTGAAGGAAAGTCTTAAACAACCGTTTGCACATAACTCACGGAACAGTCCTCGTAGGATCAATATCGAGTCACATTCAAGACCAAAAGTAGATCCTGCACTTTTGTAATTACCAGGAAAGCTAGAGTTTTTGAGATATTACCCGGCTACGGTCTAAATGGCCACGCCGTCATTAAGAGGTTGCCCCTGAGTGTATGGACACGTGTTCTATGATCCCCTACCAAGCCTTGGACGAATGGGGTTTATGTTTGTTCAACTTATTTTAAACGAATATGTTCGATTTCAGAAGGTCCCAACAGAAACATATGTTTTGTACCAAATTCCAACGTATGACCGAAGAGCAACGAAATAGAAACCAAACCAGAGTTTTCGGCATTTCCGGGTTGCCAGGGTTTCATGGAACACGTGCGTGCCAAACTTCACGGTCTATCCCCAAAAAGTGGCGAGAGCGTTGGGTGCGTACGGAATGTGGGGAGATAAGCCTGAACCAGCTCGCACCCCCGTCGCAGATGGCGTCAGAGCCCGTAAGCACGCTTTTGAGATGTGGACGGCAAAGAAGCTGCGATTGTGTATATCAACCGTGAAGAAACAATTTGTAAATCCCGGCGTGAGACGTGCCACACGGGGATCAATGGCGTATCATCGACTCACCTCGTTGATGGCGATGATTCCGCCGCTCGATGGCACCGCTTCGATCTTCACGTAACGGGCCACGACAAGCATGCCGCCGAAGGTTTGCAAACCGTCGCTGCTCGCGGGACGTCCGCCGGCCTCGATTCCCGAGCGGACGGAAACAAAGTCACCCGACTCGCCAGCTGCCATGACGTTGAACTGACCCCCGGCATCGCTATCCTCGGAGAACGCTAGAATTGGAGAGAGAGAGCGAGAAACGTGTACAGGGTCAGATGCGGTACCACGAACCATTCATGGCGCCATACGCGAATCGTCCCAAGAGCAGCCTTCACATCGTTCCCGTTCAAGTTGTTGGCATATCTTCACTTCCAGAGGAGTTCTAGCTTCCGTTGCCAAGGGTTTATGACTGCCTCGCAGGCCTTGTCTAGTAGGGTACGTTGACTAGATTCCCAATATCGTGTGCGACTATTACGGGGGACCATTATTATAGTAAAAAAGGACCAAACATTTTAAGTAAAAGCAGGGAAATATATAGGTTTTCGCGCGTACCGTAGGTCCTTTTTACTGCGGTTCCCTGCAATAGCATTGCGGCACGAACCTAAAATTTCCCGTGGTACAGGCAAGGGTTGCACCGACGGAGTTCCTCGAGTTAAGAAGCCGCCCAATATGGCTGATGAGGCGTTCTACGACAGAGGTGTCACTTTCAAGAAAAAAACGTATATGAGCCGCCACGGCATCCTTACCGGGGGCTTCGCGTTTCAGACTTCGATAGAGCCTGGCCAGAGAAGAGTATGTAACTTGTGCTCTTCACTGTTGGGCAAAATGCGTACGTACACGTACTACTGTAGATGCGAGTGGCATCAGTCGTATTCTTATGTTTGTCTCCGAATTCCGCACTATACCTTAGGGGGACATAGGTGCCTCAGAAAAATTGGGGTGAACCTTTGTCGTCGAACGCCTCTGACGATCCCATGGATTCTCGACAGGTGCTACGATAGGACTGATGCATGTTTCGCCAACAATTTCCCGCTCACAGGCGCTCCTTAACCGAGTAACTCTGCTCGATATCGTTTGGACAGCATCAATACTTACTACGGTATGTGTGGTATCCATACCTGCGAGTCGTTGTTTGTGGGTTTAGACCATCGGGTCGCAGCTATATCTGTTCCTGAAAGAGACAGTTTGTTGGATTTTATAGGTACACAGCATTCCTCAACTATTACGAGGGACCATAGCAAAAAGGACCCACGGTGTACACAAAAACCTATATATTTCCCTATTTTTGCTAACAATATCTGGTGTTATTTACTATGGTCCCCCGTAATAGCCCCTTTTAGCCCTTAGAGGACCGACCCCACGTTTGGGGGACAAACCACCCAAATCCCAAGCAGTTTGTGTCCCCGAAACAAATCTACTGTGGGTGCAACTCTTATCGTGGCATGTGCGTCACTCTTGAACAATCTTGTTTAGATGCCTTACCCCATCATGGCATGATGGTGAGTGTATTGGGCTACGCAAAAGTTTTTTTTTCGATTTTCTGGAAGCGTTGATCGTTGGAGCTACTTGAGCGAGAGGAAGACTCGAGAAGTATAGGCGGTACCTCTATCGTGTAGCAAGGGTCCAACCGATCCTAGCCCTGACCCTACGACCTCGACCTGAACAAATAATACGATGAGACCTTATTATGCGTGCGTGAGGGTTACTATGGTTGTCAAGTAAGGTACGATAACGGGCTGGTCTCTCGCGCGGCTGACGCTGTAGGAGAGAAGCTACGATAGGGGGCGGGGTACAATGCGAGCCGCAATATTGTCGGACTGGCATGTCCCCTCCCGTAGTCAACTGAAGAGCTACACAATGTTCGATTTCAATCCTGTTTGGCGTTTTACGGCATTGCTCGTTTTTAAGCGGGATGTATGAAACGTTTCTTCTCAGAATGATTTCAGCTGTTCAAGTAGGAAAGCTCCTTCTGCTAAGAACAAGAGAAGTGCCTGAAACCCCGTCCTTCCGTACCACTGCTCGCGGCCATAATCGCCGACAGCATCGGCAGCACAGCAATCTGTCTGTAAGATTGCACACACGCTAAACCATCACACACTATATGCAACGACATATGCAACGACCTCATGGGTCGAACGCGTGATCGAGTACAGCACAATGGGCGATGGACGCTGTCGGAATAGGTTACCGTCGAGCACATACGATCGTCCTTCCGGTATGGCGGTGATCATTCACCGGCAACAGCAACAAGGCAAATATGTACCAAGGACCGATGCACCGTGCTTACCTATGCGGAGTTGTTGAAGAGACTCTGGGGCCTGCAGATCGTAGGTGATTTCACACACCTCCCCCGATGCACAGGTCCACGACGAGGCATCCGTTGCGTCTCCATCCTGATACCGAGCGCACGACGAACACCCCGAACACGGTGTCAGACTTCATGAGGCAATGCTACTTGGCGCGACTACAATGCCAGGTAAAACGTATAAAGAGAACATTTCCTCTACGAGTCACACCGCCATTTCGTTTTCGGGTACGAAGCAGCATTGCCGGAGTCGCGTTTCGAGATGTACGGGTGGAGCCGTAGCAAACGTAAGCAGTTCCAGCTAGGCCGGAAACCCGTGCGAGCTGGGGTGACACATGCAGGACACGGAACCCCATTCAGCTGTGAAGACGCTGCGTGGCGATCGAGGAAGCACGTTCTTCGGGGGAAACATGTCTCGCTGACGGGGACTACCCAGTGCCGTTGGAATTTCTGTCATGCTTGACAATTGAAGGCGTTCTACGATAGAGGTTCACCCTGGTTTTTGTGAGGCTCCTCACTTGACCTTGAGGAGCTCCATACCTCACCCGAACACTAACGCCAGCAAAGATCAAGTTGCATCCCGATGAATAATCCCATGGCCAAAGCATACCAAAATGTCATTTTTCTAAACAAGATTGGCAATGCGACGATTTTGGGTTACGGCGCCCCGTCATTCAGAAACATTGCTAGTGTGTTACCTCCATCGTAGAACGCGTCATGTGTTTCGAATTGTCGCTAGGCGTAGCGATCCTTTTTCGTATATCTTAGTGTCTGCTTGGGTGAGCTAGAAAAATCATCCTCGCGGAAGAAGCCTACACAAAAAGGGAGCTACACTCTTACCCTATCTTGAGTCTAAATAAAAAAACGCGTTTCGGCATTTTGGTGAACGTGTTTTCTTTACCAATAAGAGGTGTGTTCAAAAAGTGTGTCTTACCAAAGTGTTCATGGCCGACTCGGCATCACTGGTAGCCGTGGCGGAGATCGTTGCCCGCTCGTTGGCGGACGCTCCACTAACCGTCAGCTCGTCGACTTCAACGAAGATCCCGACCTACGGAGCGATGGATCCGAGAAAAACGAAAAAGAGTGGTGTGAGTTAACAAGACCCAGCGTCAGCAATTGTTAGGACTTTTCCGAGCGACGAGACGATGCGTACACGCAGCTTGAACCGACGATGGGACGCAGTAGGATACTCAGAGAAATGACAAAGTGCTGGATGGGATGCCTGTGGGATAGCGTCTTGCCTCAACCGTGCAGACAGGCAAGGATGTTGCCTTGAAAGCGTGTCACGACACAAAACTAAAGTAAAGAGATAGGCAACAGCAGCAGTGGGATTGAAAATTGATGTTCTCCGGATATGATGAAGACAACATTTGTACAATTCCACGCGCCCGCTCTGCTGGCTGTGGAAATCAGTCGACAGCCGTCGACAGCAGTTACGGATGATATATGTTCTAGCAGCAGCAGACGTGAGCTCGCCGCAAACGATGACCGTACAAACAACGTTTATTTAGGAATGAATTGACACAGCAGGCCAGACCTAACCTCGAGTATTCCGAGGTATTCCCCTTCTTCCATGATGCCTTCGATCTTGAATGACGACAGATCCAGGCCTTGCAGGACAGTGATTTCTTGCATCTCGTTCGATCCAGAGGTGGCTTCCCACTGCTCCACAAGCGCAAGATCACTGTTCAAAGTGATGTTGAAGCTCCTGACGCTGTCGGGGTGGAGGGCTGTCGTCGCGGCAATGAATATGCGAGAGAGAGACGGTCATCGTCCTGCGTGAGTTTCGTCGCACGCGACTCATTGCAATGTCAACGTCAGTGTTTCGTCTGGGGCCGGTGTGGATTCAATGTGGTGAGTCAACTCAAACACCGCCGGCCGACGCACGCGCTGTGGACCGACTGCAGAGCTATGAAACACTATCGGCGCCGCATTCTATACTATATCTCTGCTTAAGACATTTACAACCAAAAAGCTGCCGCTGTGAATGGGACAAAGACCCCCCCCGCCCCCCTCGCGAACCTCCACTCCGTACCGGATAGTGTGCAGCACAATGTTCTGTTCACATATCGAAACAGCACACCGCTATCAGGACACATGGTAGGTCTAGGTAAACTCATCGAAACCCTTCAAGGACTGCAGCTCCCGTTTTGGGGACAAACTCCTTATAGAAATTGAGTATCGTCTCCCCACGCAACGGAACTGTAGTCCTAGAAGGCATGAAGGGTGGTGCTGCGGCGGTGGTAAGGGTCTACATTCTTCAGCCGCTCGGAGCCACTCGGCTGAGCGGGACTACACTATTTGTTAGCACTCTTGAGGCTTTAGTTTATTTGTTTTTCGCGATATGGGCGGCCGTGATAGGGCTGTTCTTTTACTCTTCGCCGACAAAATCCTGTTACGTCCGAATTTTGAATAAGGTACAAAGCCACCCGCCCGAGTGAGGTAAACGCGTTAGTGAGCATATTGGAATGATTTCCCCTCCCCTACCAACCTAAACTATAATTATTTCCCCAGCAATTCCTCAGGGCTTGAGGGGCACTGCCAGTCAGATGTGTAATCGCGGAAAAAGAGTATACCCCCTTCTGAGCACGCCTCCGTGTCCCTCGCTCAGAGGCAGAACACACGGCCGGTATGACCGCCCCCTACCGATTTGCACGGAGGAGATGGTCACGGGCTCAGAGCGCGACTCCGAGGTATCGTAGAGAACGCCGCAGAGGTCGCCTCCTTCTGGCATTGTGCAGCCGTAACGGGAGTCCAGGTCCTGGGAGCCATCCTGCAGACATAGACAGACGGGAGGGCGAATCATCGATAACATGCTGTCACTCGCGTGCCGCGAAATAAGGAGGAACGCATCTTTCGACCAAAACTTGTCCGGCTGATGGAGATCCTCAGATAAGGGTCTGCCCAATATCGCGTGAACCCGACGACGTCAATCTTACAGCAGTAACGTTCGTTAGATCCTTGACCCCCACCGATTGATCGTTTGCCGGGCGGCTTGGCTTTGTCTCAAGATTTCGGGATAATCCTCGGGGAAAGTAGCTCTTACAGCGAGCAGGAGCCTCTTAAATACTCCGGTCTAATCGTTCTTCAAGTAACCGCATCGACAGATCAAAGCTGATGGCTCGAGTTGACCGGGAGATTGACAAGGGCATTCAGCGGCGCTTCCGACGCACCACCGGGCTATTATAGCACTAGAACGTGTGGGCCAGCTACGCCGCAAGGTTGTCAGCGCCCCACCCGGCCGATGCCTTCTCAGTGTCTCGCGACCCGTCGAATTGTTGCAGGCCCCGTTCGGCACTATGAGAAACTGACTCCGAAACCGCGATAGTACACATTCGGCATCAGCTGCAAATATATAGATGAATTGTGGGTGAAAGATAAAGTCCAACTAAAATTGTGTCGCTTTTCGAAATCAGAAGAACTAAACATCAGGCACCACGCCAGCACTGTGATACATTAATTTTTTTTCTGTCGACATGGAACGGTCACCACAGCTTGTGTCCCATCTGGCTCGAGCGACGTAAACGCTAGGTTATCGGCAGGGGGTAATTTGCGATGAGGCAGATGAAAGTCGGAATGTAACAAGAGCAGGTCAAACGGGGTGCGAGTGAGCGAGCGAGCGGTAGGGAGAGCTCACCCTAGTCAACCCCGCGATGCATCTGCCCGTTGTAGCGCAACCCGAGTCGAGGGGGTCGACAGTCGGTTGGAATCCGTAGGACCTCTGGATTTCGTAAGCTCCTATGACGGTAGCTTCGGAAATAGACAAAATTTCCAGAATATCCACTTCGAAGCCTGACGTGAGAGGGCGGAGGAAAGTGTTCCATACCAACCAGGCGCGTCAGCGGACCGTGATTTACCACAAAGCTATGTTCGTCACGCGGTACTGGGTCGGGCGAGGAGCCGTTTTACGGCATGTCTGGATTGCTATATAGGTGTGGCACATCTCGTGAAGGGTCTGACTATTTCGAACACAGCGCATACTGTAGTCGCGCGGTTTGACCCCGCATAGGCAAATCTTCGAACGACCACAGCATCTACACAATATATTTGCCACATGAGCGCCTCGGCAACCAAAACATAGCTGTTTCCCCCTGCCTCTGGAATAGTGTGATGGAAAACGAAACGGTGGTCTGCCTAGCTAAGTCCGTCCAGGTACAGCATCACCTGCATGGCTTGTACATAGGCTTGCACAGAGTGTTTACGGCGCCAGATTGCAATGAGTTAGTTTTTGAGCGGCCTCGACTCACCTGCTACGCTCGTGAAGCCTCTCAAGAGAAGGCCAACGGCCAGCAGCGACCTTGAACGACACATGCGGATAAGGCCTCCACCTGTGTCCGAACATTCAGAGGCGCAGCACGATCGAAACAAGCGGTGTTGGCGCCGGCATCATGGTCCAAAAACAAAATTGGCCCTCACTAGTCACTCGAGCAAATACTGTCGACAAGTGGTACCGGGGGGTCCTAGAAGCAGCCGCACGGTTCATGGACAGGTCGAACGAGCGACGTATCCATCCAGGTTGGACTCCAAGAGGGGGGGAAGGGGAAAATACCAAAGGGACACCCCGGTAGACGGGAGATATAAGCAAGGGGCAACCAGCGGGTAGCAAAGTCCCAGATCGGTTATGCGGAACTTGCCTATTCACTGCGATTTGCCGCGACTGCTTCAAACTCGATTTCGTGTGTTTTTTGGCGCTGTTCGGCATGTCTTGATTGAGGAAAGCCGTAGTTGCGAGTCTGTTGCTTGCAGCGTTCGCCGTTCTTGTTTTTCTTAGCGGTGGTTGCTTGGTGTTTTGTTCGCCGTATATTTCCTACCGGACAGCGAGAAATGCTATATACCGAGTAAGACGCCCGATAACCTACCCCCTCGGACGGACTTCAAGGCTGGTTTTCTCTCCAACCGTGCGAATGTAGAGACGGCGCGACGCGTCCACTATGGACGGATCTCGACAAGAACTGTGCAAAGCCGCACCAATTTTGTTGTGTGTGCCATCCATCTTCTGGAGGAAATCCGCTACGAAATTTACCTCAAGAGGTGTTATCTCATCACACGTGTGATACATACGGTACAACGACAGCTAGCTGTCGATGAAGTACGAAGAAGGCGACGTCGCCGGGTGTCATTGTTGTCCTGTGTGTTCTTTTTTTTTCTCGGGATGTTTTTTTTTCGTGAAGCATCATTTACCCCCCCCTCCGCTTCGTGTATGTTTTCTACTCCTTTTTTTGTTTTGTTTCGTTGTTCTTAACCTTTCCTCACTTCCTCGTTTTTTGTTCATTTTTGTTTTGCATTACCCTTTCTTTTCTTAAACCCTTTTCCAAAACGTTTTCCCGCTGTCGCTAGTGGCAGCGGTTGGGGCGGGGTGACGCCGTTAGTACCGAAACCCACAGCAGTAGTGACGCGTGCCACGATAGGGGTAGCACGGTTTGGCCAAATGTTTTTCTGGTCAACGGCAGGGCCTTGACTCAGCAACTACGCAACATCGTTTCGTTTTGAAAGATTCCGGTAGGTACCCAGCCCACGGGGATCGGTCATCGATATGCCCTATCGTTTTTCTCAGAGTCGGTTTTAAGGGGCAGTACAATGGCCCTCGACTGAAGAGCCTGAAATAAGCTACAGTAGGTGGTATTACGGGGGACCCTAGTAAATAGGACCGATAATTGTTTGTAAAGATAGGTCAATATATAGATTTTTGTATGTACCGTAGGTCCTATTATCTATGGCCCCTGGTAAAATATCACATACCGCAGCATGCCTCGAGTAGTATAGAGGTATCATACATTGTGTCAATGTCTAGATGTGTTTGAAGCCCATCGTGGCCACTGAGCACCCGCAATGGTTGGGCGTCCCTCAGGGGGCTGCGGCAATGACGTGTGTTGTCACCGCTTCCGTTTAATGTCTTCGTCGTCGCTGTGATGCCCGCCGTGCTGATACGCTTTACATAAGGAGGATCCAGAGTTTTTGAGGGACTTGATTCACCTCGAAGGAGACCTCGGGGAGGACGGGATTGAGCTTGACCGACTACCATGTGTACGGAGCCATACTGCCCGCCGACGATGGAGGTATTGTGTCTGAGCAGACGGAACGCCTTTTGCATGCCCGTCAGTTTCACCATTTTCGAAGCAGCAGGCTCCACCATATCTGGCACGAAAACGGAGAACACGCGGCTGTGGACACCGAACCGCGCACTCCGGACCTCACTGTTCGTCATCGAAGCAGCGGGCCAAAGGTGTATACAGAGAACGCAGTCCTTGTACAAGGGCGGTCTTGCCGTCGGAAGTGCTGACATTATGCCAGAGATCAAAAGACGGATCCGACTCTCAAGGGCATGCTGCAATCGGTGGGCTCTTCGATATGGAGCATGCGTCGTCCACGATAAAAGTGCGCATGGTAAAGGTCGAGGTGATGGAGACCCTGCCGTATGGGGCTGTAAGATACACTCTTGGTTAGAAGCACTTCGCTGAGCTCCGAACGACACACAATAATCTCCTCCAACAGATCACTGGCTCGCAGCGACGACAACGCACCGCCAAGGCCCTCAAGAAACCACAATGCGATAGCATCGAGACGGCCGTCCACAATCGTCGCCTCCTCTTTGAGGGGACTGTACAGCGGGCGATCAGTGAGTGACCCGTCGGGTGTTGTTCGGGATGATGGCTGGTGGGGAGAACCCGGGACCAGGACGACCAGAAAACATGGACTAATGTCTAGCAAACGATCACAGGGTTTTTCAGGCAACCGAGGGGTCTACGGAAAACTCCAATTCGCTGTTCGAAGCAGAGACAGTGTTTTGGCCGAGTGAGGCTAAAGAAGAGTAGGGAGAAGTATCGGCGGGTCGTCGAAGCGACGGAAAACTTGCATGGCGAGGTGGCACAGGGGCGAAGCGGAGAGGAGCTTGCTGCGCCCCGCCGCTGAGGACGCCAACGACGGCGACAAAGGGAGGAGAGGCGGAGCGGTCGGACTGATACTACAGCTGTGCCGACGAATGCAGAAACGAAATCATAAATTTGGGTGGCAAGGTATCGGTTCGACTACAGTAGCTCTTGGATTCTAGTAGTTTTTGTCTGCTTCTTCTCGAGTTGTTCACTGCAGGGGTGGGGCGCGATAGTGGCAGTACTGATACTTGACTTGACACTCCTATTGGATGGAGTAGAAGGAGCCGGCAGATAGATAGGTGCTGTGAAAAGGTTCCCGAATCAGTATTGTACCAGGCACGAGAAACCATGTTGCAACCAACGCCGTGGGTGTGATTTTATGTTTTTCCCCTTCTCTCTTACTGCTGTCCTGTTTTCGGGCTATTTCTTTATCCCCTCCCCTACGCCGTCCTCATCCCGGTGGCTTGCTCTCCTTCGAGTTGCTTCATCCGTGCAGCAGTGATATGTTCCTCTTGAGCACGTACGTATGGTGTTCTTCTACAAGTACAATATAAGGAGCCTTTCTGGTATCCTTGCGTTCTTTGGTTTGTGTTGATTCATGTCGGAACTATTTTATTCAATTGCCTCTTACCAGGTACCTGGTATAATTTTTTTGTGGTCTGGCTTGGGTTGTTGTGTTCTCGTACCCGGTACGTTCGAATTTCGCTTGGTCTATTTACCGATAGTTTTGTAAACTTGATATTAATCCCATTTTCCTTTATCTTTGCCTCACGATAGCCTGTGCTTTTGTTACCACAAAATAAGGACGTACGTGGTATCTCTGTGGGATAATAAATCAAGATGGCCACTGGGTGTACTGATGTAGTTGGGTAGAAATATCGAGACTACACACACGCTGCTGCCTATGCGCGTTCGGCACTCTTTAACAGTACAACACCACATCCTACCACTAAAGGGCCATTGGCACACTGCTGTATATCAGGCATTAGTATTGGTGTTTCACCTTGACCTTCCTGACTGTTCTGAGCGAGATAGAAACCAATTACTTGAAAATAGTGCGGGATGTGCCTTGTCGTGCTCAGTCAAGCCCAGGCAAGCACTATCAGCAGCATCTCATATACAGATATTTCTGTACCAACCGGCCGCAAGCATCTACTAGTTGCAAGGTAAACCAACTTCATTCATACTGTAGCCCTCACCTATTGATTATTTAACAAGCTAGCACCCACAGGAAATCGCCTCATAAGCAACGCGAAACACATGGGTTGTACATCGGTACACCAATACCGCAGTCAGCGCAGAACACGTCAAACCTACGTAGAATTCAGCGGTAGTAATACAAAAAACAGGCTGATAAAAAAAACACACAAGATTAAGATTCATAGGAAAACATGAAATTCCTATTATTAACAATAAACTTAACCCTAACTTCAAATTGTTTTATTTTCTTTTAGATTGAATAAGAAAGTCAGCCTGGCGGGGCAGCTTTCCTGTTTCTTATCATGTGTCTTGTGATGTACTGATGTACGTAAACGCCTGCAAACGGCCACAGATAGAGGAAGAAGAGACATCATCACTGCATCATATAAAACTCACCTTTTTTCAAGCTATTACTATTCGCCATGAAGAAAGCCGTGGACGAGACGGCCGGCACGAGCAAAGGAAGCGTGTGGGCCGGTGTAATCTGAGGACGGGCCGAAGGCTCCTGCCGTAACAAACAAGCGTCGTCCAACTTTGGAGTGGAGGTGCACCCGTGAGCTTTCGATCCTTGTCCACTCCGTTTCGCTACTTCTACGTCGTGCACGGCCCGATACTAAAATTGAGCTCAAGGCTCTCAGCTGCAAACAGCACAACAGCAGCAGTCACCGCTACTGTGGTAGCGGCACTCCACGTACTTTCTACCTGAACTTCACGAGCTGTCAGAGCTGTGAGATAATTCAATTATTCCAATTTGACAGAGTGATTCTCTGTTCTACGTTTTTTTAAGTCTGTTCGTAAAGTACCACCGCCTTGGTTCCGTAATTCTTAGAAAGAAGAGTTTATATGTTGTTAGTCTTGACTCATGCAGGGTACAATACAGCAGTAAATAATCGAGTTTTATTGATACCCGTGCGTACGTATTGTACATATAACATGTTACAGCAGCAGTAGTAATCTATACGTCTGGGGTGCGGGAGACCGTAGTGTGGTCTTGAAAAGTTTTTAACGGAATCATCGTCTTGGGTACCGTATTGGATGGAATGGAGTCAACGCAGCTTGACCGTATAGTCGTACCTGCTGGATGGCAACATGTCGTATATTGTCAATAACAAATTTCGAGAGTCTTTACAAGAGGAGAATACAGCAGGCTATTCATCATCCAGAATATCGCGACATTTTGTGTCATCAGTATATCACTACACCACACAATCGTACTTGTCTGTAATACTCCGTACAAGTGTATGGGGGCAGGGGGGGGACGGGAGGAGTAGAAGGGAAACCGCGGTAGAAGAGAGTAGCAAAGAGACCGCAGACATGGTAGCAAGGTACTAGGCCGACTAATAGGTTGGACTTTTCTTTGCTACTCGTACCGCCAACTGCTGCGGACGTTCGGTATGTGTTGGCTTGGTGCTTTGATTTTTTTCCATGACTTAACTTTTTCCTATATTTTCCTCTTCTTGTCTTATCTTTATGAAAGAAGTACTACATAGTGTGGGTGGGTGACGGGCGTGTTTATTTTGGCCCACTCATTCTTTCTCTTTTTACTTAGTTAAGTGTTCCCCAGGATGCATATTTCGCTTTTTCCTTCCCGTTTCTTCCCCCGATGCAAGTCCATTTTGGCTCATGCTCCGGGTATGTGTCTGAGCTTTGGCTTCCCATTATATTTTAATATTTGGGATTCTTCTCCTATTATTTTTATGTTTGGTTTCTTCGTTGCTTCTCTTTCTCTATATGATGATGTATTTTGGTTGCTGGCGAATGTATGTTGTGTCAGCCGCACCTATTACGGGGGTCCATAGTTAACGGGACGAATTTTTGTTAGTAAAATTTGGAAAATATATAGGTTTTTATGTACACCACAGGTCCTATTAACTATGGACCCCCGTAATACTCCTGCTGTGCTGTATGTAGTGTTTCGTCAGGTGATTTAACTGGAACTAGTTCATGTCTTTGCAGTTGTTCTTCTCACAGGCACTCAAGTCCAAAGCCGGCGTCCCCGGTGGCTTGGTGGGTGGTCCGCGTGCCTGTCAAGATCAATTTCGTGGGTTCAAGTCTCATCGAGTGCATGCTCATAGATAGGGACTTTTGCTTGCATAAAAAATTGATAAGCGGAAAGCGCGAAAGCGTGAGTTGGCTACATTCTATGAAAATCGACGAGCAGTGCGAATGCTGAACCCTATGCGCGACAAAAAATAAAGGCACGTACCGGGGGGGAGAAGGGACGACACCTGTGACCACGGCTTGTCCAAAAGATCGTCGAGGGTAAAACCTCCTACGAGTGGGCTGGAAAGTAAAAGTGATGAAGAAAAAAAAAAAAAAAAAAAAAAGTGTTGAGTCCGTGCCGACATTACAGACTCGAAAAAATGGGGCGGAAGAATAACTCAAGGGGGATAATATATACCAGACAGAGCTGACCAGACTTGGACCAGAGGGTAACTTTGCGAACCAAATCCAACAAAAAAAAAAACAGAAAAAACAAACAGGAAACATCCAGATAGATACACCTCGTGACTGCAACACACCGTTACTCCATATGTGCTCGAGCAGCACCTCAGGTTTTCTCTGCCTCACTCTGTGCAATAAGGAATGGGGCGTTCTACGATAGATAGAGGTTCACCTTAAATTTTCCGAGGCTATTCACTTGACCTTAAGGAGCTCCATACCTCACCCGAAAAAACTGATTTTCCTGCTAAACTCCAATTGCATCCCGATGAATGATCCCATGGCCCAAGTATACAGGTACGTCATTTTTCGAAACAAGATCGGTATTCCGACGATTTTGGGCTAAGGAACCCCATCACTCAGAAGACGTTTACCGGAAAAAGTGCTACTTCTATCGTAAAACACGTCGAATACGGTCTGTGACCACATGTAACACCACGTGTGCTTCGTACCATGTGCGATATATCTTAAAAGACGAAAAATCGGGGGCCACTGCCACTCAGCAGCAGTAGTAGTCTGCACTGCGTAGCTTTTCATACAGGTATATATGCCATGGTATATATATATATATTCACATCTATCCATGTGCTATCGTCGCCCTTCTCGGTCCAGCTCCTTCCCGGTATAGTCGTAACTTAGATTCTGGGTCACAAATAAGACCCCTTCTCCCCCCTTCCCACTACGGTACGTGCTTTGCTTTTTGTTTCGCTGGAAGGGTTCACCCCTTTCTACCTTCTTCGTCAACTAGCATCGAAATAAGCATTCCCACGCTATAACAAGCGCTCTCGACGGTGGTTGATTGGTATCGTCTGATAATATATCATATTCGTAACTCTCGACATTAACTCCATAACCATTGGTGTTCGAGGTCGACCACTGCTGTGGACCACCAGCGGTGGCAGTTTTGTGTTCTGTTCGATGTAAGAAAACCAGGCACGGTAGAAGTTGGGAAAGAACGTATAAATGAATGATGAAAGGGGGAAAACAAACTCAGTCGACGTCGACGCTCGCCAAAAACATCCACAATATATCAGGTATATGTGCGCTAGTTGTACCGCTTGGTTGGGCGATTCATAACAAAATGTTAAATGACAAAAACGTTGCCGGGCCTCCTACATCAGGAAACCCCTCCCCGCGTGATGCTTTCCGAACCCGTGCATGTCCACTGCGACCGGTATGCACTACAGTAGTTGTCTATGTTGGGCTGTGCTTGCAATGAATGGGTGCAGTGGCGGACATCGGTCGTTCTTCATGATGTGTATCGAACACTCCCACACGGGGGTAGAGGATCGCCGACGGTACACGTAGGCTTAGCATTGAGCTTGGAACTTGAGGCGTGACCAACAACATTCCACGTGGAATACATTTTTGGGCTTAGGATTCCATTCTCGCGCACTGCGACATACACATGCCTCGTACGGGGTAAGGGTGTACATTCCCTTTTCCGAAGCTCTGCACTCCAAGAGCTCGTTATATCACCCAATAACGGCCTTGGGAAAATGTGGACGCTTAACCCGTAAAACAATCACCTGGCCTAGGTCTATGTCTGTATTGGGTACCTGGTAGATACTACGTGGAGTAGCCCCCCTTGTCAGATTTGGGCTAGGTCTATATCGGAACAGCCCCCTCAGTCAGGTTTGGGCTGGCCACAACGTTCTACCACTTCCCCAGCCCTAATCTTTGTCTACCTGGTATTTTCGTACGTGTTTAGCCTTTTGCCTCCCTCGACAACGGCGCGTGTACCGGTTTCCTCGCTTCGCTCTCCTCGGAAGTCAGGTATCGTAGTCGAGTTGACGGAGATTCAGCGGGTTGGAGATGATTTTGCCTCCGGAGAGTTCAACGGTACGCAATACTTCGGTCTGTTCTAACGCGGGCAGGTGTACGCGGCTATTGACGAGGGTGAGCTTTCGTCCGAGATTGTTAGTGCCTGGAAAGGGAGACGTGTAAATCGGTCAATGACTAAGACAAGTAGCAAATGGGTACGCCCCTACCTCCCGTCTCCCCACATCCCCTCTATTTTATTCTTCATCCCAAAGTGTCTTTGGTTCCACCGCGGGTCGTCAGGAGGGTCTCAGTTGTCATTCGAGCGTTCATGACGAGGAAATCGCTAATTTTGTTGCGCACAACATCCTACTCTCCGTGTGTTTGGCGACATTGATTTCAGTTAAATAAACTAGCACCGCCATCGTGCTTACATGGTCGGCCACGCTGACTGTCGATTGTTAGTATTGTCCCACTTTTTTCTACAGTTCATACGCCGAATTTCAGTAGACCACGCTTGGGATGCGAGAACCGCTCCGGTTTTTGTAGTACGCCCCCCTTAATAACTATTTACACATAGTACACCAGGAACATCGACACGAGTACGATGGAAATGTTGTCGGTGTAGACAACTTCTGACGCGCTGTTGCACTGTGTCGGTGAATGCTGACCCGGACAAGGTGAACTAGATCCTCGCCTCATTTCTGGGGCCGGTTTGAAGAGGGCGGGGAAAAGACATGCGTTTGCAAGACCACTTCAAGTGCTGACTGTCACGTACGGCTCGAATTGTCCCACACCATGTGGACGTCGCGTCTTTTAGCATGCCGAAAACGGTGCTTGCAAACTCTGTCTTTCAAAATTGGCCTACGTTGTGTGGGAGGTGAATGTTCTTTGAAATTTACAATGGTTCTTAGAACGCTCGCGTTCTCCCCTTTTTCTACGTTGATCTCGACACGGTGCCCCCACCTACACACCTGACTGGTATGCATGACAGTTGGGTCAATACACCGTCGTGAGTAAAGGTTAGCACTTGGTCGATGAAATCACAGCACTAGTCGGCTACGCACGCGGCGCGTACTTTGTGGTGGACGTGACATGAGATCCAACCTATAGACTGCATAAAAAATTGACATATGCTACCGCCCTCGCTGTCTTCTTTCTTTACATACCGGCGTACCCTAGGATGGATTTCTGGGCCTCTACTCGTGATACGGGTGCTCTAAGCCACCCTAAACATCGTCAGCAAACAGCAGAGGCCTCTGGGATTGTTTGCCATGTAACGAACAGGGCCAGCAGCGATATAGAGTATCGCGTCTGTCAGCGTAGGTGAGAAAACTCTCCTCTCAGAATGATATCACGCCTGACGCCTGAATCTCGTGTCCGCACCGTGCTGCTGCGTCAGGGGTACCCCCGGACCATTTGACACCACGTCTTTGGGTCTATTTATTGTTGCCTCCGCCTCGTTGGGCGTCGAGTGGAGAGATCATTTTTTTTTCAATAAGTTTCAAGGGTCTCAAAAGCTGCGGAATTCCCACGCTTGATCGGTACTTGTCGGTGAAAAACACTCGCAGCGTGTGAACATAGTGCGAAGCGTGCCCAACACAACTATCATATCGGTATGTATACGTCAGCAACGACGATGCAATGCAGTGCTGCCCCTTTCCTTTAGTCATATCTCCACACGAGAGCATGCGTGTGGACAGACCTATCTCGGTTTACTCGTCGACCCACCTCAGTTTCCTCTCCGATGATCGAATTCCGTTGTATGTTGTATGCATCAACTGCTCTATAGCCTGTGGACTGATACCTTAAACCGTGCTGATTTCTTGAACCTCTTCTGTTAACAGCGTCGTGTTCGTCCAAAGGCAAGAGCGTGGCCACCGGTAAACGCAATTTAAACTGTTTCTGTGAAGAGTTGTGATGGCTTGGCTTGATTCAGCTCTAGCGGACGGGAAAGGAACTTTCGCTACTGCGTCGAAACGCAATTGGTGTGGCATCACCACGGATCAACACCAATGTACAAACCTGAAATAGTAAGGCAACACCATTGAATAATGCATTCATTCTCAGCTTTATGGACATCATACGAGCGAAAGTGACGCTTGTCCAACGTAAAAGGACCCTGGCATTGCCCCATGTCAATCTCTGGTAGCGTATAAACGGGGTTCGACCACAGCACTATAGGACAATGCAGTGTAGTCCGCGCTGGTTGGATATCCCAAAACACAATGATAAGAGCCTCGTCAATTCAAGGGTTTTTGATACGTCACCATATCTCGACAAATAAGTTGTTAATCATGACGATGCACAGCGGAAAATGACAGCGGGCGATCAGACGATTCATGAGGAGGATCGTGCCCACGAGGGACATATATCGCTGGGGTAGACCTAGCAGACCTAAGAAAGGACAGTGATTGGTTTATCTACTCGAGGGGGAGTATAAAGAGTAAATTGACGTCACAAAGACATTTGCATCACAAAGCAGGAACGATGGACCCATGAAGGATATATCCCACGTTTTGACAGTACATATACTTTTCTTCGACGCCAAGCCATCGGCAACTGTTTTAAGCCCCGAAGGCATGAAGAACGTATGAGGTCTGGTAACGGCGGGGTGCTCTGTAGGCGAGTCGAATAGTCCAGATGCGCAATTCCAGTAAATAAGATCTTGGGTTGATAAGCTTTCTTGACCATATGACACTGAACTTGTTAAAAATAACTTTTGAAGTTTGTACGAGCTCGTAGATTGTTGCCGGTGTCAGGAGCTAGCTCACCGGACACCGCCGAAAGCACCACAAGTTCCGGTTTCGTCCAACATGTGACATACGGAGGTATCTTATCTGTTTCATCATGACGCCAGGCGATCGTTTCCTTTCAGGCTTGTATTCCGCAGCTGTAGGTCGCTCGAACAGCCGTCGTATCGCAGGCACCGTTTTCCCTCCTGTGTGCGGCCCCAAAACAACGTCAAACAACGCCACACCAAACTTCACCACACTACCAGCTATTCTGCGATGTCCTCCTGCCTACAACTCACGTTCGAGCAGACCACAGACGTCTGTGGGAATATTCGCGGATGTTCATCGCAGTTCTAGCCTGTGGGAACGCTATACGTGTGTATGAAGAGCTTCTCGAGAGGAAAGCAGCTGTGGTTGTGAGCTGTCCGCAATGCTTGTTGTCGTCTGTAACCGTATCTAACACGCTCTCCCCTCGAGAACGCCTCGTGAAGGGTCGATTGAAAACAGATGCTCTCTTTATGGTCGGAACCCGGCCTTCGTTTTTCAAACGCGGCGGTAGTAAACCAAGGCCACGGGCGTGAGTAACATTGGAAGAATATGGCAAGGGAACCTGCGAGGTACGTCGAAGCCACGTAGCCCAGCCACATAGTAAGCAAGTCCACGCGAACACAATTCAGACTACTTGCTCCAACCAAAGAAAGTCCCGTACAGATCTCTGGGTACCAATCCCGGCCGTGGTTTGTTCGTGGTTAGCCCTGCTGATACAAGTTGGTCACGCTGACGGTGTCAAGCAGCCACATGAAGCCTGGGCATAAGGCAAGCGGCGTCCAGTTTAGTCCAGGATCCAGCAGTTTCCCGACTTGGACAAGGTTTGCACCGAATTGACCTGAACAAGGAGATCGTCCGTGGTGCCCTGCAAGCGAGGGTGGCACAACCATAGGGCAAACGGACAGCGGTGCAATACATTTTCTCGTAATACGACGACTCGTCGGTGTGTAGGTGGGCCGGCAAGAATTGCGCGTGGTACTCTGCGGCAGTAGCTAACGTATCTGACTTTGAATTCGCGTGGCATAGCGCACGACAGGCGTGAGGGGTAACTATAGAAAACCACACAACCTGTACCATCAGTGCCACGAGAAAGTGCTGGTTACCCATATTCAGGGTTGACGCGAATCGTCGAGCGAAGAAATGAATAAAGTCTTTTCGCAATACAAATGCAATGCATGGACCATCGTGGGGATGGGAGAGGGGGGGGCTGCTATGTAACGCTGGACCTGAGTTACGAAGAGGAGAGAGAGAAAATAAGGGCAAACGCAATAAATCGGAAGAAAAAACAAGAATAAGAGTACAATAAAATATGGGTCAAACGTCAAGCACCTTGATTTATGCCCATTATGTTCTGATCGCAATGGAGGTCCCATGGATGATACATCGAAGGTGGCACGCGGGTGGTAGACACAGGAGCATGGGGGTGTGTCCGTCCGTTAAGACCACACAGGATAATTGAATCGGAATTGCCATTTAAAACAGCACGTACGGCATCATCGATGTACCGGTATACTGTTTCATCTACGTTTTTCAAGGAGATCCAAACATCCCCCCAGAGCATGAAGTGTGCACAAGCATGCTACGTTAGAAATAGCACAGCCTAGGCCTTAGGGTCGCATTTTCATTTCTCATCAAGAGGACAGGTTCTGGGTGAAGTATTGAGCACCCTTATCGAAGCTCCCCCACAGCAATTCCGTCGTGCGCGCGCACGGTTGTCCGGGGGAGGGGGGGTTGTCTTGTGTGTAAGACACTAGATCACGACTTTAACTCACCTCTGGAACTCCGACTATGCAGTCTCCGCTTTGAGCCTCCTCGATTTCAATAATGTTGTCCAGCGTAAGCGGCATGGTCGACTCGATGACGATGCGCGGCTCTAAACAAATGAATATCAACGCACGAGTCGACAAGAAACAAAGTAGTTGAAATATTGTGCAGGGTGACAACGGTATCGGCGATGTATGAGGGCCGAGTCTCTATGCTTTAGCACACCAGCAAACGCTATGGACGGAAACCCGGTGCGTGCCTACAATGTCGAATTGGTACAGATATATACATAGGCCACACAACAGTAAATGAAATTGAAATAAAATGCCGGAAAGTGCTACGATTGTCTGATTGGACGCACCCTCCCAATCGCTCATGAGCAAATTTAGTTAGCGTGCGGTATACCGGTCGGCGCACCTGCGCCGGGCTCGATGTCGCAGTCCTTGAAAACGATGCCGGATGAGTCGCCGGTGATGACAACGCTCGCCACCTGGTCACCACCGGTTGGTGGGCTGAGTTTAGGGTCCGGCAACCCAGATTGATCTAAGCCTTCCCATATGACGTTATTGCAGGTGTCCATGAGCAGCCCGCGCATGACCTGCAGGTCATAGAGAATCCCAGGCGCGGTTTTAGTCGAGAAACGGATATTGTCGCAGTGAATTGGCTATCCCCACCGCACCCGCCCCTCTCGAGGGTCAGGTCGGGTCAACATGCCCAAACGCCCGTGGTAACAGCAGTCTGTTCTGATGTTGCAAAGGGAACCATATGTTAAATTGAAACACGACACGAAATTTGAACATGGAAGGGTGGTGAGCATAAGCTTTATTTTTTACCAATCCGCCGGAGGATCAAAAAGAAAAAAAGTCGCTGTGAATTTGAGTAGCATGGGTGCGTAGAGAACGCCAAAAAACTGTTTTGTTGGTCATGTCTTCCGGGTAACGCTACCAACCAGTATTCAAATCTCGGGGGGAGGAAGTTGGCGCGGTCTACACAATTTGATGGTCTATCGTCCGTGACAATCTTGTAACAAAACGCCGGAAGATTCCTATTAAGCTTGTTCAATATCATATGTAAATTACTGCATACGAAGTATATACGCGCAGTTCAAACTGAAAAAGTGGGTGCAGTCGTATCCCGTGTAAGCACCGCGGTAACCGAAAGGAACGCCTAATTGCAGGATCTACATGCAAAAAACAATTCCTCTGCGCCGTTGGGGCGTACTGGGTGTAGTGTTTACCGGCTTTGTGAATGTGGAAACTTTGCACTAGCATCTGTAACCTTCACCACACTCTCCAACCCCGAAACTTTTAATAAATAGCAACGGTGTGATCACGCACTTTGTTTGGAAGACACCCCGGTCGTGCACAGCGAACGTTACATGCCCGGTGAAGTATATTGGGCCAACGCTAAGGCTCGCGAGTCACCTTCTTGGCGCACGCGTTTCCAGCGGCTCAGAGCCACTAGAACGCGCGACTGGTCTATCTGTCTGCACTTCGCGAAACCTAAAGGCAAAAATGCGTAGATAAATACAAGAAAGCGACAGAGTAAATTCGCTGAGCCGAGTGGCTGTGAGAAGCCGAGAAACAGAAAAAAAGCATTCAAATATGAACCTGCCCCCTATCGTAGCTTGGAGAAATCAATGTCTGCCTGGTCGGTGAGAGTCCTACTTGCTCCACACCAGCATTGGAGGAGTGCGGCGGTCTTTCGTCATACGACTGTGACCCTGCGTGATATCGACTGCACCTCCCTCCCTATCGTACGACGTGTCTCTGCGTTCGATCAAGCGTGTTTGGTAGCAGCTGTTGCTGTTTGCCGGGTACGCTCACCGGGAAACCCCTGACGGCGAAATCATCCACGCGCGTCAGCTCCATGTAGTTGCCCGTCTCTTGTCTCGATGACTCCCAAAAGAGGAACGTACTGAGGATGCGAACACAAAAGACACCGTTTCATAGATTTTGAGCGTTGTGTCAGTCCGACGGCTGTGTACGGCGTGCACGTCGCTTGGCACGCACGTTCTAGGCATGTGTTGTTCACTTGTTTCAAGTGTATCCGTTTTTGTGCCAAAACTCGACCAGGTATACTAGTTTTCGGCGATACCTCCAAATATTTATATCAACGTGTGGTGGAGTATTCCAGAAACGGGCGGACGGATGGGGTCCGTCGGACGTTTCGCATGGCTTTTCAGCACACCCTAAACAAGCCGCAGACACTACTGTTTTTGCCGCCGAATGTTGTTTGCTTGCTTGTGATACGTGGTGCACGATACGGGTATGCGGGGTATTTACTGTTTTGCGTTGTATGGCGAGGCATTTGTTTTCCTGAGACGTTCCGGGATGCTTCGTTCTTATGAGTGCGGCTGGCCCCTTTGGGGCAGTCGCTGATATAATACGACACGGTCCGGGCCTATACATATATAATCGTTTGTACATGTGTGGGGTGGAGCGTGTCAATCAAAGTAGCGGCCCACTCTTGTGCGCGGTTTGATGCGCTAGTGGAGCCCTTGACGCAAGGTGCTGGCCCGTCGATTGGTGTTCGTTCACGTCATATACGGCAAAGCGGTTTCCCGTGTGGTTGAATTGGACACGTTCGACAGCAGCGTATTCAAACATCGCCAAACACGAGCTATACCTCGCTATGCATCATGGATATTAACTCACGTGATGTTGCTGGAGTCCGTAAACCGGGCAGCACCGGTTCTGCATTCCCGCGGAGCAAATTCATCAAAGACGATATCCTGCGGAGCACCCCACGATAATGGTGAACACGGTTGTGGTTATCGGGTAAAATTCGTGCTCCCCCAGAGGTTCTAAACGAGGTGTCGACGATCATTGTCTAGAGAATAGCACGGGGAGGTATGACGCACGTAATTGGGAATGCAATAATACTTCCCATCACCACGCACACATGTGCGATTGTTTCGCCCTAGTGCCACACACAACGCTTGGTAGGTAGTGTTGCTTGGCTTTATCTACAACCCTGTCTCTAGACAATTGCCGTAGCTTGCAATCCTTATCAACTGGCACGGCACAGGTAGTCCTTCACCTACAGTATATACGTGTCGCATTCGGCCCCTCATAAAGTCAAAGCAACGTGTCGTCCGCTTGCGCCGTATTCCGCCATGCCACGTCCTGCGGGAGGCAACAACTACAGACAGTGGTTGTCGATCAAAAATTCCGGTTTAGACTTTAATTTAGAAGGCTTGTTCGATGAACGTAGTCCATCTACAAGCAAGGACGATACGCTGGGCACGTTGCGACATGGGCACCTTCGAGTTCCTGACGTCCAGACAAAGGTTGCCAAGCGTGCCAGGAACAACGTCCCCGGTCCAATCCGTCTTTTGTCGGAGATCGAGCTTGGCCACCTGCCGGACAAACGCAATACAGGATGTGGGATCTTCCGATGAAACCGACAGCAAGAGGGGGAGAGAGCGACTAGGCCGGCTATAGTCCCGCCTCTCACTCAACAGCTTGGTCGTACGCACCTTCGCCGGCTATAGCGTGGGCGTGCCCTCACTTGCGCGTCAAGGAACACTGTCATCTTCGGTTGGCATACCAAGGCACATGGGGTTGAAAATGTCCGTCAATAGGACTGACGGGGCCTTTTCGCAAGAGGAACTCCTCAATATGGCCTGCTTTATCGTTGGAATAACTGTGATATTTTACGCTACTCTGAACCAAGCATCCGTTTCGAGACGGGGCGTACGAGATACCAAAATATTTTGTACTGTTAGACAGACGCCGGTACCCCCTAGGACGCGTGCTAGGATGGAGGTAGCACCGTTTGGCCATGAACCGAAGATCTCAACCCAACACCGTGGACACACCTGACAGGTACGTATTTTGCATGATACTCGTTGTAAATCTAGACCCTAGGATTGCACTTTAATCTTTTTCTCGAAGCCAGGCAGGCGTCTAGGGAAATTACTAAATGACGCACTGACAGCACAGAGCTCCCAAAACGAGGAGACCCAGAAGAAAAAATGTTCTAGGGTCAGGAATAGAGGCCCTCAAGAGAGGAGCGCCAGAAAAAGCGTAGGCTCTGCACCACCTATTGTGTGTGGCGTTGTGCCTGTAGCTACTTCGGTTTTGCGTGTGTATCGTAGGCTAGTAGGTAGCGGTATAAAACAAACGAACGAACCTCTGTTACGATGGAGGCAACCCGATTTGATCAAACCATCACTTCTCTGACCCACAGGGAACTTTTACCCAGACGCCACCCAATAAGGCACGCCTTATCGTTAAGATGTCGTTCTCGTTTTTACGGCATTGTCCGTTGCATACCTCGGAAATAGCAACAGACTACAAATCTTGTTGCCAGGGTCTTGGGGTGAGGTGAGTCAAACTGACAGGGAAGCGAGCGAAACTCACCTCAGCCCCTGTGACGTCCGCGATGACGATGATGGCATCTTCAGCCGCATTTCCGTTGTTGGCTCCATCGTGCAACACAAACTCGGTGTAGCTACTGCTATCGGAACTGTACATGCCGGACAGCGTCACCCCACTCTTGACGAAAATCGGTCCGTCCAGGAAGTATTGCCCTAGTTCGAATTCAATCTTTGATACAGGGAAGAGGTAGGGAGGGGAGGGGGGGGGGGGCGGAGTGATGCGACGATTCATTTCTTTATCAACACGGCGGCAGTCCGGAAGCACACGAGGTATATCTTTCAACCCTGCCGCAATTCAGCCCAACGACGACACTACATGACACCAACCACTCCGGCTACCATAAGGGGTTTGCAACCCCGGGTAGCTCGTTTTTGTCAAACAAGTTCTGGTTGACGGCGCTCTTGAGCCGAAGAACTACCCATACACGTTACTTGTACGTACGTCAGTGGAGATTATTCATCGGGACATCTGCTCGAACTATTTCTACTAAATCGGTTCTTGGGTGATGAGGCTTTTGGGTGGGGGAAAGAGCTCCTGAACCTAAGAGCTTCAGTCAGTTACCCCTTCTAGGGCTGCATTCCCGTTTTGGGGACAGCCTACTTCGTACTTGAGGGGTTTGCCCCCAAAGCGAGGCCGAAATCTTGAACGGATTTATAGGTGCCATCTGTACCGCAGCAGACGTCGATCACCAATGGGTAACAATGGTTGCGACTCCTCGAAGGCGATAAGGCGTGGACGCGGTGGGGGCTATAGGTGGTCTTTCGACCCCCTCCTAGCTGTGAGCGCCCTGTGCAACCCACGCTCTCTAAGGAAACTAGGCAATTTAGTGTATGTCGATCGGACCCTTCACGGAATAAGGAATAGACGCGTCGACTCAACCTCGTTTTTTTAGCGACCGTTTGAGTGACAAACGTTTGGTTGACACAACTTGATAATGTGTTTTAGGTTGTTTTGCGCTTATGATTCTCCAGAGCTGGGGGGGCGTGCAAGCGAACAAACAGTCGGTGGTTGACCGTCGCATCCTGCATCAAAGCGTTCTTGTCGGCGGTGTTGCTATAAATATTCTGGTCAGCCACACGCAGCATCGGAAGTCTTGTCAAACCACGGCACCCATCTCGTCACTCACAAAAACGGCGGAGTCGTCGAGTTCTCCGACGCAGTCCGTGCCGTCGAAAGTGGCGCCCTTCGTCTCGCAGATGGCCGTCATGATCTCACTCTGGTCGGATACTCCGTCTCCGATGATGTCTGGGACGACGTTCCATGCGGTCAGCGTCGTTGAAACCATCTGTTGGGCGGCGCACACGTCCAGGATCATCACACAACATGGGTAGTAACCGGTACGCATTCGCAACGTGTATTAAGGCCTCGGTCCGCAAGGGTTCGCCAAACGTGAACAAACCACATTAACGGCAAAAGCCCCATCCACTACTCAACGTCAAAGAACGTCGGACTGAGTCTTGCAAGCTAGATAGCATTTAGATTTGCCGCGACGAGTCCGTGAACAAGCAAGCGCGCGAGAAAAAACGTTATCCCTACTACCACTTTTAGCGCTATGAGCGCGTTTGCCGCTTACGTTGCACATCCCAACCAAAAGCCTGCCTCGATCGACTACTCCCTCTCCGTCTTACATTGAAGTACCCGGGGGGTGTTGGCTGGCAGCTGGCCAACAACCTGAAAGTCGACAACTCGCAGCGCTGGATAGTTCGGAAAGTTGGTGAATGTTGGTCCACTGACGGCAATGATATCGAAGTCTCTAATGGCGATGGGCTCCGCAATCGTGAACGTCTCCCAGACGTTGTCGCTTCCGGCGCTGGTGAATGTCTGCGGATGCCAGACGAGGGGAGCGGTGGTTAGAGTTAGTCTGTTAGACCAAACAATCATCACCGTTGGGGCTTGAATCCCCCAGAGCCCGTGGCGATCTTGGTGATGCTCTAGAACAGGTCCAAGGTAACTAAGCTCGTACTGCCGATGAGCCGTGGCGGACATGTAGCGCATACCCTGAGATCACTGACATTCTACGCTCATGTAACGGAAGGAAAGAAGGGACCAACACCGGACAACGTATTCCAGCACCGGTTTGGTTGACATATGCGGACACGCCGTGCGCGAGGAGAAAAAATGATTATACAATAACACCCCGCTGTCGAAGTTTTTTTCTTTCTGTTTGGGACGCTGAACAACAACCGAAAATGCACGCACGAGAAGCCGAATATCTGGAGACACACAGGCTCACCTCATCGCCGTATTCAGTAGAAAACTGGAACACAAACTGTCTGTCTGCGGGGAACCGCATCCGCAGAGCCGTCACCGTCGCGTCCCGCACCGAAACACCGACGTAATCACCTTGCTGCAGCCGGAAGGCAGGTCCGCCCCCACGATGGGGTACACGACGGTATAAGCGGGAGGTGAAAAACAGTACCAAACATGGTGGCGTAGGGTTTAACCACGGCGCGTTGTAGGGAGGGCCTCGACGAGCTTTCGGGTATGCTCATAGCCATCTGTCGACAAGATGGATTCGCGCCATGTAGGTTTATACCCTGGAAGGCGTGTGTTACGGTAGGTGTGGCAACGCAAAGCTCATCACTTAGCGAGCTCCCTAATATCCCTCGAAAATGGTTTTGAGGTGATTAGGACGCTCGACATCGACCTATCGTGGGTGCCGTTCGAACAAGATAGCAACACCATCATGGCAGCTGAGGGACTGAATGATATACAGTAGTTCGTTGTCTGGCTGATGTGTGAAAATATGAACGGCATTCCAACGATAAGACATGCATGCCGTGTAAGCCATGCCTTGTAGGGTAGTTCCTCAATGCCTGTCAGGAACGCCGTCAGTCAAAAATGGTCCGGCCAAAACACACATCCCCTACTGCGGTACGTGGTATTTCAGCACGTCTCCGAAGACAAATAGAACAACGCAAGATGCATATCGTACGCTTAGGACGGAGGTTTGGCACTCGCATGCTATCAAATGATAGCACCCCATCATGGAGCAGCGCTTACGTTGGGAATGTCGAATTCGAACCTGGTCGGAGTTTCGACCTCTGGCACTTCGTCGTTAGTGTCGTCACCTTCACTGTCCATCTGCGATGGACACACAGCCGAAAACAGCAACAGTAGATACGTTAAGTTGGACTGGATGTACCTCAGGCTACCTATGACTTTATTGTTTCTGAACACACCTCAGCTATGATATCATAAATCGCGTCGGAGCTCGCCGTTCCAACCTGAGTGCGATACTTCGACTTTGTGAAACAAGAGTTACAGAGTGCCAAAGTCACAGTAGGATTTTTTCATGGCCGCGGGGAGCTGAGGATGATGCACCCAACCGGTTCGTTGAGCCCGTAGTGAAACTGGACGCCAAGCGCCCGGGTTTATCATCCTACCCCCCCTCCCCTCTTCGTTCTCCCCCTCCGAACGGATGCATGACCAACAACAAAATGACCGTGGCAAGCAGGAAATGATCCCCCCCCCCCCCCCCCCCCCCCCCACCCCACCCCTCGTTCTGTCTACCGGCGAACTCACAAATTCCTCATCAAGGTCATAGACCGGGACAGTTCCTTCAATGAAGTCGTTTTTGCGCCTCTCAAGGATGATGATCTGCGGGAGAACACGCAACGCGGACAACCAGGAATCGTCGGGATCTGGTACTCTTGGCCTTTCACCGTTCGAGCTCGGAAACTCCGAACAAAACTTTACACATTGAGCACACAGAACACGATCGAGGTCACCTAGATCTCCATCTGCCGTTGTGAGATGTGCTTCAGAATCTATGCAGCACATGTCCAAACCAGGAAGCATATCCAATACCACGCACGTTGGACGTCGTTCACCCCCAAACATCAACTACTGCTGTAGAATATACAAGATCAGGAATACATGCATATTTTACTGCAGGATCTCACTGCGATCTACCGTAGTGCATGAAGCGGGAGTTCGTGATCTGGCGTGAAATATTCGCTCCGCAACAGAGAGTTGAGAGCGGTGAGCACCCTACGATCGTTCGAAAGTCGAGCAACCTTACCGCATTGTTTTTTCCCCAAGGTTGTATTGCGAGCAGTGGACAAAAGGGGGTGGGTACGTACGCATTTCGCGTAGAGACGAGACCCAACAGATTAAATTTAGCGCGTCGACGAAAACCGGGGCCTTTCAGACAAATCGTTCCATATTGCGTAAATATTCGAGGGGAAGCTTGGCAATATTTCCCGGTGCAGATAGGAGGACCTCATTGACGCTGAACCACTGGTTGATTTTCTGGAACTTGGGCACCACGTTGATCACCCTGGCGTGTACATTGACGTCGAACGTCTGGTAATCAGTAGTCTCCCCGGAGGAAATCGCTGAACCCACCACCGTCTGGAGTGAAAACGGCAGCGAGAGGGTGCGCACAAGTTAAAAGCCGCTCTCCGCGTAACCGGTAATCTATCTGTTGCGCTTAAGGGCTGTTTGACCGGCGCTAGGATCTCGCCAGGAAGGGTCCTTTCGACTGTCGTCAACTTGGGTGGGTCGGTGTATACGTGTAAGAATAACGTATCAGAGTTTGATGGAAAAGTGCGGCAGACGTATCGTCCTTTTGAAATCGAGTGCAATTTGGCCTCAGGAAGCCACAGAGAAGTCATTTTTGGTAGAAAAACCGCATTCGCTTGCGACTGAACGTCGCGCGCAGCGCAGCCATCTATGTAGGTCTACGCGTGCTCGGCGTGAAAGCAGCGATCGCCAGAAAACAGTTTACTGCGAAGTACAACGGTATGCTTACCACCCAGCCCTGTACAGTGAGTGCCTCAACGCTGAACTCGTCGTGCTTCTCGTCGCCCATGTGGAACGCTGCGTCGTGTATAAAGTGCGCGCCGGACGTTATCCGCGCATTGAAGGGCAAGAGGAAGAAGGGAGTGATCGGTTGTCATGATTCCCGCCAGAACATTCAACACCTCGCAGACGCTATCAGCCGGAAGGCCTGTATTCTCTAAAGCGGTACCACCTTGGGTCACTCACCTGGTTATATCCAAGCGAACAAACATCATCACACCGTTGTCCAGCAATTTCATGTACATATAGGTACGACCATTCACAGAATATACGCAATGGGCGGCAGTTAGAAGATAACACTCGATCTGTTAGGCACGTTCCCAAGCAAAGTTTAGACGAAAAATAAAAAACAAAGTTAAGCGTCGGGGAAACCAAATGGTATCAAATAGTACGGTGCACTACTAACGCTGGCTCTGGCCTGAGATAAAGGTAATACCCACACCTCTTTCCTCTGGATCCGTGGTCAGGCGATACTGGTCTGGTTTAGGCATCGAAATCGTCCAAGAGCTAAAATTTTATTTGTTCGATCCCGTGCGTTGTAGGAATGCTTTCCATGCCCTCCAGAGGAAGACAGCCATCACTGCCGGCTTGGGTCGGACGCACGCTACGACAGAAATGCACCTGTTTTTTTCTGATGCTCTTCACCCACGTCAGGTGCTCTATACTACTAAGTCAGTATTCAGTCATTAGTAAGTCACCCAGAAACTGACTGTGAGAATAATAGCAATGGCACCCGACGAATATTCTCAAGGCCTACGTATATACGTCTACAAAAATGTCATTTGGCAAACCAAAAATGGCCTTCCGACGGGTTTGGGTTATCGAGCTCCGCCATTCAGAAAACGTTCACCGCGAAAACAGTCTGTTAATACCAGGGCCTGTCGTAGCGCGCGCGCATCATCGCGGAAGCCAGAATTTGCGTAATGTTACCAACCATTGGAGTAAACCGTGTACACGTCGGCCGGATCAACCGTTCCCTACTCCACGAGTTGATCATTCTGAAGGAAGAGTTTTATTCCTAAAATAGACTGTTGTAGTCCGTTTGGCCTCTCGTGGAAACGGCATCGTCCGCGTGAACCTGCGTAGTACATGTGCATTGGCTCGAACACGTACTACACACAGATACTGCACAACCTCGCATAGAGGCCGGCTGGGATATGGACGATCTGACAGCTGCTACGTTAGAGGGCGTTGCTTTCGTGTGCTTAATTCTCGGCCGCTTAGAGTCACTCGCCCGAACGATTAGTACCTAAGAATTTTTTCAAAGCTTCCACCTCTTGGTTTTCGCGGCATGTTTTGCCATGGGGTTGTTTGTTACTTTGGGCAGCAACAAAACACGCCTACGGTCAATTTTGAGCGAGGGTCGCCCGCGTGGCGTCAACGCGGTACGTGGTGTCAATCGGGGCGGCCCCTCCGCCGTACGAGCAGTAACTAGTCATCTCGAGCGCGGTCATTGATCTGTCAGATGTTTGTCAAGCTTCACAAACAAACACTCAGCTGCGAAATCGAGCACATTACTGTTTTCAGCAGAAACTCCCCTTTGTAACCCGCCCGCGTGTGATATTTCGATTGACATGGTTGTCGATGAGGACGGGTGCTAGGATAGAGGAGTAGTGCTTCTTTTTTCTCGGGAGGGGCGGCGTTTACGCCTGACGGGCCTCCCTGAGTGCATTGAGCAAGTACCACGTACCAAACATTGTCGGTATATATACCAGAAATGGCTGACAATCCTCTTCAATGTGCACCTAGATCTGACGCATCAGTAGAAGTGCACCATTGTTTGTTTCGTGAGGCCCCTCCCTCACTTGAGCAACTCCATCAAACCTCACCCGAAAACTGGCTTCAACAAAGAATCCGATCGCAATGGTTTGATGAACTGTCCCAGGGCCCACATACACCAAAAAGCTCATTCTCCGAAACAAGAATGTCATTTCTGGCGACATTGGGTGAACGCTTTTAGGACCGCAGTCTCGTTTCTAGGACGAACTACTCAAGAGTTAGAGTGGCTCGTCCCTACCACGGGACTGCAGCCCTAAAAGAATTGAGAGCCCCGTCATTCTGAAACCGTTTCGGTCGAAACGTGCTAGATCTATCGTTGGTAGCACGCGTCATCATGGTCATTGGTGTATTCTGTCTGGGTCTCGTTTTTTTATAGGTTGTTCGCTTGTACTATAGGCGTATAGGCGTATAGCGCTCCTCGAGCGAGGACCTTCCTCGAATTCAGGACCCACCCCTACAGTACGTAGAAAGCGCCATTTTGTTTGGCTATTCTCAAGTTCTGTTGGTGTCCTTCTTGTCTGACTGCTGCTGTTGGTGGTCCCACTTGTTTTGTTTTTTTTTGCCCGTTCGAAATAACTGTCAGGTTGCGACGGACACCGATTTCTCAGGGTGGTGGCACGCCGCGGTTCATCGTGGGTTGTTTCGTCACACGCACCGTGTGGGATACTGACTGTACGTTTGTCAGTCTGGGGAAAAGACTGTGTTTTGCATTTGCTGATCTCAATTTTATGGAAAACATTTCCGTAGGACGGACGATGACCTACTGTAGACCATCAAGACCCTAAATGCCTGATATCACATGTTTTGTGTCGCAGGTGTACAATCGGCCGCAGGTACACACTATCGTCAATCGATTGAGTGCTCCTTCACCGACAACGGTATACCTCCGGCCCTCCGCTATGCGTGATACTACCGAAGGGGCTCACCAATTTGAATTTGGCGGACGTAGCGGAAGTAGTTGAGATCGATACCCAGTTCGCAATCTTCGGGCCCGTTGCGGTCACCTTCTCCCAACGCCAGAAGACCACACGACCACCGAGAGTTTACGTCTCCGTCCTGCCATTGTTTAGTTTTGACCCGTAGCAGCCGCATGAAATATGGTATTAGGGTGCTTATCGAAATAAATATTTTCCAACGGTTCACATCGTATCGATCGTGTGTGCCCTCCATCTGTTCACGTCTCCGTGTCTGTTCTGTAAAATTGTAAACGAAAGATTCGATAAATCAGACGGCGAAATCGTATCGAGTACGGTAGTTTGTTTTGTACACCGGTGTTGTATGGAACTCAATTGTCGTTCAGTATCTAGAGCATCAACATAAATACATTTGTGGCGGGATGGAGGAAACCACATCAGTCGCTCATGTCGAGACACAGCGGAATCAAATGTTCAAACCCTGTTCGGCGGAAAAGTAGATTTCTCTGGGACACAATTCAGTCGCAAATCGATAACACCATACCGAGACAACAAAGTATAATCCTGCGCCCAGAGTTTGGAGCTCACGTTTCCCAACAAAACCCGGATCCAAACATATTGCTCTCGCTTAAGTACTTTGTGTGTTTACACACAATATATAGTTCGTCACTGCAGAGATATATGGGGAATCAGGTGGAATAAATCTATTTTATTCGTGTCTCCATTGAGTCTGATCGGGCACCCTCTTTTAGCGCAGTGCCTGCCTCTCACGAGGATAGCACCGCCTTTCTAGTTTGTTTCCTCCCATATCGCGGTGTGTTTGCTGATACTACAAGTACAGCCTATAAAACCTGTAGTACGCGGTATCGAGGTATCACGCATCGCTTGCTACAATATGAGTTTCGACGAAATCCTCGATCTCACAGCTGTTGTTGCTAGTTTTTTTTCAATATATGTATCATTCGTGTTCTACGTTGTGAAGCGTCATGTAGGGTTTTGAGGTCCTTACAGGCGGTACACACGTGAGTTGCGGGTGTGTCAAATTGAATATATAATCACTTGGGTTATCTTAGATAAAACATATTATTGCCAGGCAGCTCTCAGGAGACGATGCAAAAAAATGTGAATTGGTGCCACAGCAGTAACATGAGTACATACTGCAGTACACTTCACGTCTTGGGTTACTGTACGGTAACTGGTACGATTTGACAATCAGGGTTTGTTAGGATAATATATTATAAGAGCCGAGTTGTGAACATGGGCACCTTTACGTAGTACGCTTGACACCCCTCGAAGTGAGATGGCGAGTCGCACCCGCCAAGCTCAGCCGACCTGATGTCGTAGTTCAGCTCGCGGTTGGAATCGTAGTTGTACGCGAGAGGAAGAGGCCCTGTAGGCTTGAGCCATTTCTTTTCCTCGACAGGACGCGTGGGGGCGTCGTCACCAACCCGAAACTCCACCTGCGGGAGCGGGCGAACGCATGAACAGCTGATCATAGGGAATGGGGGAATGCTCACCCGATACAATCGGTATTTAGAGTCTCCTTCACGGAACAATGGCCGTCTCAAAAACAAATCCGCGTCAGGGTGGGAATTTCGGCACATGTCTGGTGTGTATGGTGCATCGGCTTCGAAGTTTGCGGAACAGGGGTTTCTTGTGTAGAAGAACGGGATTTATAGAAGGAAACCCACGTCGAACATATTATGTTGCTGGGATTTAATACCCGGTAGTGAAAGGAGAACGACCCACAAATACATATCGATGGTGAACATGCGACTCCAGCAGGGTCCACCTCTACGTAAAGGCAGTGGAGACACAAGTACCATCCCGCTATAAGGAATGTATAGCACGTTAGTACATTTCTGCTGACCCAGGTGCCAACCAAGGCTTGCCTCGTTGATAACGATGCTACCGCCGCTGGGAGGTAGCACGCCGATCTTCACGTATCGTGCCAAAGCGTTAACGCCGCCGAAGGTTTGCAAGCCGTCGCTGCCGACAGGACGCCCACCCGCCTCGATGCCGGCTCGCACTGTGGAGAAAATGCCAGATTCCCCGGCTGTCATGAAGTTCAGCTCTCCCCCGGTATCCGAGGATTCAGAGAACGCTGAACATAGGAACCACGGGAGATGAGAGGGTGGGCAGAAATGTTCGATGTGAATCATTGTTCGATGAAATCAGCGTTCAATCTTCATCATATTGAAGTGCAGACGATGTTTTGATTCGTTTCAAGGCGGTAGAAACTCTGATGAAAAAAATAGGGCATTGGGAGTCTTCCACCGAACACATATATATCAATTTGAAAAGGATGTTTATGGAAACGTGTGCGCGAAGAACCGCATTGCTTCTGGCATAAACCGGCAGTGTCTCGCGTATATGAAAACACTCTCAGCCGGGGGGTACTGTCCATACGTTCAGCGCTTCACACCTATCCGAAGCTGCTCAAGGGATTCCGTAGCCTGCAGGTCGTAGGTGATTTCGCACACCTCTTCAGGGGCGCAGGTCCACGAAGAGGAGTCAATGGCATTGCCGTCCTGCGCGGAAAGACGCTCGGTCGGGGAGAACACATGTTGGAAACATATGCTGCGTTCGTCTTACCGTACTGCTGTGCAACCATCGTCAATGTTACACGCGGTTGGATGTCCATGCATCACATTTGGTGGTCGTCGGGGGGCCATAGCAGCAATCCACCACAAACACAGAACAAGAAGATGTATGAGTCTTTGAGTGGCCACCTCGTCAGTGTGAATATGTGACAGTCATCTTCGACTTCGAGTTCACATTCGGCGACAACCTCCAGATCGACATCCAAGCAAATTATCACGCCAAGGGCAAGGCCACAGGCAACGGAGGAGTCAAAAAGTAAAGGCCATCGTTGAGATGAAAAAAATCATGACATTGTTCAAGGTGACAGCGTCAATATGCTCCGGAAACACCCGGCTAAAGGCAAATCTGCATATCCGCAGGAATGTGACGTCGTAAGTAATTATCTCGTTAAAGTTTACCACTCTGCACCGAAGTTATGGGACTCTTTATGTACTAATGTTCTTAAAAAAACGTCCTATACATAGGGACATAGTAATATACCCTTGTGCCACGTTGTCCTCCGCCAAACGAAGCTGCAATGAGGGCTAAAGCGCCATAGCCAGCTCAAACCTCGCGATCATGGAACTACGCGACACCCTAACGTCAAAGGGTAGACGCTCTGGACATTAGGTCTGCCTCACCAAAGTGTTCATGGCCGAGGATGTGTCAGTGGTAGCCGTGACGGAGATGGGGATCCGTGTGATGGCGGATGTTCCCACAACGGCCACCTCGTCGACAACGACGTAGATCTCCACCTGTCGCGACAATGTAAGCGTTGTAATCTGAGCAGGTAGTCGGGTTATAGCACAGTTGGTGCGCGTGTTCTGAGCTATATGTCTCGTGGTCTGGACTCTGCCGTCGTTGCGCCCGATGGCGCACGACCACGGAACGAGAGGTCGCATACTGACGTCGACGATAATCCCAGCCAATGGCACACAGCAGGGGTTTTCTTCGGCAATTCTTGAACGTGCGGACTTTTCGATCCCTCCCCAGACTCCCAACGACCATCAACAGACGCAACCTACGCGCTCACTCTAGAGGCAAGCTCCCGCTGAATCGGGGGCTCCTCGCTTGAAGCGCTCTCCATCTCCCCCCAGACACCAAAGACGCATGCGACAGGGTAGAGGCGCACCAACTTTCTTTCGAGTACCCTCGAATGACCGTAAGGAGCTCTATGCTTCACCCTCAATATTATTTCGGAAGAACGTGTCACTCTTACACGAGGAACGATCCCATGCCCTAACCTTTAGCGTACCACGAAAAAATGCCGCAACACAATCAGGAAATTCCGACAAATGTTTGGGTAAAGATTGCCCGACAGTCAGAAAATGTTTGTGCCTAACATTTCTCTGGCCCTATCGTAGCACACCGCCGAAGGCTAGAAAAATAGTTCTACGAAGGGCATCAATTCCATGGGTAGTTTGATCAGTGCCCTTTAGGAACCATGTCAATCATAAAGTGTTGGCCAAAACATGCCACCTTGGTCGTGGTAGCGCAGGTCTACAGTTCTCCGGCCACGCTGCAAGCTGCACGACACTTCGCCGACGACATACAGCGGTTAGGCTAGAAGAAACACGCGTAGTTACCTCTAGTATACCGAGGTAGTCGCCGGCTCCGAATACGCCCCGCAACGTGAGAAAGGACAATTCGAGGCCCTCGAGACCAGGAATTTCTTGTAGCTCGGTTGTCCCGGGAGTGGCTTCCCATTGTTCGATATCCGCATCTCCATCCACTTGAACGGTGAGCGTTCGAGTGCTGTCGGGGTGGAGGGCTGTTGAGAGGGTAGGTTCGGGAGATCACCACATTTACATGTATCAGCGGAGGCGACAGAGGCGTTGACGCATGCGTTGTCATGCAACCGAATTCGATCGCAGATGCAAACTAAAACGAAGGCATGCGCAAACTCTCAGGAGGAGATTTGGCAAAAAAAATAGGGAAGCAGTTAACGGTATCGTGACTACTGCACGGATGCGAAAATTCTTTAGACGCGTTTGGTATATTCGTTTACGCAGCAACCGCGAGTTGCTTTACGCACGCATGAGATATCAAGCATGGAAATGTGGCAAGTAAGGGCCTTCGGATCGCTGCGAAACAGCTTTGCTTGCTCTACTCGACGGACAAAGACGTGATTGTGTGCCAACAATATGCGGATGTTAAACGTCTCGAAAGTTGTAGGGATGCACCAAATGAATAGTTTTAAGAGACGAAACGGGATAAACGAAAAGCGGGCACTCATTACGCGAGGGTTGAATCCGACACGGCAGCAGGTGCGGGCGTGACACTACGGCGTCAAGCTTGGTATCAGTCCCAAACAGGGTCTGCTCACCTACGCTGACAGACGCGATAGTTACGGTGTCGCTGCTTGCCGTGGATAACGAGTACCTCACTTCGCATTCGTTGTCTTGGGAACGGTTATCGTCCGAAGACGTGCCGGATGGCTCAGTGCACCCGTATCGAGAGTCGAGGTCTAGAGATCCATCCTGTCGATGGCGAAAAGGTGGGCATGTTAACAGAGACGACGACAGGGACGGTAGCGGACGACAACGTTTGGAGGCATGTCAGAGATGGGTGGGGTAGTACTTCAACGTGTCGAGGCTCGTCATCTTTGGTTGATCTGGTACATCACCCCCCAACAACCCCGCTTTGACACAACCAGGATATGCCCGAGATACGTGTTCGATCGCAGGGTTGACAGAGGAAACTGACGAACACGTTTGAATGAATACACGTCGGATCCAACAAGATTATGTGCAGTTTGGCAAGTGGAATGATTGACCAGCGCCGGCGGTGAGAAAATATTTCAAGTCAAAAGCGTAACCCCGGTCTCCTACCGTAACACGTCTCTTTAACTTGAGGGGTGTGCGTACTACCGTAAGGGTTATCACCCAACATTACTGAGCCTCATCAATCACCCGAATCGAACCGCTGACAAACTCACCCAGTTCCCCAGGAGGTTCCACAATATTTTCCCTTCTATCGAGGAGTTGGTGGTTGAGGTAGGCGTTACCCGAACAACAAGTATTGTGTAAACCGATGATGATTGTCACTTCAAGTGGGATAGACCCCAGGTAGTTCGTCGGGGTACAAGAGCCTCGTTAGACACAATTCGTTTGCCCCGAAAGGCCAAAAGTGCTACCCCTACTTAGTTTGTACGCGCCCAACAGGCGAGCTGGAACCCAAGTGTCACATGCACACCAATGCAAGCGCAATGTGAAAATGCCGCTAGCGTACGATACCCTCAAACAAATGGTGTGCAGGCAGATCTTGCCGTAGTACTACCTACTACTACTGTATACCGGCGCATGCAAACATATGTTTCCTACACAGCGTAACAACGCAGGTGAGCCTATTTCGACGATATTTTCAGCAAATGTTTAATATCTACCTTTTATTTTATTTTTATCCTCCGGCGGATTGGTAAAGATAAAGCTTAAGCTCACCACACTTCCACGTTCCAATTTCGTGTCGTGTGTCAATTTAGCCCATATACCATGGGTATATATATGTGTCACGGTACACTATAAAGAAGGACACAGGGCACGTTTCTTCTTGCTGCTTATCTCATTGAGAGCTCAATTCGAGTTCGAGGAACAGAGTGAGAACGAGAGGGGACATTTAAGTAGCAGGCTGTCCCCTGAAACATGTACCTTCATACACGTACGACCTACTGAAACGTTTGCCGTTACTAGCACGTCACATGATCTCACACACACCCGTGGGTCCGAAGAATTTGTCCCATCTTCTCATCCTGGTACGTATTGGACCCCGAAATAACTATTAATACGTAATACCATCACACATGGCTCGCTCACACGACTGTCTAAACAAGACGTTCAATAAGCGTAATCTAAGTTCGACGTATGCATGAATCCAGGGCTGCAGGGCGGAACCTACAACGAAGATAATGGACAAGGCAGTCCGGCACAGAGTAGATTTAGCAATCTGGGAGAAAGGATCTTTAGGGGTGTTTGTGACTTGCAAATTGCGTAGCGCGGTCTGCACTTCGGAATCATCGTTTGCGACTGAGACATTTCCTGGTTCTCATGCTAACGCGGCGCAGCCGCGTTTATGGCCAGGTTTGGCCCGTTTTGGCTGCGGTTTGAGGTGGGGGTTAGGGCTAGGGTTGGGGTTAGGGTTAGAGTCAGGGGTTGGGTTGGGTCTTTGCCCGTACCTTGATCCCAACAGGAACCAAAATACCTGAACAGTCTACCACCTAAAGGTCCTTTCTCTCACATTGTAATGGGACCTCCCGGCAGAACACGGCAGCCATGCTAACCGACGATGTTGAAAGCAGCAGTGCCAAACACACGGATTAGAACATGCGCGCAGTGTTGAACGGGTGGGCGCCTCGTCAAAACTACTCAAACATCACATATTAAACTATTTGCGAATCGTCGTCGAATACACGGCAGTTCGCGATGGAGAGAGGAAGAGACAGAGGGGATGGAGGGGGGGGGGCACGAGGGGGAAAGGAGGGACAGGAGTACTCAACACAGAGAGGGGGCTCACCCTGGTCAACAGCCCGATACATTTTCCCGCAGCAGGGCAGTCTGTGTCAATGAGGTCCACACCGATGCCGCTTTGTGAAGTATCGTATGCTCCGCGAACGTCCGTGTCACCAACCTTCTGAATCTCCGACAACTCAACTATGACACCTGCCTCCGAACATAAGTGAGTGAGGCAACCGGTACACGGCAGTCAAGGTGGGAAATGTGTTAAGCGTATACATAATGCAGTGCGCGGGAAACGGCATCCTAGGCGAATTCAAAGTAGTGCACAACTCGTGGTCAAGCCTCTAAGAGTACGCCTTGAACCTCACGGCGTGCGTTGTGTCGTCGCCGGTACCAAATGCCGCTGTATACATTTCGATACACCAAGAAGAGCGATCTATGTCCTCCATTGCTTCCATGTTTGCACCTTGTCACACGCAGACAACTTGCGCATGCCGGATGCAATATTGACGTGTTTTTATCGAACCCACTGAGTGGGCACGTGCGTTTGAGCTCAAAACGACCAGGCCGCAAGCCGCCAGCATGCCATTACCTGTATTTTCCGAGAGCAACCCTAGGAGTGTTGTATGTGGAAGTGTGCTATTTCAATAGTAAGTTTTAGGACGGTGTGTATAGCATGCAGCCATGGTTGTATTGTGTGCGAGATGCTAAGCACTCTTCGCATGCAGCCGTCGCCATGCGAACGCAAGCTGCGTAGCAAAACAATAGTTCAACCGGAAAAAACGTGCACCTTCCCGGGGAATGGACAGGCACACGATTGTGTTGTCCTCATTGAGTTTATCAAACCAAGCGCCGATTTCATGCATGGGATCGAATATGGCTTTGCTCCCCGTCGATATCGATTGGTTAAAACCGCATTACACTCGGGGGGGACGCTCACAACGAGGTGTCTACACTAGTGCGTACTGACGATTTTATGCCGGGAAAAAACGCGCAACACCTGCCCGGCACATAGTAAATCACCCCTTGTTTAGTCGTACCCCTTATCATGAACGACCATGCGCCATGGCAGTCCTCCGCACGCAGAACAAGTGACGCGTATATTTCTACGTGTTACCGTCGCTTTTCGTTGAGGCTCATCTGACGTTACCATGTGAAGGCCCTCAAATGATCATTATAATATTCTGGAAGCTGTGATCACAGCTATCTCCACTTTCCCCGCTCCCGTTACATACCATGGAGGCGTTCTACGATAGAGGTTCACCCTGAATTTTCTGAGGCTCTTCACTTAAGGAGCTCCACACCTCACACGAAAATTGACTTCAGCAAAAATCAATTTGCATCCCGATGAATAATCCCATGGCCCAAGTAAGGAATATTTTCATTTTTCGAAGCAGGATGGGCATTGCGACAATTGTTGGTTAAGGAGCACCGTCATTCAGAAAACATTTTTGCGGAAATGTGCTACCTCTATCGTAGAACGCGTTCTTGGCATCTGTCAAACAGTGCGGTAGCCCAGACCCCGCCGAAGACCGCTAAGATTAACTCTCCCAGGATCGTGTGTGTGTAATTGCTGTAGGCTCGTCCTTGCTTTATTTCCACGCACATGCGAGATATCACGGTAGGGTAGACTAGACACGGCAGAAGGCGGGCCGGCGAGGCAGCATCACCTGTATTGATAACTGGACCACGACGTCTCAGCATGTCGACGTCATGCCATCACCCGCCTCCTTCACCCTCTCTTACCTGCGATGCTTGGGAGCGATAGAAGCAGCAGAAGGCCGCTATTCCACGGCGATGCAGCCCGACGCATTTCCCTCTCTGGGTGGGTAGTGCGCCTACTTCCACGAGAGGGTATGGCAGGGACGCGGAAGAGGGACAACGGGTGTCACTTGTCAGGTCAAAACAGTGAGATCGTTGCGTTGTCACTGTTCATTTTGTGAACGATCGAACGTTCCTGTTAAGCTTTCAACTACTCCGAGCATGAGGAAAGCGCGCCGTGCGGGGGCAATCTGAGAACGCAACGCAAGCATGCCCAAGAAAACGACACGTGGACAGACATAACAGATATATATGTTCGTTTCTGCTTACACATCAAACTTTGTGATGCACACGGAGTAGGACTTTAATACATTCAACGCCCTTACTGCCAAGAGAAAGCGCACGTGGGTATTGAACAGTTGTATCAGCAACGCCACTGGTCAGGAATCGGATCGGATATTCTAAAAAATACATGAAAAGAGAGTGTCGCGATTCCCGACAAGCATCTATCACCGATTTCCTATAAAACAACCGATACAAGATACCAGGTAGCAGATATCCGACAAGTTGTGGAATGTTTCCAGGGGGGGGAGTGATCATTTGATGCTTGCCGTAGCCATTTGACCATTGGCCACGCAACCCTTGCGTGACGGAAGGGGGGGGTTTCCAAACCTCATAGAGGTAATGGATTGCGATATCCCTCACGTGTCTACCTGTGTGCCGCGATACGATTCATGTCGACTGGTACAGGGGTCTGTCCGTGAGTGTTTTTGACCTCTACGAGGGGCTCGCAAAGACACGTATAAGGAGTCTGCTGCTATATAGTCACAGAAAAAAAAACGCCAGCTCAACAGAATATGCAAGCTACTTGTACGGTAGAGTTACACCCTAATGATTTTCTGAGGCTTCTCCCTTCAAGAGCTTTATAGCCGATGTACTACAGCTACTGCTGTACGCGCTAGGCACTCGCGCGAGAAAACAAACATTTAGCGACTTTGCAACTTTTTGATGCTGCTGGCGTGCAACTTGGAGTTCACGAGAACTATCCCTCGTTAGTCGGTTTTGGTTGCCTCGGACTACTGTCGTCTGGCGCACCCACCACCCTCACACACCATACTAGTGTAAACGAGGGCGTGCCTCCATTGAGCTGGCTGCCGGATCTTGCAAGGAGTTGTGGCTGTCTGCAAGTGAAGTGGAAACGTCTATTAATAGGTGGGGATGATTTTCGTCTCATTTAGTGTACCGCAACAATAATTAATTACCGACCGCTCATTCACCCCAGAGTCGAGGGGTGGGCATTACTTGAGAAAACGCAGACGGTCAATCAATCTGAAGAGAAACACATGTGTAGGGCATATAGAGTATAAATTTTACATAACAAACGCTACGAGAGTTCAGGACTTGTAAACTCGATTCCCCCCACAAAACTTCATGTCTTCTTCGCGTGAGTCAGGAACCCCGATGAGACTCTTGAGCATCCAAGTTCTACTTCCGACTTTCTCGGTACCCGACTCGGTCATCGTTCCTTCCTGGTGTTTTGTAGGAGAGTGATTTTTTTTATGGTTCTTGAGCATCGTGATGTTCTCCTTCTTTTCCTTTTTTTAGGGGATGAATATAACAACCGAACCAGGGACCCCACTCTTCATCATTTTACGCCCAACCGTCGACGCCATTGTAAGGAAAGTATACTCACAATATCTCGCAGCAAACGCCACCAGAGTTCAGGACTTATAAACTCGATCTCCACCACACAAGCACACAAGAACGAGGGCGTTGACAGAGGTAATTACGGCATCTCAGTACCTTGCCGGTAATTACTTGAAGTCAGCTCTTGGAGTGTTACCTACCGGTAATTGCTCAATACCGCTGAACCAGGGGTATGTTTTATCAATCTTCGAGGAGATAATAACACAAGTGTTCGAACAACTCTTAGGGGCTTTCCAGTTAGTCAGTGTCAATTGTTGTTTAACAGCGCGATAAGGGGACGCTAAAAACTACGCCCCGGTGAAATTAGCCTGCAGGCCGGAAATAGAGTTTTGGCGAAACATGTTATTTATAGCGCTATCTACTATTCACCATAATACTGGCAAGTGCCATCACTGGTCCTGACAGATCGTTCCCAACAGCCAGCGCCCAGGTGCCAAGTAATCACTCAATCAATGCAATTCGTTAACATACGAAAATTCAATACAACAGAAAATACAGCAAGCAGTTACTACTCTAGTGTCCCCTCTCGTTCAAATTTCTACTCGGCTGCCTCCTCTGCTTGCTTACAGACAACCGTACCTTGCCTAGAACACCCATCACAAACCTGTGCCCGTCTCGAACCATATTCTTCCTCGTATCGATACCAGGTACAGTAGTCCAAGAAGTGCATGTGTTCACAACTTCTTGTCAGACTGTGTTGTCAGACAGACCTCGGTTTACTTCAGGCAAAGGCCCTTATCCTGGCACTCTACAGCAATAATAATAGCTACGTATTGTCTGTAAAGAAATACCATCAAGCTGACTCGTCTAATCATACGTACAGCAAGCAGTACTACCAGTATAGTTAGTTTACGAGTACATCATAGACTAACACCAGTACTGCTGTAGTTACAGCAGCAGCAGCAGCAGTAGTGGATATGGTAGTGGATGAGACTAGAGCTTGTAAATCAAATAAATAATCAGCACGGACACCGGGTGTGTCTGGATGTTGACGGGCAGAAGACAAACTGGATGACGTGAAGAAGAAACACTCACGTACCCGTACGAGTATGATTGCGACGCTCACCCCTAATATATGTCGGAGAAGTGCCGAGAGGACAGATATATGTACCTGGTACAGCAGGAGTCAATCCCTGAAAATGGTTGTAGTGATGGCCGTCGTTGGCTTCCCACTTTCTCGTGGTCGTCGAGGCGTCGGGTTCAGGGCTCCAATGCCTATCTTGTGGAGCGCGGGGGGACTACCCTGTAGATCCACTACTGGTCTCTGCTGCGGATGCTGCTGCTGCTGATTTGGTTTTTATTTAATAAATTATTAGTGGGTTGTCAGGCCGAGTGAGAGGCTGGTTTTGTTAACTGTTCTTCGTTGCTTTGGAACATCGGAGTATCGGAATACTTCGTACGTACAAACAAACATATATGATAGAATGGACAAAATTTGGACCAACCGACCTACCACATGCTCTGTTGTTGTTGTTCTCACGAAGACTCTCAAACGAAGGAGTGCCGTGGTCGCACAAAGGTGCTGGAGCCTTAGGAAGATCCGAAAAACCATTTTATAAATTTTGAAATACGTCAGCTGTGAGTACGACTGATCAAATAGTTCATACTCAACTTTGCAAGCTGCGTATTCATAATAATACGTCTCGTCTAAAAACGTCGAAATTCGGCTGCCACAAGAGACGAAGAACGCGCGCACAAGACAAGATGAAATCAATGTGCAAGATGAACAAACATGGCCGCGGGTACATCCTCTCAACTACAACATATAGAGTCCCCCCCCGTTCCCACTACCAACCACCTCGTGGTGGCTGCTGACTACGGCGAGCGGCTGCTGTCTGGAGTGCTCCCGGCACCGTACGAAACGCAAGGTAGTCGTGAACAGAGAGAGGAAGACGCCTGCTGTCTGGGGTTTGTTTGTATGTAGGCCTCGTCGCTGGTTGGCAGACACGCCAACTAATTTGTATTCTATACGTAAAAAATACCTCGTACTCTGCATGTCGTATCATACGTGTTTCCCATACGCACCTGTTGAATAGTTCATACTTCCCTTGTGGAATATTCCAACCTCGTGACGTCCTCACACCCAGTTGAAAGTTGAAAGGTTGAGGTTGACGGCAAGTCAAGATGGGGTATTTACGTTTTTTCTTTTTTGTATTTTTTTTTTTATCCTCCGGAATTGGTACGTAAAAAGAAATCTTAAACTCAACTCGTCACTGAGAGTACAGCAGTCAGTAGTTCCACGTTCCAATTTCGTGTCGCGTGTTACTTTTTGTCGTTTTTCGGGGTGCAGCATTAGGTACCTATTGATAGCCCTTACGAAAGCACCCCGCGATACAGTACCTTTTCCTTTTTCTTTTTGATTTTTCGCGTTTTTCCTTTGCTTCTTTCTTAATTTTATTGTCTCCAATTTATCTGTTCTAGGATGTGTATGTCGTGTCTGTCGTATCCAGTATAATAAACATGGCATCGCGTTGTTTACTCTGCTTACTGTTGTAGTATCTCTGTGGCGCAGGTTGTAGCTCTCTAGGATTGAAGAATCGGCACGTACACTGGTTGCGCAGGATGTCGACGGGTGGAAATAACGGTGTAATATGACAGAACACAAACAGCAGTAGCTTGAGGTTCGTACGTTCATACTTACATGTTTCCAATATTGGTATATGCCAGGTATTGTTTTGCGTTGTACATTATCTTCAGATTTTTTTCGTTCGCTATTCTCTCTTTCAGTGTGTAATAGAGAACGTGTAAACCTGGTTTATTTTTTTCGGACGCCACACTACATTTTTCGTGTCCCAAAAAAGAGGCAGGGGGTACGATTTCTTAACTTAGGGGTCATTACTCCTGGCGTGGAGTAAAGGTTAGCAGCAAACTTAATCCTACCTCGTATGGAGTGTATCCATAATATCACGCTGTTTCTAGATGCACGATTTTTCTACATTACTGTAAAGACAATAGTCCAAGGTCAGCATCGACGATGTGCTACACTAGCTACTATATAATATCCATGATAGCAGACTATCTATGTTCGTGGTGCGACACCTGCAAGAACTGGCCAGGGACAACGACATCGTCATTCTGCTGTTCATTTAATCTGACGACGTCACGAAAGCCGACGACTCTTTCGACCACACTATCCTGTGGACTGTCTTACCGTTTTTTGTTTTATCCTCCGGCGGATTGGTAAAAATATAGCTTAATTGAGCTTACTCCACTTCCGCGTTCCAATTTCGTGTCGTGTGTTAATTTAGCCCATAACTCGCTCTGGCGCTGCACAGAGCTCGCCGTCATCTGCTAATTCCACGACGGCATGCGGGGAATGGCGTGGTCGGATGATGGCGAGTGCTCGGATATGTTCGACGCGGAGCAGGGCTTTCGGCGAAGGTGTGTGCTTGCGCCATTCCTGTTCAATGCGTACTACACGGCGGTGCTGGGCGTTGCGGAGAAACGCTTCACCGCCCCGATGCAGCCATCATTGACAGCACGGTGCAAGCTCCAGTCTCAAAAGAAGGAAAAGTGCGAGAAAAAAAGGGGGCAGGGACGAACTACCGAAGCCAACACGGGACGGGGGGGGGGGGGGGGGGGGGGAGAGCCCATACGTTGTGGGGAATATTGTACGCTGACGATGCCGGCAATGTGTCACGATCCATAAGAGGGCTGAAAAGTATGACGAAGAAGGTGCTCGGGACTGTGCGTGTGGCGTCAGGACTGGCTTCCTTGGGGTCAAGGTGGACATCATGTGCCTACAAATGAAAGCTGGGGGGGGCGTGCCATTCATCGTCAGTGCTGCCGGGTTTGTGTACAGAGTATCGGTTCGGTTCGCCAATGTTGGCGGGGTTATCAGTGCAAGATGGGACACCAGGCAGAGGTGTCGAGGTATCGTGTCGACTGCAGAGGGCATGGGCGTGCTTCGGACGGTAAAATATTAACTTATTTGACCGCCCGGGTGTGTGTATACTCCTTAAACTGCGGATACCGAGAACCAACGTATTCAAGATGCTACTCAACGGGTGCGCCACGTGAAGCCTGAGCAAGGATGATTATGACAGGCTACAGAAAACTCACAACCAGACGCTCTCACGATTCCTCGCCTGGCGAACGAAAACGCGAAGATCACATCCTATTCTATGCCAACGCGATCCTCGGGACAGACCCCGACAGCGTTGAGACGACGTTAAGCAGACGAAGGATAGTGTTCGCGGGCTTCGTGGCGCGCATGGAAGACGAGCGTCCGCCGAGGGATGTGATGTCTGGGGAGATGGTCGGGGGTGAAGGCTTCATCCGGGAGACAAGAGTGGGACTGGATGGAGAGCATGGTGGAGGACACTAAGACGTTTGGCATCAATAATACCGAAGGGTGGGGCTAGGCCGCGCAAACGGTCGGCAGGTGGTCCACCGGGTAGATGAAAATGCGGAAGCCTTATTGCGGGAGTGACACAAGGCCAAGAAGGTAGCGACGGCAGAGCGACATAGGACGGTCGCCACCACGACTCTCATCGTTGACGCCAATACAAGCGAACGGGAGGAGGGGGAGGAGGAGAGGTCGGGAGAAGGCACCTTTTTCCGTGTTGCCTTTTTCCCATTCTCCTTTTTCGCTTTCATATCCGTTTTCTTCCGTTCTCTCCTTTAGCGCCTTCTATTGGTTCGTTTTACTCGCTTGTTTATTCTCCTCGGTGGTGAATATAATAGATGCCTCCTATTACAGCGATAGTCCGTATTATTTAGTCACTGCTTGAAAAGACAAGATTACTTGTACAACGTAGCTGGTCCTACAGTCTCAGTCCGTAGGCAGTACCCATTTAGGAGTAGCGATAATATGTTACGCATCATGTTTTCAGGTGATACACCAACAGCATGTAACAGCAGGTGCCATGCAGCATAGCAAGGTGATAGGACTGATGTCGTAGGTAAAGGGCAACAGAGCACGGCTAGCGACTCGCAAGACAGGACTGCAAGTACATCTCCACAGGTACACCATTATTTGCAGCTGTCACGAGTATCATTGACGTATCTACGTACGCAATTGTCGGCATACTGAAACTGAATTGTTAGATTCGATCGAATGTGTTACCCCGAAATTACAGTGGCCTAGGTTGTCGTGACATTATATTTTGGGGGTGATGCCTCATCTTCTTCTGTCTGAGCTCCGACATGTGCCCTTCCAGGTCACTCCTCCTCTCCCCTCCATCTTCCAATTTTTTCAACATGCTCATCACTAGCTACTTCTGAGGATACCATCATTGTGGCTTGGAATCACCACATACCATCGTCGTCTATTCTTGTATGGAAGCTTCTCGTACAAGGTCCACCTCATCGTCAAGTCGTGATTACCTTCCTCATATGGGAGGTACATATGCAGTCATCCGCAATCGGGTCTACGTAGGCGTACTTGATAGTATGCCTAGGGAAACACTGGTTACCGGGCAACAAAGGAACCATATGGGACTGGCTCGACTGCTATAATGCAGGCCGAGATAGACGCGCTTAGTCGCTTACAGAGTTCGATGTCTAATGTCAACGATTTTTAATTTCATGGCTCTCGGAGGGTTCTGAGAGCAGGGCGGCCACATTTTGTTGTTGCTTGGCGCGTTTCATCAGAAACACACGACCTCCACAAAAGAGGAAAAACGGGGATACCATGAACAACCATGACATTTACTGAAGCTCATGGCGCAAGCCGAATCACAAGCCTAGAGCAGGGATGTCCAGCCAACTCACAGCCCTATTCGCGTCATTGTCGAGAGTTCCGGCATGAAGTCGGTATTCTCAAGTTTCAGAAAATGTCGTCGTCGTTTCCGCGTTCCTTTGCGTGGCTTAACCTGTTTATTGGGGAGTGCAGTCCTGACTTGGGGACATATCACTTGAAATTATAATTATAGTTAGGTACAACTACATTGCAGTGCTAACAGAAAGGCAAGACGGACTCGAACTCCTAGGTTCAGGCACGCCTGGGTTCGAAAACGTGGTTACTTTGTGTTAGGTATGCTTCCAAGTCAAGAGCCAAAATGTTTTAGACACTGCATCCTTTACCCCCTTTCCCCTGATTTCGGGAGTTCCTGTCCAACGACGTTATTTTTCGGTTCCTGTCAAGGTTTTTTAAGACACGGCTGTTCTCGCCTGAAGCAAGGTGGGCACGAGTAGCACGTTCAGGCACGCTCTTTTAGGAAAGGCCATTAAGGCCTTCGTTCATGTGTGCCTTGAAGACATGGGCCTACGTGGAACCCTTCCTGAAGAAACCGGGGCCCATGTGTCGTAGCCACCTTTCCAACATAAATGCGATATCAGTCTGGCCCCGCCTGGCTGCGAACTGAATAATCCTCGTTCGATGTTTAGGTCAGAGTAAACAGGTGAAATATTTTTTTCCGACCGAACAGAATGGCATGACATATTTGTCGACTACTGTTATAGCAAAAATGCGTCCTACCTTCTGGCGGTGCTCAGCTGGGAGGAGGCAAGACACCATTGTCATATGGGGAGATTCGAGTGACATACATAAAGGTATGTATGTGTCTATGTTCTGGTGGCACCCCGCTACCCGTCGATAACCACAGGGAAGGACACTTTTGTTATTACCATCCGTCCACAAAAAGCGTGAGCGCCGAACTATATACGGTGAATATCACGTTACGCACGTGCCGTACGATTGACTCCTCGCCTTCTAACCGGGGCGCCAACTTGTGTGTTATCTCGCAATCCAACAGTGACCCTTGCTGAAATCGTCGAATACAATGTTTTCCCTCAAGATTTTCATCTCAAGCCCCGAGATTGTTAGCGCAAACCAGGAGTGATTTTACTTGGCGTACATTAACAACAAATGTAGTCCAGTCGTGGTGGAGGAGCAGGAGGATAAGTACTGGGCGAAGGGCTTTCAATCCGAGCATCCTGTACCCTACCACCTCGGTCTCCCTACCCCTCTTCCTGCTGCAGAAAATACCTAACATCAGTTCCAAGTAGATTCCCCCAAAACGCTGGAAGAAGTCCGAAAGGAGTTTCACAAGAGGACGCATGCAAGTGACGATATTGGGCGAGACGGATTTGGTTCGAGGAAAGGCAAGAAAGTACCTTGACGGGACAGCAGTACGGTGAGATATACACTGGACGCAATCCTCGCGACAGGTATACTTCTGTGTTTAGCAAATATATTGGCATTGGTTTTGCGTGTACGTATACCGTGCCAGACCGAAACGACACGATTGCCTGACTGTTCTAGGGATCGGCCCTCTAAAATTTACTTTGCGGGGCGTGTACCTTTACAGTGTGATTTGCAGACGCACCAGGTATGTGAGAATCTCGGCACGCACAGACGGGGGCGGGGGGAGGGAGCGCTGGTAGATCTGATGAATTGTAAAAACTCAATACCACGAATCTTGCCGGTGCGTGCCCTTGTATATATGGACCGATAGTGTTTTAATGTGGACGTTACGAATATACATACAAAAGAAGTCAGAAAATCACGTCAAGCCCACCACGCTTGCTGGAACGCTCTGTCGAAGCACGTCTGAAATAACGCTCAAGACCCGCGAATAAACCTATCTCCTTACAACTATGGAGGCACACAACCCAACTCTAAGAACGCGATCATCATCACCTCCGCGCCGAAGATCGAGCATATGCGAGAAAACCAAGTCCGGTACTTGATTAGGGCCAAGCAGTCTTATAAAGTCCACACCGAAGTATGTACCAGGTAGTTAAAATAATATCAACTATTCGCGACCCCCCTTCCTTCCACAGTGGAAGCTTCGTGAGGAAAATATAGTTATATTCGTCTTACTGGGGTATCTTTGTTTGCTACGTTCCAAGCGTAGCTTGCTCGAAGCCTACATACGACGACTGCCCGCGTGATGCGAAGCCGTAGAATAACACAAAATATAAAATCTGTGAATAACATTGACATTAGGCTGCTTTCACCGGCTGAAAAGGCATCACCTCTGGTCACATCCAACATGCCGCGCATTTGCACCTCTTAGCGGGCAGAGAAAATGGTTGCACGCAGCCCACCGGCATATTGGACGGGGGCGGTTGACTCCGTGGCGACTGTACACTCGACCTCGCGGAGCATGCTAAACTCATACTCGGAGCCTAGCCGTGACAAGGTCACGAGCGCCTAGCCTACTTCAGCACCCAGCAGTCACCAGACTTGATGAAGTTCAGCTCGGAATCGATCTGAACAATCAGATCGTCCGTGGTACCCTGCAAGTGGGGGATATAGCCCGAGGAAAACGACGACCAAGTCACGGCGGAAATGCAATTCATGTCAACATGCGCTCATCCCAGTGTTTACTGGGGCAGTCTGGCCTTGTGATTTCTATATATCTTGGTACAGTAGCGAACATGCGACAACGAAACCCATACATGCGAGGTCTCGATCAGCCAGACGAGTGAAATAATTTACATCCCACCTATACCCTCAGGCAGCGCCGCGAAAGAAAATCTCAGTCACGCATACTGTCTTCAAGCAATACCAACTTCCAGCGACGGGTAAATGCACGTACTGTATTTCCCGCAACTCACGGCACTGTGCAGATCTATGCTCAACGGTGTTGGTGTTGAATACACCTGCTGTTCCTTCTTTATCCATTCGCGTTGAAACTCACTGCAGATGATGAAAATATTTATCGACTTGATTGCGGTTTCATTGGTTCTGAAGCTGGCACTCTGGGCAAGGTACACGGATCGTCTGAAGCAAGCATCCACAGAAAAACCCAACAGGGGCACCTTTACCAGAGAATTCGGCAATGACCTTGACAAGCGCCGGCAACAATAGGCTCGTGGTGTGTGGCGAGAGGGTGGTGCTGGACTTCAGTGGTGACGAGATTGGGGTGATCGAGCCCATGCGAATGCCTGTTTTCGTGAGAAGGAACTAGATGTTTAGGATTTCGATCATTGGTGCACGCGCTGAACCCGAAAGAGAATCCCATTGGCGGAAGCCAGAACCCCAATGCAAACTCGAACGGAATTGCAAGATATTTTAGACGATTTCGCGTGAGGGGCCGCGGTCGTCAGACAATGCTGGGGGCAGACATACTGTACATGCTGACTATAAAGCACTACCTGCTAGACCACTAAGTCAGCGCTGACTGACTGAATAGCTCAGTGGTCTATCCGTTGTAGTCGAACAAAAGAAGTATCTTTGGGCTCGATACGGCCTCCCGCCGATAACATCCTCCGCGGTTGATCAAGCCCCTAATCAGCGCCGGGTTTTTCCTTCGTATTGTCCCCCTCCCTCGTCGTGCGTACTTTTACTAGAGTGGTTCACTCCACTTTCGACTCTCTGCCTGTATAAACGAACGGTACCCCCCACGCACCACTGAGGGGGGTATATGCGTCCATGTCTGTTGTCGGTACTCACCGGTGGAACCTCGACAATGCAGTCTCCGGTGTCGGCCTCCTCGTATTCCAAGATGCCGTCCAGGGTGAGGGTCGTGGTCGATTCCATGAGAATGTGCGGCTCTATAAAAAAAAACACCGAGAGACAGAGAGGAAGCCAAATGAACACCCGAAAGAGCGAGGTCACGGGTGTGTGTACCAGTATGTCGTCTACGTCGGATGTGTACGCGGGTGCCTGGTAGGCGGTGGGAAGCTGGGATCGCCTATGTACCTACCACTTCGATCGTTTGCTTTACCTTCGCAATCGATGGAAGCCGGCGAGGCTTCACGAAACACGGCCGCAAACGCTTCGACGAACCGCCAGTCTTGAGGCTCAAGTGCTCCAACCACCGCAGTTTTAACGCATACGCATGCTACGAAAAGGGCGTGGCAACCTGGTTGAAAATATAAAATACACAATACCTCTGAAATTACTTCGACAAGAAGCTAATGATGTCGGCCAGAATGGTGTCTAATTTTCCCCGGCGTTCCTCGTTCTGCGGGCTCCATCCCGTATATTCCGCATAAAAACCGACCTCGAATCATAATGACGCGCTACCCAGAAACAGCCCCACTGGCTGAGTCGGGTTTTGAAATAACGGGCAGTAAAAAACATACAGCATCTTCTACCAGGTGCAAGAGTGCGGATTATGAAGGACTCACCGCGGTGTCAAAGTAACAAGAAGGACTCTTGTGGCAGGAGCAGATTCCTAAACCAGGCGTGCTTTTGGCAACCCGCGGAATCGTATGAAGAACATTTCAAACATATTACCATATCCACCAAATTGAAATCCTAATTGTGGTAATGGGGCTTTCAAAAATACTGGGTAGTTCCGCACCGTTGAGAGACCCGTGAGTAACGACAGTTCGAGCTCAAACGTACCCCCCTATCTCCTATGTAGGCACGGTCGAAAACGTCCAAACGTACCAGCTCCAGGCCCGACGAGGCAGGCTCCAAACACGATATTGGAAGAGTCACCAGTGATGACAACGTTCGCGGTCTGGTCGCCGCCGACGGGAGGGCTGAACCTAGCGGTCGGAAGTTGATAACCGTCCGGGTCTCCGCCCTCCCACACAACATTGTTGCACGTGTCCATGAGCAAGCCGGCCATGTCCTGAAGGCCCATTCAAACCCCCCGACACGCGTGCGAGTCGTCGACGAACGGATCAGTTTGTGTGTCATCGCACGGCATGGCGACACCGCAAAGAGCAGGGGAACAATGAGAGGTACCGGTGTCGACCCCGCACTTATTCTTTCGAAATTTAGACCGCGGGAGAACGCGAAACCTTGTTGTTTGAGTAAAAGAGGATACCGCTGCCGATTCCTTGAGACGCATGACGTGCGTGGCTCTGCCGGTAAACTCTGGTTGGGGGAATGGGGGCGTGGCGATGCTGAATAAAACTGTCACACTTGTGCCTCAAGAGGAACACCCGCAACTTTCCACGAGAAGTCCGAGTTCCCGTCCAGTGTTGCATGATTATCAGGAGGGCACACACTCTATCGGGAGTGTGAATTATACTGCACAGTCCGTACCGCGGCGCCTACCTGTATTGGTGAAAGCTGATGTGGTGCTTACGAGGGAGGGAGTACTTCGTACGTCATGAATGATTTTCCACCGGCAAGGCTTCTGAACCGATACTAACTCCCCATTACAGCTGGAAAGCCGTTCAAATCATGTTTTGCTACATCTAGGCAAAAGGCATGTCTCCTGAGGTTTCACTTCCATTGCTGTGTCGAGATCAACGATGGGGTTGAAGCATTGACGCTCGTTGAATGGGGAGCCTCGGGAAAACGATGGGTGCGGACCTCTCGTAGCATGGACCAATAACCCGTGAACAATCTCAATCCCAAAGCTTTGCAGCAGAGTCCTGCTGCAGTAGCGGAACCACTTGATAGTCCTCCTATTTCACGCGCTCAGAGCAACTCCGTGGTGTGCCTACCGTACAACTTTGTCAGTCTTCAAAATCGTTTGTGATTAGGTGGTTTCGGGTTTTGCACGGGCGTGGTACACAATGCTTGTCGCGCTGCGCTAGCAAAAACGAAATATCGCCCGGCGATGTTGAGAAACAGACCTACTCTCCCGAGTGTAGCCGAAACACCGTAGTGAAACGTGGGGTATCTCGCCTACCGTACCGCCAGGGAACGTCGGGGTGAAATAATCGCTCTGCTGAGGCTGCCGAGGTACGGAGACTGCGCTGTCGGCGAGGTCGATAACTTACTATCTCCCAACCCCCCGCCGAAGAAGGGGAGGAGGAGAGGGCTGGGTTTCCTGCAGGATGAAAGGCGGTTTAGTCGTCGACTTTATGGCTATGGAGCGCGAAACGGGACGAAGACGTGTTAGTCGCGCTCGATGCGCAGTCGCCGCGCACGCTTACCGGAAATGCGTCGACACGGACGTCATCCACGCGGGTGAGCTCCATGTAGTTCCCGGTCTCTTGTTGCTTCGATTCCCAGAAGATGAAAGCACTGAAGACAGACCGACAAGAAAACGCTTTGAGGATACGAGCCACGATAGAGGTGGCACATTCTCTGTCACAAAAAATATGACTACCGGGTCTCAAAATAACCTAGAAAAATCTACCCATATATGACGTTGGCAGATAAGGTTTCTCTGAACGCCTTCCACCATAGATGTGCGCCTAATATATTCTGGGGCTCGTCACGTGAGGAGGTCTACTGAATACTGTACAGCACTTAAAGCCTGTCCTCGATGAAAAAAACGAGAATTCGCGACCCGGTGGCCTGCTGTCCGTACACGACGAATAGTGCCCATGTTGAAACACAAAGGGTGTTGTAACGATGTTGGGTTGTTCTTCGGATGAAGAGCCCAGGTAGTGAGAAGGTTATTGGCTTGATGATGCACGCATCTGTTTTACGTGTCATTTGTTGCGTACCTACCTGGGCCATCAATTGTTTTTCACAACGTCAGTGTATGAGTGACTCAACTGATAGAATCGACCTCGTCAGGTCACAGGAACTACTAATAAATACTAGGTGAGTCTTTTGTTTGCGTAGCATGGTATGGGTGTAAGGGATGCTGCTTGCGGTTATCAGTGGATGGTGTCAACGCGACATCGGTGGTGGCGAGCGTGACAATGCCGAGACCATCGCATCGACAGAACGGGATGCATGTACATGATTCTCGCAAAGGTCCGTGGAACATGTGCTCTGCTAAAACAGACTCTAAACTGGCTTCGTGGTGCTAAGCAGACGGAAAGAGGATAATAAAACGTCAGCAATAATTTCTGTTGGCGAGAGTACTAAATATACGTCCCGGCGCGGCGACGATGGTGTCCACGTCATCGGCGTTCTCAAATACATTAAAGCCGCAGTTAAAATCTTTTACGCTCGCAACCCGTGTTAATGAAGCATTGTGTTTCATGCCGTAAGAAGCGTTTAGTTTGCACAGGAATGCGACCGTTTCTTAGCGCCCGATTTCTCAACAATGGTCGGGGTGCTAAACACGTGTGCTACGAAAGAAGTAGCAAAATTGGAGAAAAAACAATTTGACTGCCTGGGCTCTTAACCTAATATGGTTTGCATGTCGTCCGTTTTTGGTCAAAATGTTTCGTCTGATTCTACGCATTGCGAGGTTGTGACCGGTTGAGCTTACGCTTTTTCTCCAGGTCTCCGTGTTTGAACACTTGATGGAGCGCTTCAAGCAATGAGCCTAACGAAATGGTTGGTGCATCCCTCAGGTAGAATGCCTCTAAAGCCGAACAATAAATTTATCCGAAGGTTCTCGACGCAATCTTCCGAAAGCACCTTGTTCGGGGATCGGCGGCGTTTCCGTTCTGAATTTGAACGATGAAAAGCGACCTCACCTCTGCACGAAATCAACGCTATTGCACGGTATTTACTGTTTTAGGTATTGAAGGTAGTCGAGGCCGTGGGGTGACTTATTGGATTGCGCGCCGGTTTGTTTCGAAGCCGGTCTTGGGGCAAATTACTGGGTGTGTAGCCCATATATAGAATGAACAACTCCGAGACCCATTAGGTACGGTCGTTCAGCCGCATGGGTCGGGCAGGCGTCATATACGAATCACGCCGCAGGTGTTCAGCCCCCCAAGTGGGCACCATTCCGATCACAACAGGGCATTTCGCGACGCACTCCTAAGCGTACGTGATGTTGCTTGAGTCGACGAATCGCACAGCGCCCGTTTGGTATTCTTCGGGACCGATGTCGTTGAAGTAGAGGTCCTGCGGGGCACCAGCATGATGAAGGAGACGAACGTCATGACCTACCAGGCTATGGCAGGCGTACCAACGTACCTACACATCTTGAACATCCACTTACGTTAGGGAACACTGCTGTACCACGCGTAACAGCCGACATCGAGAACTTTGTATGTTGAGTCCGACACCTACGGCTATATCACATTGGTGTCGAATACAATGAATAGTGTTAAAAGTCCGTATCTCAGATCCCAAACTACTGTATAGTTTTGGAGAAGTGATGGAGTTGGGATGATTGAAAAATGTTTGGCCTGAACGAGGCGTCAAACCCCAATCACAGGACAGTTCGAAGTGTGTTTGCTGCCTGTTGTAGACCTTTACCACAACCTATATGTGAGCCTGGGGTTGTTCCTTTCATAACAGGCAATACATGCCGCCAGGTCTATCGTTTGCACATCGCGTCGTCTTTTCTCACGAGGCTCGCAAGTAAGTGCCATCAAATTGTCCTCAGCAGCGCACGCCACATGTAACATGACTCAAGCAATACCAAAGATATGTAGTGTAGGACCCTCAGATGCCTACCTAAGCATCCGTCGTGGCCTGGAATTAAGAATCCTCCAGAGATTAGAAACCTACTGCTAGACACCCATCGTTGATTTGTAGCTGGTAGGTCGTGGAGCCTTTTCTCTGTGATGTTTCCCCAGCGATTTCCACCAGTCCATTGTTTCAGCGGTCGCCCCTGTCTTGAGCCGTTGCCTCCCGTTGATACACGACGCCGCTACACACGACCCACCGTACACCGAGAAAGCTCGGACGGGGCGCCGATCCCTATTGAAACCAAGACGTAGGGTTCTATTGTATTCGATTTTTTATTTTTGTTTGCCAGACGCCTTGAGCTACTTGTTCCCTCGTCGACGCGAGTTGCATTGTGCCGACCCAAGTTAGGCGCTCTCAGCTCAGAAGTTGTGTGTAATTTCACATTTTGCAAATAAATTCAATCGCACCATCCGAACGCGGCGAGGACCAACGCAAGAAAGTTGCACTCGAGCGTAACCACTGCTGTTTGTTAATAGGTCATCGGAGACGAGGTGGCTCTACGAGCACATATCAGTGCACAGCAGCACTGTTACTACTACTGCTAATAGGTAAATCATGAATGGTGCTGTCAACCCAGATGACGGGGCTCTCAGAATAAAGGCAGGCGGCCAAGACCGGCCGGTTCGTTCATGTATATTATAGCGCACTTTGAAGGGAAGATCAAGGGCAAGGTGGAGTGGGCACGGCGCGTGCCCACCCCAACACGGAAAGGGGCCCACTTCGGTCAGCAGGCTGTGTACAGAACTCAAAGCCAATTCCCACACGTATCCTGCAATGCAATGTCCCGCCATATCTCCGTACCAAACCCAGATCACGGTACCAAATCTCCGAATAAATTTTATTGCTGTCACAAGGAGAGTGATGTCATGAGTACATCTTTCACTCCCCCTGCTCGTGCCATCACTTTCCTTTATCTCAATGCAATAACATGAAAAAACCCCATAATATATCCTCCGTACTATACTCCAGATAACATCATGCCTTCTCAAAACTATAGTCAACAGGCAAGACTCTCCACAAAGTACAATAGTCCGTAGACTAGATAATTGTAAACTCAAACTATAGCCTCAGCTAGATCCCCGATCATTTTTTAATACGATTTCAAACTTCTCAGCACAACCTGTCTCTATCATATCGGTCATCCTCAAATCACAAACAACTCCATTCAAATTCAACATAATGCCGCCAAATAACGGGTGATCAATCCATCATCGTTTCCATCTGTCTCAATTTCAAACACAAATCGTTCAATCATCAAACACACCCACAAAGTAACGCCAAGTTATCACACAGAGAAAGTGTCCTGTCCAACACTCCCCTATATGTCTTTCCTTCTTTATGCTCTCTTAATTCCTCCCCATAAAATCCACTATCGAGCACATACTACTGCAGTGTCCTCGACACAAGTTTTCCGCCTCACGAATCCAAGTCAAATATCAAACATATAATTCCTCCCCAAGAATATCATCACATAAAAATAGAACACAAAAAATCCCCCAAGACTCTGAAAACCAAACACATTAGATACGGTGGCACATGCCGCAACAGCAATAATCAAATCATCACACAATTAAGTCTGAATCCCAAACGATGTGGCACTACTTGCAATTAGATACCATAATTTCAAGATTCTTTATGATCCAAAATATCACCACAAAAACACGTTCAATCAGTCTTCAACACATACAGTCCAAAACAAAAACAGCACATAAAACACCATCCCTCACTCCAAATATTCATGACAACGCCCCTGTGGAATTCAAACGCCTCCCTGTTTAGTACCTTCGTGAGAAAATCGGCATGTTGATACGCCGACGGCACATAAATCACCTTGATCTCATCCCTCTCCATCAACTCCCTCAGAAAGTGGTGGTGCACATCAATATGCAAACGACTGCATACTCAACCCCATTGCACTCCCTTCTCAAACGAAATCCCCAACGAACTCGTTCTCCTCACATATCCCAAAACATCTCGCGCTGCTTCCCAATGCCTCAGCTTCGGGTGGGCACAGTACCTCCCTATCGCGCGCACTGCATTTGCTATGTCTGGCCTCGTCATCGTCGCCAGCCACATCAGCGATCCAATCAGTTCACGAAAAGGCTCACACGCATCCTCCTCATCAACATCAAACTCTCCAAGTCTCACTCCAACTCCAGTACCAAGCGGCACACTCTTTCCCCACTCAATATCATACTCCTCCGCTAGCTCCAACGCGTAGTTCTCCTGGGAAATAGTCAAACGCCCCGACTCCCATTCTCTCTCATAAACACAACCCGAATACCAGCTGAGCGGGCCCAAGTCTTTAACAGGCACAATCTCCCCCAGATCCCTGCAAAACTGTTCATATATCTCCTTCTATTTCATGAGAAATCAACGCGATCATAGAAAATATCACAGTAGTAGCCATACTCATCGAAAATAAAAATTAAGCCAAGAAATTAAATGCCAGAGATCGCAAGGAACCCCGTTCCTCCGGACAAGAGTCTCCCCTTGTCCCCTACTCCCGCCATAGATACACAGATCGCGACGGTAATGCGAGATAACATACATTCCTTTTCACTGAAATTTTATTGACGTTGAAACTACTCGAAAACAATGATTCTCGCGGAATCCAAATCGACCAAGAAAAACATTTCAAAAACACAAACAATGAAAATATTCATCCAGATTCACAGTCAACCACATTTCAATATGAATCACCCCAATGCCCCGAACACTACCGCTGTTGCCTCCGCCGCGGCTGCCTCTCCGTCCGGTCTCATGGCGTCACCGCAGCTCGGGTCATTCAGCTTATCCTCCTGGGTGAAATCAAACGTCACCTCCGCAGCATTGACCCGGTACACATAAGGGATGAGACGTGCATTCGAGCGATTAGGTCTGCATTCGGTGTTTTGCTCTTTCTACGCATTCACAGCTTGCAAACTACTCTTTACCACTATAGTTCAACTTTTCGAACGCTACTGCAAATAACAGTTACCTGTCGACGAGAATACCTGGTCCCACATCAAACCCATGTATTCCACGACCACTGTATACTGCAGTACGTACTTCATGAACATATACAGCAGTGCCAAGCAAACTGTTTTCGTCTCAGCTCATACCCATAACTCTACCGTCATCAGCAGTAGTACCGGGGCAACAGACGCTGGACGAGGGGGTGTTGCTCTCTGCATTCCAGTCAGTATTTTACTCAAGTCTGTGTCATGTATACTCTGATGTTTCGCTCTCAGTACCATACTACTTCTGCTGCTGTACTCGTAAAATTTATATTACTCCGTCCGCAAATATCTTGCCTTTTGGGACGTAACAAGTGGCGCGGGTCGTGCTACACAGCAGCTGGTACTTATCAACTCAACAACTCAAAAACGAGTTACCCGCATGCAAAGATGTAAATATGTGAAACGCCGCAAACAGACGTGTTGCTGTAGTCGGGCACAAGGGTGCAACACATACACATCTTTCTGCTGTACTTGTACTTGCTCGGTTCTGCCAGCTTCAGACCGACGCAATGCCAAACTCAGCAATAGAGTGGGATTATCAATCCTCTTCCTGTATATAATACGAAATGACGTCCAAACGGTGCACATGGGCGAAGGATCTTCGTGCAGTCATTGAGCTCACATCATTCGCACGTATCCCAACCTAATACTAGAGTACCTTCACCCTTTTTATTTAATACTCGTACTCGTATCGATGCCCAACCAGAGCCCTCGACCAGCCAATTATAAAACAAACAGACGTCAAAGTCCTGCATTGCGTCTACAGGATAACTTCAGCGAGGGAAATAATTTACGTACACGTCTGATGTGCATCTCCTTTCATGTTTATACAATTACAAAACGACACAGACAAGGTCCCGTTTAGGCCACACACAGCAATCATCATGCTAGAAAACCCCTGTTACCTAGTCTGTTCGTCATCCCCTGCCCCTATTTTACCGTCCCATGGCTTCATGGAATATTGTGTCAACGTGCCTGCGTTAGCCCCGAGCGTCATTGCTCGGGCCAGCTGGTGTGCCAGATCTCGTCCACCGGATGTCAGCCGCGATTCGTCTCGTGCAGGTGCTGCCGATGACTCTGCTCGCGTGTCCGCCCCGTGTGGTAAGCCTGGCGCAGGAATGTCGGACCGCGCTGACGCGGCTGCCTCCTGCTGCTTATGTTTTGTTTTGCTTGTGGTAAGCCTGTTGCAGGAATGTTGGACCGCGCTGACGCGGCTGCCTCCTGTTGTTTTTATTCTTGTTTTGCTTGTGCTAAGCCTGGTGCAGGAATGTCGGACCGCGCTGACGCGGCTGCCTCCTGTTGTTTTTGTTCTTGTTTTGCTTGTGCTAAGCCTGGTGCAGGAATGTCGGACCGCGCTGACGCGGCTGCCTCCGGTTGTTCTTGTTCTTGTTTTGCTTATGGTAAGCCTGGCGCAAGAACGTCGGACCGCGCTGACGCGGCTGCCTCCTGTTGTTTTTGTTCTTGTTTTGCTAGTGCTAAGCCTGGTGCAGGAATGTCGGACCGCGCTGACGCGGCTGCCTCCTGTTGTTCTTGTTCTTGTTTTGCTTGTGCTAAGCCTGGTGCAGGAATGTCGGACCGCGCTGACGCGGCTGCCTCCTGTTGTTCTTGTTCTTTTTGTTGCTGTACATGGAGAAGCTCCGCCTCGGTTGCTTCTCTGGCGTGGTGCGCCTCCCTGATCTTCTGCTGGGCCGAGGAGGGAATGGCGTCCCATCCCTCATATTCGGCGGAGAAGTCGAATGTCGAAGACATGTATGTATCCTGCCAACCACAGGCTGTGGATTCTCACAGCACTCACCCACGATCCCGAGACACTAGTGTAATAGGTAAATCATGAATGGTGCTGTCAACCCAGATGACGGGGCTCTCAGAATAAAGGCAGGCGGCCAAGACCGGCCGGTTCGTTCATGTATATTAATGAGGCGCGCGAAGCGCGCAAAAAGCGGGCGAGCCTTTTTTTTCTTGGATTTTTCAAAGAAAAAAAATGCCTCTTCATAGCGGCTCGGATACGAGCGTGGGGTGCCTTGTTTTGAGTTTTTCTGTATGTGTGTGTGTGTGTGATTCAACATTTTATTGGGCAACGTTTGACCACCGCCCTCGACGCACACCGCACCAATTCCAGTCCCGGCGGGCTCTGTGGACGCGCACACACAAAAGAGACCTCTTGGTGCTGGTGCGGTGGTAAGTCGTTCACAGCAGCTCGAGCTAGGTGTGGCAACGTGTGTAGGCACATGTTGGTGCTGGGCCATGTTGAAAAAAACACAGAACCAACAACACATTATATTTTGAAACCCAGCTAGCTCTACGAGTACTCGTAGGTAGGCAGACTGTGCCTGTCCGCAGCAACGAGCGTTCGGGCCATGTCCCCGAGACATGCTGCAGGCCCACCCTCCTGCTGTGAGGGGACTGAGAAGCAGGAGAGTATCTGTTGTATAACAGTTGTTGTACAGGAGTAGTGGTAGTGGTGGCACTGCTAGAAGAAGCTCTGCTGGACACACGTCAGATTGTAGATTTTTCGTCTTCAAATTATGAGTTGGGGACCAGGAAATACATGTACGAAGGGTTCACACACAAGCCGAGCGTACAGCGACGCTGACCTGGCCTCGTGTATCCTACTGCTGCTGGTGTTTTGCTGCTGGAGAAGCTCTGCTGTAGATGTCGTACATCATCAATAGTAGCGGTGGCACCTGCTACCTGCTACGAGAATTCTCTTGGACAGAGCACGTCGAGTGCAGATTTTTCGTCTTGAAATTATTATGCCGAATTTCGAGTTCAAAACCAACACAGGACAAAATCGAGTACGTGTACAAAGGGTTCAAGGGTTTAGATTGACAAGCCGAGCGTACAGCGACACTGACCCTGCCCTGGCGTCGTGTGTCCTACTGCTACTGCTGCTGCTGTTTGTTGCTGGAGAAACACTGCTGCTGCTGTAGATGTGTACAAAGGGTTCGCTTCGCGAGATTCCATCAATGGGAATGACTAGGATTGGGGACTCACAGGGGACGTTTAAGCCCATCCCCCTGTAGCGAACTACGTGTAAAAATGGCGTTCATTGTGTGTAGGCGTTACTGACCGGGGATAGAATAACTGAGCACCCAGAGTGCACACTTCGTTCGCCGACTGGAGACGAAGCCGGACAGCTACAGGAGCCAATGGTTGGTTTATGGGTGCTCTGCTGCCTCCTTCTGCTGTGCCCAGCAAATCAGGCCCTGAAAGGTTTGGACGCGAAAAATCGAGAGCATTTTGCGTAGGATTTTCCGGGGCTAACAATGGTCGATCTATCGGAGTCGTTGCTGTTACTATCCTATCCACGAGTGCTGTACCCGATCCCGTTCGCCGTTTGCTTCGCGTGCTCATAGCCAGGACGTCTTGTTAATTGGCGCAAGTTTCCGTTTGAGAAACGATCCTCCACACGATGCAAACTTGATATCTGCTTGAACGTTTTGTTCCAAATTGCGATATCCCGACGAGATGCGGCCCACAACCCACAACCCACAACATTCAAAATTCAAAATTCGCATTTCATCACTGATCGACACCTGTGTCTGTTATTGCCACGTATACTGCCTGTATGTCCCCGTACCGTACAGCAGTACGTATTCGTGTACCAGGTATACTTCATAGATCACAGGGTCTATTGCTATACGTACCAGGGGTATGTAGCAGCAGCTGCTTGACGGCTGAACCGAATTCTCGTGGACGACAAGATCGAACCGGTACCTGAAGGCGGCCAGTTTTTGGAGATGTCACAGGACGCCCTGGCCAGGGTTTTTGGGACGACGCTGCAGAGACAGAGAGGGGAGCAGCTTCATCAGTGCACGCTTCCGCTCTGAGGGCGACGGCTACGACAGAGGGGCCCGTAGAAGATGGGTCCCGTTGGAATAGTATTACAGCAGCAGTAGTGCTGTTCGACTGGCGTGGACGCCGCAGGTGACAACAACAGCAGCAGTAGTCCGCATATTTTATTTCTGAGGTAGCAAGATGTAGTACGAGTACGAGAGATAGAGGACTTCGTTTGTCTCTACAGAGTATTGTCCCTGTAAAAGCTGAACCCGCCGCGTTTTTGACGACAGACTTGGAAAAAACACCGGGCCGGTCATCCGGTCATCGATTTACACACCAAGGATCTACCAGAGGGTAAATCTTTCAGGGCAGATATAAGCCTGATCTGTAGTACCCAGCTCATGTTGGCGGGTGAGAGCCGTGTAACCTGCCTGCTTGATCTACGTGTACGAAACGTTTCCTGTTTGGGATCTGTACTGTACAGATCTTCCCCAACATATCATAGCGGTACGACCTAAATCATCTACTACTACAGGAGGTCGTGATCTATCCGACTTATATTTTTTTAAAAGCACATGACGGCCACAAGCAGTAGTAAGAAACCAAGCCGAGATCTATAACGTACTGAATTTATCGTAGGACGCGCCCTCTTTTCCAGGCTGAGCAGATTCCCTGTTTGTTAAAAGGTGGTTATTACCTCACTTGGAGTTACATGATGTGCACACAGATAATTTGCGCGAGTACAGTATGACATGAAAGGGACTTGTGAGGGTAAAGATATCGACAGAAAAAAATCACGATTATATAAAGTGATACCAGGTATATCGACAACGTCAACCAGCCCGGGTCGCTGGGGTAGGTGTGCGACACCTGTTTAGACTGGTGATGCTGTGAGGATAACAGGGTGGGAGACAGATTGTATCTTGGCAGGTTTGCAAACTCTAGCTTAGACGCTTGGAAAGGTCTCAATGAAAACTCGTAATTTTGATTTGTACTATTAATACAGCCGTAGTATACGGCAGTACCGGCCCTCTGATATGAAACGGATAAATTGGTTCAAAGCCATTGATATATTATTCATTTGAGAAGCGTGTGCCTTGCACAAACAAACTTCGGTATATAGCATACCAGGTATCGAGTTTCTTACTTCTCGCTTTTTTTAGGTCAAGTTTCTTGTGGTGCTGTTTGCGAGGGGGGCGGTAGTGTCGATGCCACGGGGCCCCAAAAGACCAAAGGGTTGTCGAACATCAATTAATTGTGCGCGTCTGACGTATCGCGCATTTTTCAAAGTTGAGTATCAATCACTATTTCAGTCGTACTCACAGCTAGCTGACGTATTCGTTTCCCCCCGAGCAAGTCTGAGTAGCCGAATAACCAACGACCACGCTGCGTGTCACAGCTCGTTTACGTATTCTCGTTATAGAAGACGGACGACAGCATCTCCAACAGCGAGTACACGAGTACCCGGGGAGGAAAATGAAACGCGCTTCGTGCCAAATGCTACTCGTATCCGTGAAAATTGTTTGGGAGACGGGTATTAGTCGCGAGTACCCGGGTAACCGGTCAAAGAGATACACCTCTACTGCATGAAGTTTTTTTTCATGGACCACTACATATTGTATTAATAGTATGCTAGCAACACGGCCGTGGTTTTCTGTAACCCGATATCCCGCATCGGTAAATTGATAAACTATCGCTGCTTTAGTAGTGCCATCTCAGTCATCCGGGGGGGGAAATAGATACAGTTGACACGCTCCCGTACATGGACCAAACTACCTCTGCGACGGTCCCTGATGCCCACCTACCCCACCCCTCCCTCTCCCTTGCCTGCACACCCTTCCCTTCCCCTTTCCCTCCCTCCCCTTTTGGTTTCGCTGTAACGTTTCCAGAGGGTCATGGAGGCACCCGAGTTCAATGGAACTCTAACGCGCAAGAAGCCCTCTGGCGACGCCGAGAGTGTTTCCAAGTCAAATAGGGACAGCCCATCTACCAAGAAAAGCAAGACCTCATGGCTTTTGTTTTGACCTTGGCATGATTCATGTGTTTTATTGGCTTGCACGCACGTGGTTTTGCATTGTTTCGAATATGATGCAAGCAAAAAACAATCTAAGTAAGTATTCAACACGAACTACTTGACTCGGTTGGCGCAATCTCAGCTTCCATTGTGTTTGCTGTTCTGAGGTTTACTATGTGGGGGGGGGGGGGGGGGGCGACGGAGCACCGTTCCTACTCCTAATAGAGACACCTCCAATAATTGGGCGCTCATTACGTTGTTTCCATATATTACATATAAACTTTTTGGTAATCTTATCCCCTTCCTGTTTGGCCGCCTGTGGACGGGGGGGAGGGTTACTGGGTTAGCGTTGGAGGGGGGGGGTTAGGCGTGGCGTACATAAAAGAATGACCTCTACGTATTACCCTGAATGCTCGGTTGACGTTGCGTCATTGCTTGCAATGATGAAGGTACACTGCTTGGCTCGGTGGATGTGTATTGGCTTGCAAGTCTTGTTAGTTTTTGTCCTGAGTGTTCTATCGGTGAGAGGAGGGGTGTAACTGATTTTGTCTTACGCGCACGAGGTTTGCATCAATTTGCGTACGGTACAAAACCAATGAAACCAACTATTTTCACATGAAATAGTTGTCTCGGTTGATGCGCTTTCGGCTTCCGATACCTTGTAGTTGTGTTTGTTGGTATGGGATTTCATGGCGGGGTCGCGGGTTACTGAGGGGAAGCAGGTGAAATTATACATAATACACGAACAGCAGTGTTGGTTTGTATGCTTGTCTGATGTATCAGCATTGTATCAAATTATGCAGTTGAACTGCTTGGATCAGTTGGTGTGTTTTCGTTTTGCAGGGTGGTGTATTTTCGCGGGCTTTTTTTTTTTTTTCATCAGTGAGGAAGTGGGTGGGGGGAGAAAAAAAAAAAACTACGAGGGACTATTTGTACGCTTGGCTGAACGCAGCGTCATAGTTTTCCATGCTTCGGTTGTAGTAGATACTTAAAGCATCACGGCGAGTCGCAAGGTTTATTAGTTATGAACGCGGTCTCACTATACATGTGTGGGGGTTGCGGTTGTGACCACATTGTTGCACTTGGCGGGATTGATACACGTAGTTCCTTGGTGGGTTCCTCGTGCGATATTTTGTCGCGGAAGTAACAGTCGTTCTGTTTTACATATACATTATCCTGTCATGTGATGCCGAAAAACGCAGTGTCTGGCAGTCTCGAGAAAAACACAAGTATTGATGCACGTTCGTTTTTTCCCCCCAACCTTACGTGTGAGAAAAGTAACATCAAGAGCGGTACATCAGGTTAATGTGGTGCCGAATCGTTTGTTTCCTGCCTACTACGCTAAACACCGTCCTGACTACGGTCGAAAATACAAATACAGAATCAAATTAAGGAGCGCGTACTTTCGTAAATTATTATTTCTGTATTACAATGAGTCCACACAAAGCGTCACAATTTTCGCACGGTACTCTCGGCAATTGTATGGAAGCCGAGCCATATCACAGAAAGCCAGATCAGTCATCCCACACAATGTGCTATCGACTCGTGCAGTACACACAAACGGAGCAACAGAGTAACATATATCAATCACTAATATGAATCCACTCTACCTCATGCCCACCAGATGGGCATACAGAAGCTTACGACGGGGGGGGGGGGGGGGGGGGGGGGGGGGGGGGGGGGGGGGGGGGCGGCAGTGGAATTGAAGGAGAGGCCTGTTGAATGTCGTATCTTTGGCACTGCCCCGCCAAATTTCTCCACTCTTTCCCTCGATCCTCCTCCAGCCAATTGTATTGGCGACCACGGCGTTCGATCTGATTTCGAGGCAAGACCCGCTATCTATTATGCACGACGAAACGAAAATTCAGCACCACAATATAACCTTCGAATAAACAACACGGTCAAAATTACCCTCAAATAACAAGCGCCACATATTACTGCGAGGGTTCGGGGCAGGGGGAGGGGCACCCGAAAATTTACAAGCAAGGCAACAGCGACCAAATCAGGGGGGTTCAAAACACGACTGCACCGACCATCACAAACCACCTCGCCGTTATGAGCGATAGTGGCGTCAACAAAAATATTCGTGCTCATCTGTTTTCTCGAGTGCCGGCCGCAATTTCCACTGCCGCGGCATTGGTCGTGCCTTCATCAGCCTCCGAATCGGTAACCCGGCCAATACCCGGTGCCATTTGGCGCAACAACAATTGCAGACCCGACTTCTTAAGAGAGGGTGGCGGTTTGACGCCACACTTCAAAATGTACTCCCGAATGTGAGCAGCAGTCAAAATTTGACAGGACGAACCTCTGTACCATGGCCAGACCAAGGTTCGTAGCTACCGGCGTCAGAAAGCTCTTGCGCCCCTGACATTTTGCCTTAACTCCTTCGGTCACTCGTGCAATGACCTGCCTTTCCGCGGGGAGCCTGTCGACAATTGCTTCCACCAGTTGGGCATGGCTCTGTATCACAATAGGACAATATATACCTGGTACAAAAAATAGAAAAGACGACATTAACATTGCAGTTGAATACCCCGACTTTCTGTGAACGAGTTGTCGTGGCTGTAAAAAGCTATGTCAACCGGAGCGCAAAGTGTCAGCAAACAAACATATTTCTGTGCAGTCGTCACAAGCCGTAGTCTAAGTATTCACTAAAAAGACGTAATCACGTCGTCTACCGTAACAATGATAGTCAACGCCACGCCAGGAGTAAAACAATGGGGCGCCTTTGCAGCGAACACCACACCAATATAGAGAAAAACAACGGACTCTTCTTGACGAAAAAAGCCCCGGCGACACAGCAGACGCCCCCTACCCACCCCTTGCCCCTTCAAATTATTGGGGTAAACGTCACGGGGTCAAGTGGGGATGTCGTAGCAGGAAGGGAAATGGAGCCGTTTCCGATGAAAGAAAAGAGGGGTGATACGCATAGAAATGTTGACATGCCCTGATACATGTTGATACATGCTTCACGCATCACCAAAACTATGGTAACGGACGAGTTTGAGTGGTCATCACTACTGCTCGGTAGTAGTAGTAGTAACGTCGTTTCGGATCGTCACAGCTATGCCGGTTTCAGTCTTGAACGCGGGACAACGGCTCTATCGTGCGTCCCCCGGCCGCTCGCGGCACCGCGGCCGTTCCACGGTCACTCCATTCGGCAGCCCTCCGTGTCCCCGCCGAAGGAATTGGCGAACGGGGGTCGTAGGAAGGCGAAATCCCGGGGGGGCGGGTCGCTCTCCCCGGCATGGTGGAGTATGGAAAAATAAACGGAACTCACAGTACAATACAGGAACAAGCGCGATAAGAACCAGCATGTCTATTGTCGTACGTACTGATGTAGTACATGGTGGGTGAGTTGGTGCGTGGGTTGGTTAGTATATGGGCGAGTGGGTTCGTGGCTTTGGGTATTAATAGTTGCCGTATTTTTACTGTTTCGTTTACTCCACTTGTGCTTCCACCACTGGACCATGGTGCTGCTACGTATGAACTGGGCACTCATCTACTGCTGCACCCACTGCTGTACTGCTGTAGTACATGGCGGTTGGGTGGATGAGTTGGTGGGCGGATGAGTTGGTGGATGAATGGGTCGATGGGTTAATCGGTGGGTGGATGGGTGAGTGGATTGGTGAAGGGGTGAGTGGCTTCGTGAATATGTGTGGCGGCCGTGCTATTTTTTTTGTATTTGTGTTTTGTCCGCTGGATATGCTGCCACTATACCCGACCCGCTGGCATACTGCAGCATACCACTACAGTACGCGTAGTGCTTCCAAACTACGCCCCGACCGCATGGTAAATGCCCCGGGCCGCCTTTTCACGCTCGGAATATCACAAGCTCGAAAGAAAATCACGCCCCCTGAGGCGTCCACTATCGTATTACGATACCTTTGTATGCGCCTTCCCCTCTCGATCATCCGGACCGGCTTCCAACGCTTTGGTCTCCGTCTCCGGTTCCCAACCATCCGAAGGGGCGCCCTGTAGTTCGGCAAGAGCTGCACGCACTCTTCTCCCTCTCATCCTTACTCATCGTCATGGATAATTATAGTATCTGCAAGGAAAAAACATCAAGAGTTAGCGAAGGGGTTGCTTCTCCGCTGATGAGAATATAGAGGCATTTCGACGTACGTTAGCCAATCGTAGAGGTTGCGGTTGGCATGCCCCCCGTAAGGATAAGACTTTGTAACCTACGACGTCGCGCGCAGTCCTTCGATGGTCAAACGAGTACCGGATCACAGACTGCGTATCACGACTAACCTCTGACCCCGTCGTCCTCGCTGACCCCGTCGTCCCCGCCGTCCTGTTGAACCATGCACTTCGCTTCGTCGGTTTCTGCAGCGTCCTGTGATCACAGTGGGAACGACATTGAAGGAGTTTATCTTAATTTGACAAAACGGCTTGCAACGTTATCTGCAGGCGCGGATCAATGGGTCTTGACTCCACCATAAACCAACCTTGCGCACTCTGGACAGACCATCCATTCCCAGTTCATGATCTACTGTAGTTCTTTCAAGGCAGCTCTATTCCCAATCTTGTAATATCTACCTCATATAGCTGGGCCCGTGCTATAACATCTGTACGAGGGGAGTAGCACATGTTTCCTGGGTTGGATCTGTGCAATGCGGATCCTGCTAAACCTATCACGACGGCAGATGAGGAACTAGATGAACTACTGCTGTAGATAGATCATGATCAGTCCGAGGTGTGAAAAGTTGCACTCGACCTATCGATACACGACACTCACCGTCTCCAAACGCACGTCACTAGAACGATGAGCCGACCTCCTTTTTTTGCCTTCCCCCCGTGTGGACTCATTCCATCCACACACAGTCATTGGTCACTCCGTCGTCTCGCGCCCAAGGTTATCTCCAGCCCGGTATGTAGGATATCTGTGATATCCACGTACAATTAGTCGGTCGAGTCGTGGTTCCACATACGGTTAACGACACGCAGTTGCGACATCGCGCGAAAAAGTATGTACATTAACGCGCCACCACAACCTCGAAGTGCCCTTCAGCTGCTGCTGTGGTTTGATTTGTTCCGCAGAGACAGAAGGATGACATCTCATCAGTACGTACATATCTGGTACTCGTCCGAACTCGCACGAGTTTTGCTCGGTGCTGGTGAGTTTGTACTGCTGTTGTAGTTGAACATGCGGTAAGTTACGATTTTGAACATCATGCCTAATTTTGAGGACAACGTCTACGTCTTGGTTAGAGTCGTTTGCCGAAAAAATGGCTGGAGAACATCCAGCAATAGGCTAGCTGTCATAACCAAGAAGAAACGGCGAACGGGAACGTCAATTGGCGAAGTGCGGTGGCCTGGCGTCCAAACGAAGTTGCTTCATGGCCTTGCGGCCGACGTAGCATTTTTCGATTTTCTTCGCTCACCTTGAACGATATCCACGAATTCTTCGTGGATGACGTCGCCGACGTGGTGCTGGATGGTTCCTGACTCTTTGTGGGCGCTGCGGTGGCCTGCTTCGCTGTCGCCGGTGCGATATGTGTGCAGCCCTAAGGGATTTCATAAAATCCCAGAGGCGTGTTTTTTTTACACGTAGTTGGCTGAAAGCATTCCTTACCAAAAATCTTGAGTGAGTCCCCAATCCTAGTCATTCCCATTGGATTCCATCTTGCAGGCCCCGTCGGCCCGGCTTGGCCTGTGACATCTCCAAGTCATTTTCGCGTTTGTCTTCCAGCAGTGGCTCCTCCTCCTGGAAATTTCGAGGCCACAACCTCCTCGTTAGCCCGCGCCCAGCGGTGTCTTTGGGTAGCCGCCCGTTGTCCACAAGCGGCGTACGAAGCAGAGTCTGCCATGCCCCTATGCCGACCATCAGATACCGTTGGTGCACGTGGGTTGCGTAGTGCCTTGATCAGGCGTATTTTGAGACACGACAAATGTCACGAATCGTGATTTTGTTTTTTTTAGGGAAAAGCTAAAAAAAAATGGCGTCATGAATCGTGATTTTTTTTTGTCGTGATTCACGACAAAAAAATCATCACGATTCACGACAAAAATCTCACGAATCGTGATTTTTTTTGTTCGTTCGGAGTGGCCCTTAGATTGACAAGCCGAGCCGCCAAGCGTACAGCGACGCTGACCCTGGCCTCGTGCGTCCCACTGCTACTGCTGCTGCTGCTGCTGTTTTTGTTGCTGGAGAAACACTGCTGCTGTGTGTAGATGTCGTACATCAGTACAAGCAAGTAGTGGTGGCACCTGCTACGAGAAAGAAGCCCCTTCTGTTGGACAAATATTTTCAGATGCAGATTTTTCGTGTTCAAATTAATTATGCCGAATTTCAACCAGAAAACACTTGCTGTTGGAAAAACAGAAAAAGAAAAAATAGGTATCAGGTGTGTCTATTTGTCGTCTTGTTCTTTCCACCCGTCGACATCCAGCACAACCAGTCAGTGTCTGTGCCGATTCCTGAATTCCCGAGAGATACGATACGAATACAAGTAATAACTTCTGTGGTCACACAGCAGTAGTAGTACATATTTTACGTCTTCAAATTATTATGCCGGATTTCGAGGTGGAAACACCAGGATACACACGACAAAATCCAGTACCTGGTATTTGTTACAGGTGTGTCCGTACTGCTGTGCTGTCTGTGTTTTTCAAGAGCAGGATATAATGCCAGTAATATTTACGGTTATGAGACTCGCCAACGACGGCGTATAGGCAGTAGGTACAGCAGCAGCAGTAGATGTTTGTTCGTGTTGGTTCAGCACAAATGTTGTGCATGATGCATCGCAGGTATGACTACTGCAGGTACTGCTGAGGTCGCGCCTCATTACCACCAATTACTAGTAGCGCACCTTGAAGGGAAGATCAAGGGCAAGGTGGAGTGGGCACGGCGCGTGCCCACCCCAACACGGAAAGGGGCCCACTTCGGTCAGCAGGCTGTGTACAGAACTCAAAGCCAATTTAATTCCCACACGTATCCTGCAATGCAATGTCCCGCCATATCTCCGTACCAAACCCAGATCTCCGTACCAAATATCCGAATAATTATTATTGCTGTCACAAGGAGAGTGATGTCATGAGTACATCTTTCAACTGCTGTTGTAGCAACAACAACTATAATAGTAGTGCAGAGTCTCACCCGTGGTGTAATCTGGAACAGTTACCGCGGTGCTGACTTGATCTGGGACACAATCGTTGGACGACGCGCTGATATGTAGGGCGATCGACCCGCGGCCGGTTTCGTCTTTGTTTTCGGCGTCCTCCTCCTCGCACGTATTTTTTTTTTTTTTTTTTTTGTTTTTTATCCATCACTTTTACTTCCCAGCCCACTCGTAGGAGGTTTTACCCTCGACGATCTTCTGGACAAGCCGTGGTCACAGGTGTCGTCCCTTCTCCCCCCCGGTACGTGCCTTTATGTTTTGTCGCGCATAGGGTTCAGCATTCCCACTGCTCGTCGATTTTCATCGAATGTAGCCAACTCACGCTTTCGCGCTTTCCGCTTATCAATTTTTTATGCAAGAAAAAGTCCCTATGAGCATGCACTCGGTGGGACTTGAACCCACGAAATTGATCTTGACAGGCACGCGGACCACCTACCAAGCCACCGGGGACGCCGGCTGCCTGGCCGTGGTGAGTAACACTTACAGCAGTACAGCCTGCTCCAAAGAAAAAGAAAGAGTCCCGCCCTTCACTTCCTTGTCATGGAGAATTGATTAGACCCTGCGAATTCCAATGCCTGCATGCAGTGCTTAGGATAATCACCCCCGGCAAGATAATAATGTACACTACCAACAACGCCCTAACGCAGAACATCCAACAAAGTACGTACTGCTTGCTGTACGGCTACGATTGCACATTGATTTCTTCCAACACAGACCAACGGGGTAATTTGTAAGCTGTTCGATTTTGCTCAGAACTCATCGCCGATCTCGCTCGTCCAACAAACACTAAAACCGGCAGATATAAAATGTATGTCAACATTTAATATATTATTACTTCGTACCTAATGGACTTTTTTTCCGTAATACTTTACTTTTTTTCTCGTCCGGCCGCGGGTCTTCCCTCGCACTCTAGGCTGCGTGGCACACAGGGAGCCCGCGTGTACACCACGGCGCAAATGCGAGCCCCGGCCGAGGTCCGTGGCGCGTGCTCTGGGCCTCCGAAGTCGAGAGTTCTGGCTAATAACTACAGGGAGCCATTCCGACCTGCTAGAGCCAAGCAGGACAATGGAGACCCCACAAGTTTTAATTTTTTCAAGGCTTATCACGGTAATTTCGGCGGGACGGTAACGGCGGTAACGGCGGGACGGGACGGGACGGTAAAACCGCCTTTAAAATGGTCCCGCCGTCCCTTCCCGTCCCGTCCCGCCGACAAAATCCCTGACCGTCGTCACTTACCGTCCCGTCCCGCCTACAAAATCTCTCCCGTTGGAAATTACCGTCCCGTCCCGCCGTGGCACCGAAAAATTACCGTCCCGTCCCGCCGTGACACCGACAAATTACCGTCCCGTCCCGCCGTGACACCGAAAAAATGCCGTCCCGTCCCGCCGATAAAATCTCTCCCGTCGAAATTATCGTTCCGTCCCGTCGTGGCACCGTCTCCGGCGGACATAACTTGCCTCTTCCCCTACAATAAACATTCATTCGTGGTCGTCTGTTCCCATCCATTTCAACCACGAATTACGAAATTAGTCAAGGAAATTTCGAGGTGTACCAAACTATAGTAATTCCTATATAAATACATGTGTTATCGTAAATTGTGCACAACTCCCATCTATCAACGAAATACGTACCAGTATAGAATAGTAGTAGGCGTATTACCCAGCTTGCAAAATTGGGTATCAACTATTCAATTATTACAATTATTAATCAGTCGAACTCACAGATGACGTATTTTCATCGTCTTGCTTATATAATACCTCTGGTCAGTGGTTGGTATGAAATTGCTGGGCACCACATTTACTTCTGCTAGAAAAAGCTGTGCTGGTGGTGTTGATCAGCAGCAGCTGGTTGATGATCCGTTATTATATACTTTCAAATGAAGGTACTGCTGTAAGAACAAATGTTCCCGAAAAAGCATGAAAATCACTACCAAGTAGTAAGTGTATACCTGGTGTGTTTTTCTTTTCATATCTTCATACTTTGTTTCCACTCGCAACTGAAAGCAGAGTATCATAACACAACACCTGCCACAGGCTCGCCACCACACACAAAGAGCACACAGACCACGATCACACCAGTACTACTGGTGTGGCCCAAAAAGATTTCAGGAGACATGCCATCAAGCGGGACGCAAAAAAACGTGCGCTGTCAACGATGTAGGGCCGAGTGTTCCACATTGAAACCTAGTAGTGTGGTGTCAGTCAAAGCATGTCAATGTCAATGCCAAGATGCTGTCTGTCAAGAGGTGAAAGTGCCGTCTCCTATTAATAACACCTTTGGTGTGACCGGCACGGACGCTATGGATGCCTATCTCACGGGCGGGGTCGATCGACCAGCAGCGGCACTACAATCACCGCCGCCGCCACCACCTCCACCTGCACAACCACCAGTAACACAGCGCAAGCACAACCATCAGAACAGCCACCATGAGCTGGCAACGCAACAACAGCGCTTGGGGCAGGGGTGGAAGAAATCAGAAGACGTCGCCCGTGTAGTGGCAGCACTTCTCGGGGCTTGGGGCTGCGCGGGTCGAGAAGAAAACGTCTGCGTCGGGACGGCTCCCTTCGCGGAACCAGCAGTGTGCGGGAAATTTTTCACGTACAACCGTGCTGACCCTGCGCCGGGAAAGAAGAAAAATATATTTACCGTCCCGCCCCGCCGAAGAAAAAAGAAAATTACCGTCCCGTCCCGCCGAGGAAAAAATATTTACCGTCCCGTCCCGCCGAGGAAAAAAATATTTACCGTCCCGTCCCGCCGAGGAAAAAAATATTTACCGTCCCGTCCCGCCGAGGAAAAAAATATTTACTGTCCCGTCCCGCCGAGGAAAAAAAATATTTACCGTCCCGTCCCGCCGAGGGGAAAAATATTTACCGTCTCGTCCCGTCGTGAAAATCAGCCCCGTTGACTTTGACCGTCCCGTCCCGCCGAGAAATTTGGCACCCGCTGTCCCGTCCCGCCAACTTTTCATGCCCTCGTTTTACCGTCCCGTCCCGTTCCGTTTTGATTTTTTTTTCCCGCCAAACGACTCAAATCTGTCCCGTCCCGCCCCGTCACGATTCTCAGTCACTGTGATAAGCCTTGAATTTTTTTGTCTGCTGCTGGCTGATATATTAAGCAGTTGCTGTATCATGTCTGATCACTCCGTCCCTTGGGCTCTCTACAGAGGCAGCCACGGCACAGCAACAGTCGTTCATCAAGCTCTCCCTTTTGTGGCGGCCACGGATAGCGCATTTTTTTTGTGTGTGGGCCGTGATTCCTGTCAACCTAGCTAGGTAGTAGGAACGAACACATACCTAACAGTCTCAAGAAAGGTGGAACTATTTGGTTGGATGCTGCGCAGGGGCAGGACGACGATTCGTACGAACTTCTTTCCGTGTTTCAAAAGCAACGCCAAGCGACGGTGCGCACCACACCAGCAGCAGTAGTACACCAGCAGTGTTCGTATTGTGTATGTGTGCCGTGTTCACCAGGTAGAGCAACCGAGTGATCGTGGTCTCGTGCTCTTTTATTTGGGTGCAATAGGCTGGGAAACCTACCCGGTCGTGACGAGTATTCATACCTGGTAGTCAACAATAATCAATCCCGCACAAGCACGAGAATTTCCTCTGCTGAATTTTTCTTTGGGTTGAAAATCTCAATAATTTTGAAATCGCCCGTTTTTATTATCAACCTCACTCAGCAGCACAGCAGCAGATACAGCTGCAGATAGATACAGCAGAAGCAAAAATATACACGTTTGGCGATGGACACGCTGCACAAACTGTTGTCGCTGGCAATATCCATTGATAGATTTTCCCTTCACCTATTTCCCCCGGCAATATATATCGATAGATTTGCCCCTCACCTATTGCCGCTTGCAATATCTGTCGATAGATTTTCCCTGCACCTATTGCCCCCGGCAATATCTATTGCTAGATTTGCCCCTCACCTATTGCCGCTTGCAATATCTATCGATAGATTTTGATCTTGTCTATTGTTGCTGGCAATAACTATCGATATATTTGCCCCTATCTTATTGCCGCTGAAAATATCTATCGATAGATTTTCCCCTAGACTATTGCCGCTTGCAATATCTTCCGATAGATTTTCCCCTCGTCTATTGTCGTTGACAATATCTATCGATAGATATTAGCCTTGTCTATTGTTGATGGCAATGTATATCGATGGATTTTGCCCTCGTATATTGTCGCTTGCAATAGACCTTTCTTTGTTGTGTCTGTTGTCCAGGGTGTGCTTCGGCATCTAGTTGATAGTTGAAAGGCTGAGTCCGGGGTAACTGGGACGGCAAATCAAGATGGCGGAAGCAAACGACTGTCAGCTTGCAGCGAGCTGCGTCGCTCATCGTGTCTTGTCTCGAACACCTTGATAAGCACCCCGCGATAGAGGAGAACGGCAGATAAGGTACCTCAATTTTCTCAGCACCACCATTTTTGCCCACTTATCATACATGTATTTATATACTGACAGTAAGGGGTAGCTTGACGTGCGTACTCATATGTTTTCCATATTTCTTTTTATTTCATCTAGTTTTATAGTTTTCTCATTGTTGTTGTTGTTATTATGATATATTATTATTTACGTGTGTCAATTTAACCCAAAATAGCTCCCCCCGCTGCAATATCACAGCACACTGCTGTTACCACTGGCACGTGGGCACGTTGACCCTAATCATCACCACTTTGCCGTTCGTTATTCTTTCTCTCAGTGCATAATAGAGGAGCACGTGTATACCTGGTACCCGGCATTTACGGTTTTCGGATGCCACGCTCCATTTTTCGTCGTTCGAAATAGAGAGGGGGGGGGGGTACACATGTTTATTTATGGGCCACTACTCCTGGAGTGGATGTTGGCAGTAAACTAAATCCTACCAGGTTCCATCCATGATACCGTACTGTTTCTAGATGACGATTCCTGCACTACCACTAATACTCGGAAAAAAATACTCTAGTGCTACACTACAGTATTAATAATTCGTGCGAGTGTATAGCCATGAAAACATACATACCATGTTCGTTCGTGGTGCGACGCCTGCGGGAACTGGCTAAGAAAAAGGTCTTTCTTTTTCTGCTGCTGTTTACGTACTCTATCGACCTCATCAAAGCGTACGACTCGTTCGACCGCACTCTCGTGTGGACTGTCTTGGCTCGCTCTGGCGTTCCGCCGGGAATGCCCACCGTCATCCGCCAATTCCACGATAGGATGCGAGCATGGGTTGGTGTGGTTGGATGATGGCGAGTGCTCGGACATGTTGGACGTGGAGCGGGGTCTCCACCAAGGGTGTGTGCTCACGCCATTGCCGTTCAATGCGTATTCACCATGATGCTGCGCGTGGCTGAGAAACGCTCGACCGTCCCAATGCAGCCATCATTGACAGCATGGTGCAACTCCAACCAGAGAAGGGAAAGACAGAGAAGAAGAGGGGGAAAGAACGACCTAGTGACGAAAGACGACGGGGGGGGGAGGATGGGGCCCACGCGTTGTGGGGAATGTTGTACCCTGATGATGCGGGCGTTGTATCGCGATCATGAAGCTCTGAGGGTTGGAAATGAAGACGAAAGTGGTCGTGACTGCGGGTGTGGCGTCGTGCCCACGAAAGAACGCTAGGGGGGGGGGGTGTCATCCACCGTCAGTGCAGCCGGCCAGGTGTACAAAACATCGGTCGGATTCTTGTTCTTCGGTGGGGCTATGAGCGAAGCAACGCGTCGACCCCAGGGGACATGGGCGTGCTTCAGACGGTATAAGATGGATTTCTATGACCGCCTGGGTGTGTGCTTACGCCTGATGGTACGGATGCCAAGAACCGACGTAATCCAGATGGTACTCTACAGGTGCGTCACGTTGAGCGCGTGCAAGGCCGATTACGACACGCTATGGAAGGCCCACACTACCGGATCCTCCTGCGATGCCTCACGTGGCGAAGACGAAAGCGCGAAGATCACATCATACCATATCCCAACACGCTTCTCGAGACAGACTCCGACAGCGTTGAGACGAGGGTACGCAGACGAAGGGTATTGTTTGTGAGGTTTGTGGCCCGTGTGGATCAGGAGTGTCTGCCGAGGAAGGTGGTGTTTGGAGAGGTTGTCGGGGGTAAAGGCTTCTCCGGGCCTAAGCGTAGGAATGGGTGAAAGACATTGAGGAATACCTTAAGGCGTACGGCCTTCATATCGAATGGTGGCGCGAGGTTGCGCAGAAGGTCTACAGATGGTTCCAACGGGTAGAGGAAGGGGTGGAGGCCTCCATGTGGGAACGACACAAGGCTGAAGGAGGAGGCGACGGCAGAGCGACACGGGAAGGTTGCAACCACGACGTTGATCGTTGACACAAGCAGGTGCCCGAGGAGAGGGCGAAGAGCGAAAGTGGGGAGACGGTCCTTTTTGCTTTTTTCAAATAATTTATTTTTCGTTTTCTTGTCGTTTTATGTCCGTTCTTCCCATTATCGCCTTACCAGGTATACGTTTCGTTTCTGCTTGCTTCTTTGTTCTCCGTTGTGCCGAGTGCTAGAGATGACACCTATGTCAGCAGTTTTCAGACCATTTTGACGCTGTTTGATAACACAGGGTTACCTGGTACAACACTCAAGTATCCGAAAACACAGTCGTTTACGCGTTCCCGTCCGTGCCTTAAACCGATGAGAACCGCAGTCCCGTTGTGAGGAAGTTACACTTAGAATTAGCGCCTTATTTGGGTACAATTACATCGCAGTATTAACAAATAGGCAAGATGAGCACGAACTCCGTGGATCAGGCACGCCTGTTTTTGAAAACGTGGTTGCAGCATGTCAGGCATTCCTCACAGTCAAGCTGCAAGGGCCGCCGTAGTCACTGTGTCATATACCCTTTCCCCCCTGTTTTCGGGAGTTCCTGTCTATCGACGGTATTTTGATGTTCCCGTAAGGTCTTATGCGACACGGCTTTTGTCTCCCGACGCAAGATAGGCACGAGATGCACGTCCAGGAACGTTCTTTAAGAACAAGGTCATTAAGGTATTCTTTCATGTGTGCCTTGAAGGAAAACCCTCTGATGAAACGGACGCACATGCATCGTAGCCATCTTTTCGACATACATACGATGTCAGTCTGGTCTGGTCCGGCTGGGAACTTTACCTTTTCCGTTCGACGTTGAGGTCAGAGCAAACAGGTGAGTTGTTTAATCTACCAAACAACGTGGTATATACATGGACTACTGTAATTCCAGCAATGTGTTCTACATGCTGGCAGTTCCCAACTGATAGCAGGCAAGGAATTAATGATACATTCGAGTGAACTACTTCTAAGATATTATCAATTTTCTGACGGCACCCCTTCGATCGCTCGATAACCAAAACAAACGACACTTTAGCTATCATTCTAGCTGTCTACGAGCAGCGTCAGCACCGAATAGCATACAGTGAATATCACGTTACGCACGTGCCGTACGATTGACTCCCTGCATTGCAACTCGGCCTCCACCTTGTACGTGTTATCTCCCAATCAAACAGCGACCGTTGCTGAAATCGTCGCGTGCAACGTCTATTCTCAAGTTTCCCTTCTCGAGTCCCAAGGAGATGAATAGTGCAGACGTAAAGTGAAGTAATATCGAGTACACAAAGATATTGATGTCCAGTCATCGTAGAGCAGGAGGAGAAGTGCTGGGCCAAGGGCTGTCTATTCGAGCATCCTGTACCTCACCACCTCAATCTCCCTACCCCTCTTCCTGCTGTAGAAAATACAGCAATTTGTTTCATCTGGTTTCACCCCAAACGTCGGGTGGGGGTACAAAAGGGTTTTCACCCAAGGGCAGGGATGCATTTACATAGGTTAAGCGAAACAGGTTCGGTCCTGTCAATACGTTTTTTGCTGGAAGGTAAGGAAATGACTTGACGGGGATAGCAGTTGGACGATACGTATTCTGGACGCAATCCTCGCGATACGTATATCTCTTGTGTTTTGACATATATCTTGTTATTGGTTTTCCATGTAGGCGGCGCCAGACCCAAATGACACGCTTGTCTGACTGTCCTGGGGATCGGCGCTTTCACTTCTACGTTTGCGGGGCGTAGAGTGGTTTGCAGATGTATGAAGCATGTGGCTATCTAGGCACAGAGTAGGTGCTGGTAGATTTGAAGTATTGAAAAAAAAATCAATCCCACGAATCTCGCTCGCACGCGTCCTTGTATACACACAATACCGGTAGTGTTGTATTGTGATCGTTACGAAGATACGTTACGAACCGCGTTAGAGGAAAAATACGAAAACGTCAGAAAATCACATCGAGCTCAGCAAGCTTGCTGGAACGATCTATCGAGGCACGTCTGGACTGTCGACCTCGGCGATCCACTCGTTACAACTAGGGAGGCGCATTACCTGACTCTACGAATGCGATCATCGACACCCCCGCGCCGGAGGTCGAGCTGGTGCGGGAGAACCAGGTTTGAGACTTGATTCGGGTCAAGCAGCTATAAAACGTCCGCATCAAAGAATATACCACTTAGTCTAAAACGCACCAAGTACTCGCGAGCCTCCCCCGTCCCCACACCCCCCTCCCCCCGTCCACGGCGGAAGCCTCGTAAGGTGTTGATACATATATTCATCTTACTTCGGTATCAATGTTTGGGCGACGTTACAAGCATAGCTGCTTGAAGCCTGGATACGATGATTGCCCGCACGACGCGAAGTCATGGAATCACACAAAAACACAAAAACCTGTGAGCAACATGACCCTCAGGCTGCGTACACCACCGCTTGGGGAAGACATCACGATTGCCCACATCCAACATGCCGCGCATATGCAGCTCTTAGTAGGCAGAAAGATGGTCGCACAGAGCTTACGGTCATGTTCGACGGGCGCGTTTGGGCCCGTTGCTACTGTACCGCTCGATCTCGCGGAGCGTGGTAAACTCATGCTTGGAGCCTAGCGGTGGCAAGGCAACAGGAACCCAGCCTAGTCCAGCACCCAGCAGTCACCAGACTTGGTCAAGTTTTGCTCGGAATTGATCTGCACAACTAGATCGTCCGTGGTACCCTGCAAGCGGGGGATGTAACATGAAGGCAACGACGAACAAGTCACGACAGCATTGCAACTTCTGTCAACATCCGCTCCATCTCAGTATTTGCTGGGGCAGTATGGCGTTGAGATTGCTATATACATTGTAAAAGTAGCGAGCATGCGGTAACGAAAGCCACAATGTATGAGGTCTCGATCAGTCACACATGTGAAATTATTACCTTCCCGCCTGTACCCTCAGGCAGCGCCACGAGACAGAACCTCAGTCTCGCATAGTGTCTCAATTTATATCGATTATGGCAAAGCAGGAACGTTACCCCCCGCAACTCGCGGCACTGTGCAAACCTTCAAACACATGTTCCCGCGAGCGCGGTGGGGGGGCACTTGAGCTTCACTGCCTGCATGTCGCCACTTGTCAATCGAACTGTAGCAGCTCCCATCCCCCCATGGAAGTTCAGCCACATTTATCTTTGCCCGCATTCCAATGTGGAGAAAAACGCTAGAAGCGATAGGGACCCAATGGCGACCCACAGCCTGGTGTGTGCGCGCGATACCGCCTCCGTACGCATGCAAGCTGGCGTACAGTGCAACTCTGTCCCTAAATACAAAGACCGTTTGTAGATTAATACTGTATCAAGATGGCCCTTATATTTAGGCAGAGAGTGGTACAGTAGAATACATGATACGGTAGAGTGAGCATCCTACGGTACCTCATCTATGTCATGACATATCCCAACATGGGACTCGGATACATCGGACTAGACACCCACACTGAAGGCGTCCCACGGATGGTCCTTGCGTCTGTACCAAGCTAGAATAGGGATAGAGGGAAAAAAAATCGACAAAAAAAATACTTTAGACTGACGGGGATGAGATGTTCAACAATGTTGGGTTTGGAAAAACACTCAACTGTTCTTTTTCCCATTCGCGTCAATGCCTACTTACTGCAGGTAACGGTATTGTATTATCGGCATACGCTTTCTTCGTGTCTCAAATTGGCACTCTGGACGAGGTGCAACCCTGCCGTGTAGGACGCGTCCAGGAGCTTGAGAAGCGTCAGCAACAATACGCTCGTAGTGCATGGCGAGAGGGTGTCGCCGGAAATCGGTGGCGTCGAGATTGGGTGATCGAGCCCCTGTCTATGTTTTTTTTCTTCAGAAGGAACTACCCGTCTAGGATTTCGATAATTGGTATATGCTCCAAACCCGACGGACAATCCCACCGGCGAACGCCATATTACTTATGCAAGCTCGAACCTAGTTCAAAATATTTGAGTTTTTGGGTGATGAGTCCCGGTCGCCGGACAATACTGGGGCCAGAGGTGCTGTACCCGCTTCTACCCCAATGAGGGGGGCATGTTTCCGTACCTACTGTTGACACTCACCGGCGGAACCTCGACGATGCAGTCTCCGGCATCGGCTTCCTCGTATTCCAAGATGAGGTCCAGGGTGAGGGTCGTGGGCGAATCCATAAGAATGCGCGGCTCTTTAGGAAAACCACCGGGAGGTAGAGAGGAAACCACATGAACACGCGAATAAGCGAGACCATGGGTGTAACCGTATGTCGGCTTTGTCGGCGGTGCACGCGGAAAGGTGATGGGGCACATACCGCTCTCCAGAGAAAGAGCGTGAGTTGGGATCGCCTGTGTACCATCTCCATCGTGTACGTTACCTTTGCAAACGGTGTATGACGGCGGGATTTCACGAAACACTGCCGCAGACGTTTTGACGAACCTACCCGTCGTGGTGCACAAGCATCCCAACCACCCACGTGTTGAACGGACGCGTGTGCTACGGCAAGAGTTTAGATATTTGGTCGAATAGATAAACCTACCTTTGCACTTTGAAACTAAGGCGACATAGAGCTCATGTTTCCGGACACAGTGGTATCTACGTGTTCCCGGCGTTCATCATTCCGGGGGCTCCATACCCTGTAGTCCGCCTACAGACCGACCTCGAATAACACTGGCGTGCCACCCAGTATACAGCACCACTGGCTGGATCAGTTCTGACATTGCAAACAGTGAAGCACTTTTCAGGGGCTTCTACCAGGTGTAAGGGTGTCAAGTGAAAAGGGCTCAATGCGGTGTCAAAGTAGCAAGCGAGGTTCCGGTAGCCGGAGCAGATTCCCAAACCAGGCGTGATCTCGCTTCCGGCGTACTCCTATGATGAATGTTCCTGAAACACTATTATGGCCAGCACGTGCAAACATTATTCAGAGTAACGGGTTTCGTAAAATACTGGGCAGTTCCGCAGGCGTCAGCGATAACATTTTTAAGCTCAAATGTACCCCTCCTCCCCTATGTTAGCACGGTCGCAAACGACCAGACGTACCAGCTCCAGGCCCGATGCGGCACTCCTCGAAAATAATGTTGGAAGAGTCACCAGTGATGACAACGTTCGCTGTCTGGTCGCCGCCGACAGGAGGGTTGAACCTAGCCGTCGGAAGTTGATAACTTTCTGGGTCTGCACCCTCCCACAGAACGTTGTTGCACGTGTCCATGAGCAAGCCGCCCATCTCCTGAAGGCCCATCCACAACCCCCGAGCACGCGTGCAAGTGGTCGGCAAACGGATAAGTTGGTGTGTCACAGTACGGCACGGTGACACCGCAATGTGCAGGGGAACACCGGGAGGAAGCATAGCCGACCCCCACACCTATCCGTTCGACCCTCACATCGTGGGAGTATGCTGAACCTTGTTGTTCGAGTAAAAAAGTAAACAGCTGCCTATTTCTTGGGACGCATGCGTGCGCGGCTCTGCCGCTAATTCCGTTTGGGGGAATGGGATCGTGGCTACGTTGAAGAAAGCTGTCGCACGCGTGTGCCTCGAGAGAAGCAACAGCAATTTTCCATGAGACGTACAAGCACCCCGTCCAGGGTTGAAATAAAGTTCTGAGAAGGGCACACAGACACACTTAAGAGAGTGTGGATTTTACGACGCAATCGGTACCGCGGCGCCTAGCTGTGATGGCGAAAGGTCACGAAACGCTTGGTACGATGGGGGTTGCACTTAGTAGATCAAGACCGGTTTTCCACTGACGAGGCTGCACGAACCGAGAATGACTACCCAGTACCGTTTGAAAGCCGTATAAATTATGTTACGCTATACTTAGGCGATGGGATTGCCCTTCGGGTTGCAGTTCCACTGCTGTGTCAAGATCAACTTTATGGGTGAGGCATGCACACTCCTTGGGACGGTAGCCTAGGGGAAAAATTGGATCTATCGTAGCACGCTCATCAATAGACCGTGAACAATCGGAACCCCCACGCCTTACAACAGAGGCCTGCTGCAGGAGTGGGGTCACTTGTTTGGCCCTTTATCTCAGGCGCTCAGCGCCAGTCCACGGAGTGACTGCCCTACGTATTTTCAGTCTTAAAAAACGTTTTTTTTTGTTTGGTTCGCGTCATGCACCGGCGTGGTACATATTTCTTGTCACGCGTCGACAGCAGCAACAGACAAAATAATGTCCTTTCATGTTGAGGAACAGAGCAACTCTCCCGAGTGTAGTGAAACTTGGGTAGCCCCCTCAGATAGCGCCAGCCTACGGCTAGATGAAACGATCGTGCTCCCCAGGCTGCCGCGGCAGGGCGACTCGACTGTGGGGGAGATAGCCCCCCCCTCCCCCCTCCGAGCCTTTCGCAGGTGAAGGGGGGCAGGGGAGGGCTGGGTTTCCTGTGCAGGATTAAAGGCGGTTCGGCCGTCGATTATATGGCTGTAAGGTTCAATGCTAAACGGAACAAGGGTGCGTTAGTCGCGCTCGATGCGCGGTCGCCGCGTACACTCACCGGAAACGCTTCGATGTGGAAGTCGTCTACGCGGATGAGCTCCATGTAGTTTCCGGTCTCTTGTTGCTTCGATTCCCGGAAGATTAAGGCGCTGAAGGGGGACCGGCAAGAAGAAGTACTGTGGATGCGTGCTGCGACAGGGGTAGCATATTTTCAAAAGCACAACATGACTACTGGGGGTCCTTCAACCCATCAAGGACTGCAGTCTCGTTTCGGGGAGAAACTAGTCTACATAGAATTTGAGTGTTTTGTCCCCAGAACGTGACTGAAGTTCTCAAAGGGTTAATGCACCCAGAAAACAACTACCCAATACCGTTCGAACTAAAACCAAACTGTGAATGCATGCCACGATAGTGGTGTGCCTAATGTATGCTGAGGCTTGTCACTTATGGAGGTGCACTGAATACTGTACATCACCCAAAGGCTTCCCTTGACGAAACAAATAGTTCACAACCCCATGTGCTGCTGCACGTAGGTACACAACGAAATAGCGCCGTGAAACACAAATGGTGCTGTAACGATGTTGGGTGGATCCTCCGATAAATATCCCCGGCAGTAAGGACGTTTCGGCCAAAAACTGCACGCATCCCTCTACGTGACGTCCGGCGCATACCTACCTAGGCAATCGTTTCGTTTCTCAACGTCCGTGTTTGAGTGATTCAACTAATAGTACGATGCTCCTCGAGTCACACTAACTCCTCATCAACCTTTGATGCGCCGTCATCTTGTGTAACAGGACACCAGGCTAAGGGATTCTGCTTGCATGTGTATCATTGTGTGGCATCAACGTCACATTGCCGAGACCATCGCATCGACAGGGCGTGATTCATGTGTGTGTGAGTTTGTCGAAAAGGTCCATGGAACATTTGCCCCCGAGACGGCAGACCCGTCTCCTTTAAACTAGTTTCGTCGAGCTGAGCAGAAGGAAAGAGGACCCAAAAAAGTCAGCGATATTTTCAGTTCGCGAGCGTACCGAATACACATCTCCCGCGCGGCGACGATGTTGCCCACGTCACGGACGTTCTCAGATACATTGAACCCGAAGTTGAAACGTTTTACAGTTACCGCCCTTATCCCTAGTGTGAACCCCTGCAAAGAATGTGTTGTTTTGTACCTGGTATGCCGCAAAGAGCGTTCCGTCAGCACGGGAGTGCAGTCGTTCCCCGGCGCCCGATTTCTCAAAAATGGTAGGGGTGCTCAGGTCGAACACTAAATTTTGTATTTTCGGAAAAGGCTCTCTACTCGATATTTCCGAAAGCACCTTGTTCGAGAATTGCGGGGGTTTGTACATTTCTGGAAACCTCGAGGCGCTTAGAAACGACCACATCTCAGTGCGCAATCAACGATCTTTAACGGTATGTCATGTCCTTAGTGTCGAAAGTAATCAAGCCAGTGGGGTGGTTCATTGGATTGCGCGCCGGTTTGTTTCGAAGTCGATCTTTTGAGAAAATAACTGGGTATGGCGAGCACAACCTAAAATAAACAACGTCTAGACTCATGAGGCACGGCCGTTCCGTCGCATGGGCCGGGCAAGATATCTTGTCAAAATGACACCGCAGGGGTTCAGCCCCCCAGGGAAGCACCATTCCGACCACCACGTGGCATTTCGCGACGCAACCCTGAACGTACGTGATGTTTGTTGAGTCGACGAATCGCACGGCGCCAGTTCTGCATTCCTCGGGACCGATGTCGTTGAAGTAGAGGTCCTGCGGGGCACCAACATGGTGAATGAGACGAAGTTGACGGCGCACAGGCTGTGGTAGGCGCATCAACGTACCTACACATCTTCAAGATCCGCTTACGTCAGGGAACACTGCTGTACCTCGCGCTACAGCCGACCTCGAGACCTCTGTCAGTTAAGTCCGAAACCTAAGCCTTTTTGACACTGGTACCGATCGCAAAGAGTACTGTGAAATGTGCATCTCTCAGATCCTGAAACGTTGTATAGTTTGTAAAAGTCGGAATGCTTGGTAAATGTTCGGGCTGAAAGAGGCGTCCAACCCCAACTGCAGAACGGTTCAGAGAGTGCTTGCTGCATGTTGTAGGCCCTTACCACGGCCTATATGGAGGCCGGGGGTTGTTCGTTTCGTCGCAGGGCAACACCTGCCGCCAGGCCAATCGTTTCCACATCGCACCGCTTTTTCTCGCGTGGCTTGTAGGTAAGTACAATACTATTGCCCTCAGCAGCGCACGCCAAATGCAACGTATCTCAAGCAAATTACTGTAGATCCCTCGGATGCCTACTTGGGCCCCCGTCGTTGCCTGGAGTTGACAATGGCCAAGAGACTAGACCTCTACTCCCAGGCACCCATCGTTTGACGTGTAGGTCAAATGGACCAATGCGCTAGGTCTGTTGCGCCTTGGTATCGATAGTAATTGGCGCCCCGTATGAGCTTGTTAGGTGTGCGGCGGGTCGTGTCTAGCGGTATCGTATATCGACGGGAGGCGACGGCTGAAACCAAGGGACTTTCGCCGAAACCAAGAACTGAGGTACATGGCTGGCTGGGGGGGAAACAACACTTCGACAACTGCTCCACGGCCAACCATTCCAGCGCTGTGGCGGCTAAGTCCTGCTGTGGACGCGTGGTTTCACCAGTGTTGCTTATCACAACCGTTTTGTTTGTTTCGTTTCGATAGATCGTGTCGTAGAGAGAAAACGAACAGCTATACACCCAGCCAGTGTATTTACAAACTTGGTCTGCAGGGTTGTTCGTAATCAACGGGAATGCAAAAAAGCTCAAGGTCGATCAACGCCCAACCTGTGTACCGCGTGCTTGTGGAATGATCTAGGATTCTGTTGCGATTGGTATATGTACGGAAACAACACTATGCAGGAAGTCGGTAAAAAAATGTTTATCTCAATATCGGTATGAAGCGAATCGGCACAGGGGCACCTTCGAGTTCCTGACGTCCAAACAGAGGTTGCCAAGCGTGCCGGGTACGATGTCCCCCGTCCAATCCTCATATCGAACAATGTTGATATCCTCCATCTGCCGTAAACCAAACGATGGACAGTGCACGACTCAGCAATATATAAGAGGGTACATGGCAAGACTAGCGCACCTACAGTCGAGTCTTGGTCGCCCCCCAGTTAAGCAAAACAGCGTCGGAAACCGTTTGACAACAGTAGCGGGGACGCGGGTTGGAGCATGTTCGTCCAGTACTACCTTACCTCCGTGCTTTTTCAACCGTGTTGAACTAGTCGACGTCTCCCCCTAGTCGGAAAAGGAGACATGAGGGACGCATGCTACAGCAGGGACAGCACCTACAGGTTATGAGCTTCCTCGCTCGAGAAGGACTATACCTCTCACCCGACGATCAATTCCCAGAAAATTATATGTTCAGTCCGATACAACACCCTCTGTGCTGGCAAGATTGAGCACTGCCATGGTGAGGGTGGTGCCTTCTAGGGGTGGTGTCTAGCACACGCGGTCCCTTGTTCGTACGAGCCGCTCGCATGACGATACCATTATCTCGGCTTAGACATGGCTGCCGTTTATGAGGCTTGTTTCGCCCGACCAGCCTGCACGAATATTTGTATGAGCTAGTTCTAAAAACCATGAGTACCGGTGAAACTATCATGCTGTACGTGTCTACGGCAGCTTTTCCCTTGAGAGGAGTCCAACCGGCTTTAGGGAATATTTAGACAACACGTTCGACCCCTACTACCGGATACAAACATACATTGGGTAGTTTGAGAGTGTCATAAGGTTGAGGAGCGCGCAGTGAGAACGGTTTTGAACGGAGAAGTGCAACGCCAATACCTGCCAAGGCACGTCTTCAGCACGTCCGGCACCGATATGCGGCCGCTACAGCAACAACTACATCGGGAATGCTCTAGTACATCTATAAATGAGACGAAACGAATGCGTCAATAAAGCGCACAACATCGCTCGAGGAAAAACACGCGAAGGCGGCGCAACGCAAGCAGCGCTCCATGTCACAATGATGTGCCGCCCATCGGGTCTTACACGTCGTAGGCAACGGCTACGGCACGTTCGCTGGCACAAAACCAACACTCTCGACAATGGCGTAAAGGGCAAAGTTGTGAAAATGTTAAAACTATAACGGTCGTTTATTGATCGTGTACGATTGGCATGACAATGTACGATAATCAGAGAACGGCATAAACAGGGAATTACGGACTGAAAAAAATACAACAAATGTTTTTCATGTTTCTAATGCCGAGCAACAAAGGGGGAAAAAAACTGTACTTTCCTCTGCCCCGGTGACGTCGTCAAAGACGACGATGGCCTCCTCTGCTGTGTTTCCAGTGTTGGCGCCCTCGTAAAACACGAACTCAGTGTAGGTGGTGAATTCCACGTTGAACGTTCCGGAAAGGGTTACCCCACTCTTGACAAAAATGGGCCCGTCCATGTAATAGTTTCCAAGTGGTAACTTGATCTTTCAGTGAAAGAAACCGAGGGGGCCGGGGGGGAGGGGCCGGTGGAGAAGTAGCACCGGGTTTGGACATCTATGAGGCGGGCGGTGAGACGGGCGGGAAAATCACGGCTTAACGTTCACAATTACGACCTCGAGGCAACTCGGGCGCGAGATCATACGACACGACGACATCCGAAGTGATAGCCGTACCTCGAATTTGGTGACTCGCGTAGAAGGAGCTGGCCGACGCGCACTAGCTGGGCAACCTACTCAGTAAATATGATCTCCGGAAGATGCTGCATTGTCCTCTTGTGGAGCAATGCCCTAGCGGGGGTGGTGTCTTAATTTATGAGCTCCTCGCACAGGGAGCCTAATTTCCTACCCGAAGCAGGCGTCGAAGATCTTTGTTCGCTCCACCCGACCAACAATATCTATCTATGCGCTACGGTACTCTTAACACAGACATCTTCGGATGACCGCATCTCGAAATATGGTGACCCTTGTGGAAGGAGCGGGTTGGTGCGCACTAGCTGGGCAACCCCCTCGGTGTCATGCCGGAAACGTAACCGTGAGTAACTTGAAGATGCTAACCGGCCAGAAATTGTTGAGCCAGAACAACTGCCACGCCCACCGTGGGATGAGTGAGTGGGCAAGGGTAAAACACGGGTGCCTTCGTGGCTTGGGGGTTTAGCAAAACGTCCCTGTGGTAGCCATACAACGACGACGACGACGTCGGCCGAAACAACACAAATCTGGGCTGCTGGGGTGGAGTATCAGAAGCAGATGGAGCACCCGAAACTCCCGTTTTAGGGGGACACAATACTTGGGATTAGAGTCGCGACCGTGTTTAAGGAACAGTGCGCAGTACTAAAAAGGTTAGGCTTCCAAATACTCTCAAAGCCAGCTCTTAGGGTCCGCAATGGTGTTTTTTCCAAAGTGACGAGGCCCAAAAAAACTAAGTTTTATCCGCATCGTGGCGCGCGTTTGCGACACCATTTGTGAGGCTCGGTAGCACCACGGATCACGACGGTCGGTAAAAAAAAGCCATTGTCGAGTAGGTTTGCAACGTTTACCTGGGCCCGTAAAGCGGCGAAACAAACTTTGTGTCAAAGGTTACGGTAAACCACTCGTTCGTTGACACTCTGTAAACGTACCTAGTCTGTGTTTTCACCCCATTTGTCACTCGCGCGGAGACAACCACGAATCAATACCCGGCTCGTCGCAGTGTTTTGCATCCGAGGGAGTTCTCGTGGCAAAAACGTTGAGGTATGCTGGAGCCAGTATTACAGGATTTACATTGCTAAGAGCGTCATATTTGTGTTGTTTACTGACGTGTACGGTGGAGTCGACGAGTTCTCCGACGCAGTCCGTGCCGTCGAAAGTGGCTCCCTTGGTCTCGCAGATGGCCGTCACTATCAATTGTTGCAGGGGTGGTGCTATAAGTTGTGAGCTCCTCACTCCGGACTCTCAACATCCTACCCGAAGAAGGCTTCGAGGACATTTGCTCACCCCACTCGACCAACGTATCCATGCGCTACGGTACTCATAACACGAACACATTTTTCATACAAAACGTATCATACTGCGTTCGTAACCGGAAAAAACGTGAAGACGTTCACCGGTCACAAAATGTTGAACCAAAACAACTGCAACATCGTCCGTAGGATGAAGACGTGGTCAAAGGTGGAAAACGGGTGACTTGACAGCGTGGGAGCTTCAGCGAAAAGTCACCGTGGCAAGCGTATGACGATGACAACAACGTCAGCCACACAGGACGACCTGGGCTGCGGGGGTGATTGATTATAAACAGATGGAGCCCTCGAGATTTCGTGCAGTGAGTCGCACGACACGCGCGCTCTGCTAAACGGACGCACGCGTTTCACGACAGGGGCGTAGCAATTCATGACTGCTGATTTATTTCTGACTTATGATATCTTCCTGGACTGAGGTACTACCAAATAGGGGTTGGACCCTGCGGGTACGCGCCAAAAACGGGTACCCACCAAAGTTTAGAGCCCGGACCCTACCCTACCCGCCGGGTAATGCCATTTTGACGACCGGGTACCCGGGTACCCTGTTTGTTTTAACAGGAACCCGGGTACCCGTGTACCCGGCCAAATGTTTGGAGTATTTTCTCCATATCTCAGTGCCACAAAGAATGAAATTGAAGTGGAGGATAGTGTGCAGTACTACAGTACTCTGTGTTCTATGCCGAAACGACGAGTGAGTACGAACAGTTTCTAAGATCGATTCGTTACACAAGCCGCCTCAACTTGCCGTGTCGTGTATTACTTCATTGCGCTGGCGTGATATAATGCGTTTGAATGCGCGGAAAGTGTGAAAATATGTACGATGAGGTCGAGGGCTGACGGCTCCCGCTTAGAAGACTGCCGTGAACGTTTTAGGACCCATGACGTGGCACATATCGGAAAGTAGCACTATGTCATCAACTTAGTGATTGACCGTGTTACGCTGAATTAAAATCCGTTGTATAGCAGTAACTGCCGTCGACAACATATCAACAACCGCCTGTGCTCGCCAATCGGAGGAATCGTGGACGGATAGAAAACAACATGAAAGCAACACGAGTACACGGTTGTTCGCAAAAAAAAACGGCTACCCACACCTACACCCCTGAACTCAGCAGGGGGCAGGGGCCAGCATCACAGAAGCACACTCTGATACGATTCTCCACGGCTGCTGCTGTCAGAGCCGGGACCTGCAGACTCGTCGCTGTCGTCGCTGCTGCTGTCTTTATCGCTTTCGAGGATGCTTCGCACAGGCGACTTGGAACGTTCGGCAGGATTCCCAGAATGATCGCCTCCGGCCAATAATTCAGTTTCCTGAGAGACCGCGTCAGGATCGCTCGCCTATTGGCTCATAGTGCCCAGCTGGTGCCGCGTGACGATACTGCCGTGTGCCGTGGGCGTCCCCTTGAGCTTTGAATGTAGCTAGTTGATAGTTTATGTGCTTGGCTTGTGTGAGTGCGTGTTTTGAAAGGATTTGCTGAAGAGATTGTAGGGGCAAAATGAAACGGGAATACCAATTACCCGGGGGTACCTGAATACCCGCGGGTACCCGGGTACCCGGTACCCGGGTACCCAACCCGGGTACCCAATTTCCTTTCAAGCCACCGATATCCGCGGGTATTAAGCTCGGACCCTACCCGTCAAATGGGTAGGACCCTGACGAGTATACCCGCCGGGTACCCGGGTAATTGAACTCAGGGTCCCACCTCTACTACCAAATGAGGCATACGTCATATAAGGTGTGTCTTAGCCCTTAAATGTGTTGAACTACTGTAGACTTATTCGTTGTGCTCCTAGCTGAGCCATCGGTTTTGGAATCGGGTTGACGGGCACTCCGGCATTAGGGAGCCATATTACTTGGAATTAGAGTCCGATATGTGTTTAAGGAACGGTGCAGTACTAAGAAGGTTAGACTTCCAGATGTTCGCAAAGCCCGTATATTGGGAGAGACATGGACTTTTCATGCAGTGACGAGGCCCAGAAAACAATAGTGCTGGTTTTATCGTGGCGGACGTCCGCGATACGATTTGTGAGGCGCGGGATCGCCACGGAACACGACGGTCGATAACCACGCACTTGTCGTTTGGGTTTGCAACGTTTATCTGGGGCTCGTAAAGTGACTTGATGAACACTGTTCGAAACGTTTGGGTCAACTACGCGTTCGTCGACACTCTGTAAAAACGTCCCTAATCTCCGCTTTCCCCCGTTTATCATTGGGCTGGAGACGGCCACGAACCAACACGCGGCTCCTCGCAGGCGATTCCATCCCAAGTTGCTCGTGGCAAGAACCGGTGAGATACGTTGGAGTCAAAAATGCGGGATCGACATGCCTGATCGCGTGGCATCGTGTAGTATACTGACGTGTACGGTGGAGTCGTCGAGTTCTCCGATGCAGTCCGTGCCGTCGAAGGTGGCTCCCTTGGTCTCGCAGATGGTCGTCATGATCGTTTGTTGCTCTGACACCCCGTTTCCGATTATGTCAGGGATAACGCTCCACGCGGGCAACGTCGTGGAAACGATCTTCTCGTTGGCGCCCGCGTTTATCGGCAAGCACGCACGAACAGCAACGACCAGGGCGCATTAGCCTTTCTCGGTGATGAAACTTCGCGGCGTTGACAAAACGTAACTCACAAGCACGTTAACACAAGAATCTACACTCCTGCGTGGAATCCGACTCCATCCTCACCACCGTAGGACGTGTACTGTGTACCTTAAGCTGCATGAGAGCACTCACGAAGCAGCACAAGGGGAGAAAACATCCATATACGCTTGTCGGTAGTTTGCGAGAGCGCGGTGGCTGCTCTAAGCTCAAGCCAACAACGGGCGGCCTCGATCGAACGGACTCCAACTTTGAAACGCGCTACGGTAGGTGTAACACCTTTTTGAGGCTAGACCGTTTCTGTCCTTCAGGAGCTCCTCAGCCGCTGAGCAAACAAGCACAACGTCTGAACACGATGATTGCTGACGATTGTGTTCCACCATATATCGTCTCGCGCATGGTGGCTGATATTTCCGGCGCTTAGCTTACACCGGCTCTCAAGGCCTCTTATAGGGTGACAAACTAAGACATTCTCAAGGGAGGAACCTCATAAATCAAAGTTACTGCTACGACGAAAACTCGACCGTGACACACGTCCTTCGTCTCTTACATGGAAGTAGCCTGGGCCGTTGTCCTCGAGCTCGCCGACAATCTGGAAGTCGACGACCCGCAGGGCGGGGTAGTTGGGGAAGTTGAAAAACCTTGGGCCGCTTATGGCGGTGATTACGACATTGTCGCCGACAGCGGGGGTGCCCGACAAGGTGAACGTCTCCCAACCTTGTCGCCTCCAGCACTGGTGAATGTCTGTCAACAAGAGGAGCAGACGGAGGGTGGATTTTGTTTGAAAGCTATGATATCACTATCAATACACCTTTAGCAGCTGGTGCTGGTGACCTCCGTCTTGGAAGGTGAACGTCTGCGGACGTGAGGTGGGGACGTGGTGTGTGTGAGGGGGGAGGATAGCCTTCTTGGGAGCTAAACGATTGCTAGGTGCAACAACGGGCGCATTCGCATTAGCATGTGCATGTGCTTGAGGTTTCCAGAGGGCCTTTAGTTGTAGAATGAACCTTGGTGAAATATATAAATGGTGAGTGCTACGCTAGAAGCGTGTTGGTTATATGTTACTACCTGCCAGTTCACTCAATCCGCGTTGACTAGGTGGTCTAGCAGGGAGCGCTACTGATAGGCTTAGCAGGGAGTGCTATATATCAACCCAAATATAGGTTGCAGAATTCATGGAATCCCTTCGATTTTTTAACAGCGAATCTCCTGGACCCTATCTTTCGGCAATTCGGCGATGTTCAAATTCCCTATCTGTCCTTGGGGATCATATAGCACTACCTGCGAGACCGCTGACTTAGTCGTCTAGCATGCCGTACCATCTAAACCCCCGAGTGGGTCGGCGGCTAAACTCTTGCCGATGTTTCATGTTTGTTGTTTTCTCGAGTGCGCGCTGGAAACATTCTGCATGATTGGTATGATAGCGTGCCGCTAGACATCGGCAGCGGTTTGCGAGGGGAGGATCCCGAGCATCACTGTCACAAGGTCGACGAGTTTCCACGAACACACAAATAGATATTTTGTTGGCTAGATGGCACTCCCCGCTAGACCGCACAGCCAGAGCCAACAGAGTGCGCCAATATTTTCAAAGGCCCCCTCCTCACTTGAAGAGCTTGTACGAGTACACGCCAGTCAAACCCTGATGTCGAGAAACCAAAACCGAAAACCGAAACACTACGAATTTGCCATGGCTTCGGTATTGTTATCGAAAAACGAAAAACCGGCCAAATGTCAAATGGCGCACTCCTGCGATAAGACCACCCCTGCGATAAGACGTCGACGACTTTTTGGGGTATTTTCTCAATTCGAGCAGCTCCCCCGCCAACCCTAACCACTGTTTGGCCGAAAGAGTGATACACCCGTCGTGGCCCGCGTCGTCCAACAATTGATGTCACTCATCCCACCGTATGGGCTGCACGTTTAGGACGTTCTGGCTCAATACGTTCTGCCCCGGTTGAGCGAGCTCCTCGCGTGTGGGAGTTCACAGTTCGTACGATACCTTCAGCCGCCTAACGCACCAGGTACTTATTTGTTTTGCGGGAAAACTGAGTAATCAGGGCCAACCATGCTCACAAAAAATCTACTGGATGCACAGGTTTGTGTGCATATGATGGGTCCGGATTTCTATGGTCTTTCGTAACAGGAAAACGAGCGCAAATAAGATACTGGTCGAGGGCGGCACGGAACAAGCCTTCTTCGTGGAAAGCCGATATGTTTTGGGAGTGAGATGTTTAAAGCTCCTCACAAGGTAGCCGAACCTTGTTTAGTGGTCTCATCCCACAGTAGAGATTGTACTCTTGGACTCAGTATTCTCGGAGGGATTCAGCTTCTCGAACGAGCAACTACCGACCGGTACGATACATTTAGCAGTACACATGTTTAGGACCAGCACAGAGAAGTGTTGGTCAAATTGCCTGGCCAAACGTCTCCAACGTCGTGTTTCGGGAGGTGTATTCAGCTCCTCATGCGAAGAGCGCAGGAAAAAGGCCACAACACCTATATGCCGCGGCACCACGCAGGGGTAAGTGGTGGGGCAGAGCGCTACTCCACTGAGAAAACTAGCTAATATGGCATGCCTTATACCCAAACAAGCGTGCCTTGTACCGCATAAGGCATGCCTCATCGTTGGAATCACACTAGAGTATTCTATGATACAGGCAGTATCCCAGAGACGTTTCGACCGGTTAATTACGCGTACCCTACCGTTTTTAGTCACAAATCAGTTTTCCGGAATGAGGTGGGTATACAGAGCTGCTACAGCTAGGGGTGTCAGACAACGATTGGCGTCGCCCCTGCCTCCGGTAGCTTGCGTGAGATTTGCTCTGGGCACGAGAGTGGTCTCACTCTTTCAAACCCCGGACAGACCGTCGATTTCCCACCTGATAATCTGGATCAGTCAAGGAACGTATGTTCCTAACCTTGCACGATCTAGACTATAGCGCCGGTTAGAATCCATGTATTCCGCACGAGCCAACACGTGTTCCCTGGGTTACAGCTGGGCTGTACAAATCCTGCACACAATACCGTCTCACAACGGCAGCTGAGGGACTATTACGGGGGTCCATAGTTAACAGGACCTATGGTGTGTACTTAAAAACCTATATATTTGCCTATTTTGACTAACAAACTTTGGTCCCGTTAACTATAGACCCCCGTGATAGATGATCTAGATCGTGACCTATTTTTATCTGTCCAAGCTATGCAATCATTGACGTGTCACACTTTCCGGTTTCGAAGAGCAAGGGCAGCTATCCTACCAACGAGTATCAATTTGAGAAACGGTTGGATTGAAAAAAACGTAATGCAGCATGGCAAAACAATCAAACGCAGATAAATGTCACTGTCCGTGGGGTTCTTATTTGAGGCCGATCAAAAAACGTAGCCAGCGCAATCGAAGCCTGCAATCGAACCCTGTCTCCGGAGGAGGGGTTATGTCTCACCTCAGGAAGGGCGTCGGTGTCTAATGCAATCTCGAAGACGAAGCTTCTGTCTGCGGGGAACCGCATCCTCACGCCTGTCACGATCGAGTCTGGCAACACAAAGGAGACAGAATCGGAATTCTGCGAACGGGAGTGAGTGAAGTCCATCCACACGGTGCGGCAAACAAGGGGAGCAGAACGCAGGCCAAAGGGGGTGTAAAACATTCCTCGTTGGGGAGCGACAGCTGGGGAAGCATGCCACGAAACGGGGTGCAGCCCATGCTAATACGGGGATCCATAGTTAATGGGACCAAATTTTGTTAGAAAAAATAGTTAAATATATAGGTTTTTATGTATACCATCGGTCCTATTAACTATGGACCCCCGTAATAGAAAAGGAACATGTTAGCAGGCGCTGGAGATTGTTCTCAGATATTATGACCGCCACATGGTTGGAACCCCTACTCGTAGCACGAACTACTACGGGGGTCCATAGTAAACAGGACCTATGGTACACATAAAAACCTATATATTTACCTATTTTTACTAACAATATTTGGTCCTATTTACTATGGTCCTCCGTAATAACACTTTCCCGTTGTGGACAATGACGGCAAATTCGTCAAAACCAAAAACAAACTAAACACCTCAGGTAGGTGTGACATCGAAAGTTTCCTCGCATATCTCAAATTTTCAAGCTGCGCGCCATATGCCTCGACCTCGTGCGCAGTATAATAACCAAAGTGCGGCACGGTCGGGAGAGGTGCGATCTTGTACGTCAATGGTTCCAAAAACCTCCGGTTATGGTCTTGTTTGGATGCCTCGACAGCAATCCAAAACAAATACAGTTTTGGTGCTGCCAGCCATCTACAAACAGAGTGAGCGCCTGTAAACCGCACGACTCGCCGTGCTTCTGTGAGTCCTGCGTCATTCACTATCGACCCTGAATCACGCCGTGCGCGAGGTCCAGCATTCGTCCATTATTTCCGCCGATTTTTATCTCGGAAAAAGGGCTATAACTGCGTACAGCAGTAGCACTTACGCTGGGAATGTCGAACTCGAACGTGGTCGGAACATCGACCTCGGATCCCTCGTCGTCATCGTCGACCGCCTGCGCCACGTACACAGAAGTTCAAGATAGTAAAAACAGTAGAGCATACGTAAATTATTAGGAGTTAGTCACTCGCCTATAGGCGCTCTGCCATAAGGGCGGTACTTGTTCGCCGTATTATTTCTGACTGACCGGACTCCGCAGACTTGACCAAACCATTATCGTTGGGATTTCATCCGCGTTTTCCAATATTTTTCTACGGGCGTACCTCGCGTAGGCTTCCAGGATTTTTTCGTCGGGTTGCACTCGCTAAAATTCTCAATACAAACAAAAACACAGTTTTTGAGTTAGGCACACTATTCACCAGAGCTCCTATTAGTATTCGATATTCAACTTAGGCCCCTTCCAGAAGAATTACAGGAGGTGCTATATGTATACCCCTCAGTAGTAGCATGCGTTCGTATGTACCCAGAAACAAGATGAAAAACGCGGGGCAATCAATTCTGGAATGGAGGCGTGCATACAAAGGGGTTAGGTACATGGCACGTTGTTGGCCCAATCCATGTCGGCCTGACAGACGGGAAGGCTCTACTGAGGAACCGCGCAGTATCACTGGGATACGCTGGTCGTGTGTTATAGGAGTATTCGTGATATTTCAAGGGAACGCGATGGGTCACATCTGGCTTCGTAAGCTTTCATAGTTCTTCAGACGACGTTTCTTGGGGTGATGATTGTTTTGTAATGATCCTCCAAGGAGGAGAATGAAAATAGCATGCAGGGTATTTACAAACCACGCAGGTTCAACTTGTGCGTCCTATCATTCCACACTCGCACACCCTGGACGATGTCACTCACAAATCTTTCGCGAACTTCAAACACAGGGACAGTCCCTGAGATGAAGTCGTTTCTGCTCCTCTCGAGGATGATGATCTTTGCGAGGCAACACAGCATGGACAGGGCGGATGCAGTTCTTAGTATGGTCCTTGTTCAATTCCCTCGGGAGATTCGAAACACAGATAATGTTACATTGGAAACCGCAAGTGTAGGGCTGCACAACCGGTCCCGGCTCGGTATTCCAACATGCACCTGTCTCGTTTCTCTGCTGGTACGACCTGTCTTGCCGCGCGCGCCAGAGGCGACAGTATGTCTCAATTGGGCAACACTACTTTTCTACATTGTTAGGGATTGCACTCTTTGGACCGGCCAGGCCTCCTCAACTTAGGAACAACCAGATTTGACTAGAGCATAGTTTGTGCCTCACAGAAACCTATGTTTCGTCCAACACCTGATTGGTGCTACGTCAAGGTAGTCACGTTTTATCCGTTTCGTTTTTAGCCGCTCGGAGCCACTCGGCCGAGTGAGTTCGCTCTTTTCTCTTCAGTCATTGGCCTCTATCCCTTGTGGGTTCACGATAGGCACAGCCACGGGACTGTTTGTAGCGCTGCGCCAAGAAAATCCTAGCCAAGTCCAATTTTAAGTTAGGTTCAGAGCCACTCCGTCGAGTGGCCAAACGCGGAAGTGAAAATATGAGGATCAATCCCCGCCTACCGTAGTATCGGTTACTTGTGACATACAGGAATGTGCATCGGGGAACAAAGTTTTTTTTTTCTCAGTTTCATTCTCTGGGCGAGGTTATGGTGCAAATATTGTAGCATTTTGTTTCGGCCGTAACGGTATACATCCCCGCAGAGGAGCGTGATGGTTACTTCCCCCCGCCAATAACGAACGCCCGAGTTCCCGGCCTAGTATGGTAGCCGTGTAGCAAGGACAGCAGTTTGTGTTAGATACACACCATAGTAAACCCAGAGGTATCAGCGGGCGCTAGCTGAGACAGCTCAGTGGTTGACCTCGGGTGTTGCCCAGCATGAGTTGAACAGTTCCTTCAGTCGAGACTTGCCCCGCACAATTAGGATGCAAACCTGACAACTTACTTGTGGCTCTGCTCAAACCATGGCTATAACACTCTACAGCACCATACCGAGCATTTCCTAGATTGGTACTACGTTGGGGGAAAGGGTAGACCAATTTTCACTACCCCGTAACAACCACTCAAGGCGAGTTGCTTTGTACCTGATTCAAATGTTCGATGCGAAAACAAAACATGCGGCAGAACGTTTACGTATACGCGTATAGCAAACATACCGGTGCCGGTGAACATCGTGAAACGATAAGCGCGATGCCAAGGAGACAGAGCGGTCACTAGGCTGTCTTGCTCTCATCGAGAAAAGCAATATACCAGGCAGGATTTAAAAGAGCGACCGTCCTTCGTACCGTGCGTAGCACCGATCAGCGTTTGCTTCGTTTATATATTTTCCTTGTTTCTCTAGTGGTTGGCGGCCGGAACAGCGCACACCACACCTATTGTAGTGTTCCTGAGCCTCCTCGCGTGAGGATCCCCATGCGTCACCCAGACACCGACTGAAAGCGGAAACGAGTAGACTTAACCTCATGAGACTTCAGAACGAAACATTGATTTGCAACAAGGGACGATGATACAGCAACGGTCACATGCGTGAGGGTGAGGGGTGCTGACCCTGTACGTGTACCGTGCAGCAACTGGAGTCATACGGCACTGCCGCAACATGATATACTTGTGCTGCTGGGCGCATGCCGCCCGAAGACGATTGACGGCGCTAAACGTCGTCGTTTGGTTTGGTCACTATCTCGGGGACCCAACTGGGTTAACGAGAGGGACGCTCCCACGACGACCCAGACGTACAACGCAACATGTCGTGCAAAATAAATGGGATATATCACCCGGTTAATACCGGGTGGTTCCTTACTCGAAAAGCTCCGTCACTATCGACCAAAACCATTATTGCATTCGGCTTGGTACGTTATAAAGAAAAGAAAAAACGTGATTCCCCTGTATCGTACCACACGTCAATAGCGTGGCGGCTGGCACAGTTGTACGCACCACCAGAAAAGGCCTTTACGTTCAGGAGCATGTGGTTGGGACCGTGCCAAGGACCGTTCTTCTCGCCCAGTGACATCGCCACCGCTGTGCGCGCAGTCGAGGTTCACAGGGCTCGAATATGCACGTAGCGCAGGTGCATCACATACAAGATTCCTAACAAACACGGTGTCTATAACACAACGCGAACCCTTTCGAAGTATAAACGTCTGTCTCAGATAAATGAAGCAAAACGCTCAGCGACAAGGAAGAACAGAGCAACTGCCCTGATGGTAGCGTACTGACCTCGTTGATACTGATCCACTGATTAAGCTTCTGGAATTTGGGCTGGAAAGCAAGCGCGCTGGCGTGGACACTGACTTCGAATGTCTGATAGCCGGTAGCATCTCCGGACGTAATCGCTGAAGCCACCACCGTCTGGAGCGACAGAAACACGGAAATGGGTGGCGTGGTTCACACTATAATTTTGAACAAGCTCTTGGCCACGCAGCCCATGGCGGCCATTACCTTTCTCCCTTTCACACGCCGCTAACACAGCACGAGATACCTTAATCGGGAAGCGGTTCGTAGTCGCAATCGCAGCACTTGGCACCCCGAAAAACACAAGGTACGACAATCGGGCAGCGCGCTGTAGCCGTCGGTGCCTGCGGCGTCGCACACAGCACGGTGTACGACAAGCGCGCACCAGCGCTACGCTAGTCCTGCGTTCGCTCGACGTCGTATTATACCCCCACGGGATAACGCATGCGATACGTTCGCTCACCATCCAACCCTGTGCAGTGAGTGCCTCGATGCTGAACTCGTCGTGCTCCTCGTCACCCATGTAGAACGCTGCGTGGTTTTGCAAGTGAGTCGAGAACATAGTCAAGGCGGGCGTTAAGAAATGGCTCAATAGCAATGCTGCAACTCTCATCACAATTAACCTTTCTAAACCGTGTATGATTGAGAGGAGATATTCTTGTTGAACACCGGGGTTACCAAAGGAACATACTTGCCCACGGACAGCACCACTGCTGTACCGTATCGCCCTCTCAGCCAGACAAAGGTGCTCACACATATCGGGTATCGATTTAACATGTCAAGCTAGCGATTGAGCTTTCATTACCCATGATACTTTCCACAATCAGCAGCGGGCCATTTCGCGAGGGCTCACCAATTTGAATTTGGCGGACGTAGCGGAAGTAGTTCAGGCCGAAAACCAGCTCACAATCTTCGGACTTGAAAAACCTGTCCCCCGCAGCTAGCGGACCACACGCCCATCGAGAGTCTATGTCTTCGTCCTGCGAGAGTTTATTGCGACCCGAAAAAAGCGGAAAACCCATGATTTTGGGGTAGTGACTCCTGACGTGTACATCGAGGGAACAGCGTTAACCCAACCAAGCGGCCTCGGTTCGGCAGTAAGGTAACGCCTGACGCTATATGGAAAGAGTGCATCGGCTCCCCGAACGAGTGACCACTTAATGTATATTCCCATGCCGTATATGCCGCACACGTCAGACACATCAATGTCTACAGTCGATCATTGAGATTATATCCTAACCTGCTGCTCTGATACGGGTGTACGGGATCAGTAGAGCCTAAGTACGGTTCAAGAAACACGTCGTGGACCATCCACATAATGCATACGGCTCTCACGTTGCAGCAGCATGATCCAAGAGATTCAACAAATCAGGCATATATCTGCCCGTGAGTATCTAATACATTGATCACGCAGTGGAAATCGATTGTGACATGTCCGATCTTTGGTTCGGTACCGCACACTTTATCGAGAGGAGTGGCCTTTTCAGGAGATTGGCACCTTGATGTAGTACGCTTGGCACCCCTGAAACAGGGCCGGAGAATCACACCCGCCATCGGCAGCCGTCCTGCTGTCGTAGGCGTATCCGTCGGCAAGAGGAAGAGGCCCAGTAGGCTTGAGCCACGCTTTTTCCTCGACAGGGCGCTTGGCAGCACTGTCGCCGACTTGAAATGCGACCTGAGCGAAACGTTAGCAGGGTCGCCTCGTCGGTAGACCCTTGGACTCGAGGCCCTTGCACGTGCTCTGCGCTAGCAGTATCACGTTTGTAATTGAACCAATTCTGCCCCGACGTCAGTGCCCTCCATGTTATGCTGCTGCTAAAGTTTCTCGTTAAATACCTTGGCTGTTGGATTTTTCACGGGGTTGATATGATTTTATTCTACGTTTCACATTGTTTCGGTGTTTGTACGGAGCTCTTCCCGAAAGGAGTATACGCAAATGCAGATGCACCTGTGAACGGTGCACGTAAGAGATACACCACGGTATCATTCGCCCTACACTACCCGTCAGCGTCGGGGCTATGTAGAGAGTGCCTACACCCGACGCTGAACACGCTTTGCTTTTGGCAAAAGGAAGGAAGGAAAGAAGGGGGGGAGGAAGGGAGGAAGGAAGGAATGAAGAAAGATTGAAAGGGAACACTGCTGCCTGGGTAGACCGGGCCCACGTGCTGACTACCCACCTCGTTGATGACGACACTTCCACCGCTAGGAGGTGCCACCTCGATCTTCACGTATCGTGCTACAGCGCGAATGCCGCCGAAGGTTTGTAAGCCGTCGCTGCCGACAGGGCGTCCGCCCGCCTCGATGCCGGTTCGTACAGAGGAAAAAATACCCGACTCGCCGGCCGTCATGACGCGTAGCTCTCCGCCGGCATCCGATGATTCGGAGAACGCTGCGTACAAGCGGGTAAGGGGGGTTACAAATAGGAAACACTAATCAGATTGATGTGGACGCGAGACGACGCCATGGCCAAACGAATGAGGGTAGAAAGCTCGCTGTTCCATTTGTGTACGGACTTGTGCCCGTTCGGGAAACAATGTGTTGTCGAGGGAATACATTTCAATGACAAAACATCAATTGTGCTTGTGACCGGATACTCCTGTTGACGTACAAGACCAATAGCATGGTGGTCTGCGTTAGGAAATTACTTGTGGCTACAACCCAAGCGTATCGTATCTCTCACCTATACGCAGCTGTTCGAGAGCTTCTGGGGCCTGTAGATCGTAGGTGATTTCGCACACCTCCCCCGACGTACACGTCCACGACGAGGAATCAGTGATATCTCCATCCTGCACACAACGCCGAATGGTAGCAGCGAAATATTCGGAGATGTTGCCACCGTCTCATTATCCTGCCTGAAACCAGTCTCGAGGCTCCATGCGATGCATTATGTCATGTATGTAGCCGGCATGGGTATTTATGGAGGCCGCCAGAATCCACAAATCGAAAATAGCCAGAAGGCAGAGTAACCTTGCACCAACAATGAACAAGTAATGTGTGACAATCCACAATTACAAGGATAGCCTCACCCACGTCCCTTACGATAACCACGATGGGCAGCCCATGACACGATCCATCCGCTGTGATGACAGCTGCTGACGTATGGTGTTCGGGTCGGCTCGCTGACGCTCATATGAATCCGTCGCGTGAGTACGCGGGACCAGGGACTCCGGGTGGAGGTTCGACATCATGGTCAAGGTTCCATCGTTACCAAGCTGCATGAATATCGCAGTTTACGGAGCGTCTGCGGGAGACACCACAATGGTTGCAACACTGTGTACACGGTGGTAGTGCCTCCCCCCCCCCCCTCCCCCCGCTGCACGTGCTTTCTCCGCGTCGACGTGCGTGAAATCAATCTTTGGGGAGTCGATCGGGGAGGCAGTCGCCAGATCTCAAACGTGGAAAGGTCCGAAAACCCCTCAACCATAACCCTAATCTTATATCTTCATCCTTCAACATCTGAGTGACACCAGGTCTGGCCAATGTTTCTGCCTCACCAGAGTGCCCATGGCCGAGGATGCGTCAGCGGTAGCCGTAGCTGTGATTGTGCTCCGTGTGATGGCGGATGTTCCAACAACCGGCACCTCATCCACGGTGACGAAGATCTCCACCTGCGTAGGCAATGGTGATGTTATCGTTTGAGCCAGTGTTCGGGGAGCGTAAACGTACGGGGGCGGATGCACCGGGACGTTCCAGTATTTGCTCACCGTAGGAGCCCTATGTCTCGCCCAAACAATTGAACTTGAGGAAAACGTGTACGTGGAACCAGGAGAAACGCCCTGTAGCTTGGGTCTGGTAGGATCAGGGCCGGCCGTTCAGGTCTGAAACACCAGTACTTGCAATAGAAGCGCCGTGTTAAGATAACCCGTACCAGAGTGTTCGCCGCTAGTACGGAATATTGAAACATGGATACAGTTTTTCGAACGTGATAATTTCCAAACAGGAGACACAGATCTCGAAGCTACAATAAGCAACCCCCCTCGCCGCTGATATGGACTCCCGCTTCCCCGCGAAGTAGACGCACGACAGAACGCCACAACAGAAACCATATGCCGTAGGCCCTGAGGCTCGTGTGGCCGAAGATCGCTCTCGCACGAAGTGTGCCAGCCCAAACTAAATCATAGGCCAAACCGTTTGGAAAATATCCTAGATGATAGATCAGTCTGACAACAAATACTGTCACACAACACACTTGTCACGACGACGATATTGAGCAAGTCCTTAGTTCAGGAGGCCGTCAGTTACAGAAACTTTGGCCCTACCGTGGGTCACTCCTATCGTATGACGAGTGTATTTTGGCGAGGGTTGTGCGAAGGGTGGTATGTCTGGCGCATACCTCGTACCAGCGGGGCCGAGGGGGGGGAGAGACTGAAGGAAGACTTCCAACACGTGCACGTCGTGCTCACAAACTCTCGCGAGTACCGGCAGAACACGTCCTGTCTACTGTAGATATCCTCAGTGCTGCGAACTCAGGCATCGTTCCGATGCACGACCCAAGCGTCATAAGCACGCTACGGTATACTGGGGAGCACCTGAAAGATCTCGAGGCTCCTAACAAGGGACCCTCCATATTGCACGCAAAGGCACACAAAACGAAAGCGCGTATGCTCAAGAAGCCGAAGAGCAATTCCATAGTCAAGGTCAATGTACATTTCTTTAGACAAATGTACATAACCATATAGGATAGGTTCCTGCGTTGAAACTCCCAATCCGTCCCGACGGGTTTCGGTCAGGTTTCGGTCAAACCGTTCTACCTCGACAGTTGAGCTCTTTTGCCGTGTTTTGTTTTTTTATAAACCAATGCGCAAGAGTCAAAATGCGAATACCTCCAGTATTGCGAGGTAGCCTCCCGCTCCAAATGCGCCACACATAATCAGGTCATTGGTTTCGATGCCGTCGAGACCTTGAATTTCCTGAAACTCGGTTGACCCGGCGGTTCCTTCCCACTTCTCGACAACCGTCCCCCCGTCGTCTCGAACGGTGAGCGCGTTGGTGCTTTCAGGGTGGAGCGCTGTCGAGAGGGGAGTTCAACAGGGATGTGGTTTTGATTCTCCTTTGGTTGGTTGTGGAGGCAGTGACGTCCGCCCGTCCGATTTTACCATTTTTGAAAGGCAGCTATCTACATTTTGTGAGCAGGCGACTTCGAAGCAGTTTTGCGTATATTTTGGTTCCTGACTGGTACTGGGAGAGCACTCATTCCACCTATGAGACAATTGAGTCAAAGCAAGCAGCATGATTCTACTTGAGGCAGCGAGCACAGCATACCACTGCATGTCATCGTTGTGCCCGAGATGGATGACTGGATGAAATATTAGGCTAGAAGTTTACGTTTTACGGCTTATTCCTCGTAGGAAGGCCCATGAACGGTGCCACAGGCAACCCGCTGGACCTCCCAACGTGTGTGCACATGGTGACGCACCCTACCCCCGTGTCGACGGTAAAAACACGGTGTTACCCGATGGCGGAGTCAAACGTCCGTGGCGACGATGCGTTGTAGGATCTAGGACGCATGCGAGGTGTCATTTTAAAGAAAAGTCTGCTCACCGACTTTGACCGATGCAATCGGCGATGGCATCCCGCTTGACGTAGAGAGTCCGAAGGTCACGCAACAGGTACTCCCTGGAGACTCGTCATCATCCGAAGGCGGTCCCGACGGCTCGGTACAGCCGTACCTGGAGTCGAGCTCTAGAGAGCCATCCTGCAGACCGGGCAGTGAGTTGGACACGAACGTCAAAAGGGGCGGCAATTGATATGCGCATGGTACGGGAGGGGTACTCAGATGGGCTATCAGAGCCCCCTTGTTCTCATGAGGAGGTGATTTCCTTCACCAAAAAAGGGCGCTTTGATGACACCACGCAAATAAAGCGCAACAAAAAATGGAGTGACTTTGTAGTTGTACAGAAATATCAATGAGGCACGCAATCCGTGTTGCAAGGATGCTGGGATGTTCTTGAGTGCACTTAAGTTGTCTCGTCAATCGGACATGGCTAGGCTATAACGTGGGACACCGATCGTAGCCCGCGTTGTTACGGGCCTCGAATTCACACGAAAACCGACAGGACGCTCCCACAACATCGGGCGCGTCGACTTTTGCTTCCAACGTGAACGAAGTCTGAACGTCCGTATACGTGACACGAGTACGAGCGCTGTGAGAAGGCAAGTCCAGCGACCACGGGCAAACCAACGTTGCGCTTCTATTTTGTCGAGCGTACTGCAACGATCACAGCGGATGTTTTGTAGCCGCATACCCACCCTAGCCTGGGCAACGAGCGATGTTTCCGGGAGATGATTTGCTTGAACATCGTTTTCCTTGGCAAAACCTTCGACCGACAGCGTGTCAGCTCACTCACGTCAACCATCATGTTGTCAACTACCACCGGTTGCACTTGCTGATGCAAGCTAGGATGTAGGGATAGCCGCGTTTGGCCAAACTATTTGCGACTATCGGGCTCCTCAACCCCCCTTCCGTTTGAATGACTTTAGTGCTTACTTACCTACCAGGTAGGGAATACTCTTCTTCATCAGGTGGCACTTCTACGTTTTCTCACAAAAGTATTTTTGGTGGCCACTCTGTCCGTACACATGAAACACCGTTCGTGCGTTTGTTTTTTATACAAGCATTCCTCACATATAGGAGAAGGGTTGTAAGGAGCTCCGCACGTGTTGGTGTTGGTAATCATTACGTGCAACCTCTACGTAGCACGTGCGCGTGGAAGAATACTTCATTTGTTTGACGTGAGGTCGACACGGGGGACGAGGAGACGCAGGGGGGGGGGGGGCTCTCAAAAGCACGATTGTATGATTAGAATACACACCAACCAGAGAAAAACAGCTGACGACGACGAGCGCCACTGTAGCAAGGAAGAGCAGCGCCGACCCGATATGTGGGTCCCTACTGGAGAATCTCTGAAGCTCTCACGAAAAACATTAGTTTTGAGAAACGATAATATCTTGAGACAAATAAGCATTGAATATAGTCCATGGTCTACAATATGTACTGTACATACAACCCTGTTATATACCGGTAGAACACGAAATACGTCCAGTTCTAAAATGATGTCATGTACCATTTTGGCAGTAGACAGGCCACGTCAGACCTCAATATTTCGGGCAGAAAGCGTTTGCGCACCACCCCTATCGAGTACCACGCGTCGCGTATCAACAGCTCTAAGAGCGCGAGCCCAGACAAATGACGACTTTTCACCTGCACGGCTGGATAAAGAATCTGTGACTGTCCCGAACACACAAGCGAACAAACAAACATACTTAAATGGCGATTCACAACCGAACGATGTGCTTTGGAGGAAACGCCTCGGGAAGCAACTCCACTCGTGAAGAAGGGGAAGAGGAAATGAGGCGGGCAGGGAGGGAGGGAGGGAGGGAGGGAAGGAAGAAGGGAAGGAGGGAAAGAGGGAGGGACAAAGGGATGGATGGAGGGAGGGAGGGAGGGAGGGAGGGTGGGAAGGAAAGGAGGGAGGGAGGGAGGGAGGGAGGGAGGAAGGAAGGAAGGACACAGAGGAAAGAATGCGATGGAGAGAAGGTCATCATGAGGGACAAAGAAAAACGTTAACATCTCACTCTGGTCAACAACCCGACGCATTGCCCTGGGTTGGGGCAGTCTTGATCAAGGGGGTTCACACCACCGAGGAACGGATCGTCAAACTCTTGGCTGAATGGGAAGTCGTATTTTCCGAAAACCTGGTCATCTCCAATCCGCTGAACTTCTGACAATTCAACGGCGATGCCTGTGTTCCAACGAAAGCGAGGGAATACACCCGGAGGTGATGACAAGACAAGCGTGTTAGGGCAAGCACCCCGAACGATGACATGTCCTGCGATAGGAGTAGCAGCTGATTATTCTGAGGCTCCTCACTTTTGGAGCTCTACGCCTTAGCCACAAAAACGGATGTTAAGAAAAACAAACTTCGAAAGGTGGAACCTGATACACAATCCCAAAGCGCCTCCTTACAGATACTAACATATCACGAACCGTACTGGAAAACACTATTACGGGGGGCCATAGTATATAAGGCCAACTATTGTTAGTAAAAATAGGTAAATATATAGGTTTTGGTGTGTATCGTAGGTCCTATTTACTATGGTCCCCCCCAATAGTATCATTTCAACGATAAGGTGTGAGGGTGCTCAGTCAGTCAGAAATATTTCCGCGAATAAGTGCCCACCCCTATCGTATAGTATCCTGCGCAATCAACAGCGCGCGTCAGGGCTAACACTGGCTACATCCTGTATGCTCTGGGGTACCCAACGCAGAGCATTAGGGACAATATCCGGTAGTATCTAACATGCGTACCAAGCCAGGTCTGTACCAGAGAATTCGCGATAGTCATGTGTTACTCTTCGTACACGACCGATAACTACGAATCACCTAGGCATGTGTACCTTCTTTCTCCTGGGTTTTCGTTGTCAACTGTTAGAATGACTCCAAACCCTTCACAGAAACAGGTGCGTATTCAAACACGCACGACGCACGTTTCTGCAACTCATACAGCGTAAAACTCATTACCGCCAGCGGCGTAACCCTCGCGGGGGAAACCTCATTTGTCAATTCATGAATGTCTCGTAGGCTGTTGGGAAGCCGAAAAGGTCGTCTGGCGTCGGTATCCCCAGCCAGAACAAAGCATTCTCGAGAATGTAACACAGTGCGTGCATATACTTGGACGCAAGTGTCCACTGTTGTTGGAGGGGGAGCTACATGCCATGGGGCTTTCACTGAGCCCACGCAAGTTACGGTTCGTGTTGTCGAGACCAGAAATAGGAACGAGGTTGTTGTTTGAGGCGGCCAAAGGCGTACAACTTGAATCGTTTGCAACATTAACACCCACCCTACACATTTTACACCGGGTGGGGAGTGGTACGGCATATGTACAAGTAGCATCTTCAACAAATGAAACATGTTCGACTGACGGGGCTCCGCAAGGACACTCAGGAGCTCCCCTACAAGGCATGCCATACAGGACAGACACCTTATCGTAGGAATACCATCTATGGTCAAAACGCGTTTATGGCTGATGGGAGCTCGTTAAGGGCCCTGAGGAAGCATGCACCCACTACGGCATGCCTTGTTGAAACGACGTGAATTCCCTGCATACCTACGTAGGCCATGAAACTACTGTTGGTCAAGTTGCCCCTCCTTCAAATATTGTCAAGGTCTGGGTTTGAGTGAGGCAAAGAACTCCTTCGGCGATGAGTCTCAGGAAATTCAGGGGGTACCACTCCCGTAAATGGAAGGAAACAAAAACCTTTGTTGCAGGCCAGCCATATATGTCCCACATTCGTAGCGGACAGAGCAAGAGGTTCCCCGCGCTTCAGTCTTGACTATTCGGCGTTCTTGCTGATGGGTCAGAACCAAGATATCTGGTAGGCTCGAACGAATTACACTCTACATTGGGCAGCGTGGCGAGCAAAGACGTTCAACTCCTTCTTTCTGAGGTGGACCAGCGGACTAGACTAGCACGGGAAACGTTCTATGACAGAGGTTCATCCTAGATTTTCTGAGGCTCCTCGCTTGACCTTAAGGAGCTCCATACCTCACCCGAAAACTGACTTCAGCACAACTCAAATTTGCATCCCGATGAATAATCCCATAGCTCAAGTATACGAAAACGTCGTTTTTCGAAACAAGATTAACATTCCGACGATTTTCGGTTGAGGAGCCCCGTCGTTCAGAAAACAGTATAGCAGAAATGTGCTACCTCTGTCGTAGAACGCGTCACGGTAGTCTCATAACCATGCGCTAAAATAGCATGCATGAGCTACAGTGAGTACTTTACCCTTTTGGGAAAAAAATGTTCAAGCTAATGGTTGTATAATTCCACCCACTCACACCAACAGTAATATATACCGGCATACATTATAGCCAACCTCACCGTAAAGTGACACATACCTGGCAGCACTGTCGTTACTTTGGCATCTTCGGCTCATTCTACCGTACCTGCATCCATTCGCCCATTGTTTTGGGTCGACAGTTCTCCTCGGCTGACGTGCCCCATCGGTCAGAAATCGGTTGGCCCCAAGGAAATTCTACCCGTCTAGTCTATCTCAGTGCGTCACAGGCTATGATAAGCGAGAAGAAACCCGCTGTCCAAGTGTATTGCGCGGAGCTCTTAGCCAGCACCAGTCATTACCTTTCAAACCCACGAAATGAACTATCGTTTCAATTCGGGAGTTTTCGCGAGACCAATCATGCACCGATGGCTCAACATTACGTTTGGTGTGCGGCCGGACCGTGACCAAGCAGGGCCAATAGACGAGGGCGTTAACACGACTTTCGGAAACCGACGACCTCCCCGCAACAGAATATTTTCATATATATATGGAGTACAAGTATCAACTTTGTATCGTCTATAATAGGTGCTAACTTACCTGAGATGCCCGGCAGTGGCAGAAGCGGCAGCAGCAACCAACCGGCCGCAAGCGGGGATGAAGAGAGGCTCATTTCCCTGTGTGCGTACGTACGCACCAATCCAGGAGATTACGAGGTAAATACAAGATCAAACCATTTGTCAGCTGTCGAAGGTCTCCGAGGATGTGTCATCAACTTTGAGTCGCTGCTCGTTCTCTGCTCTGGACTAAACGCGCGACAAAAGCACGGAACGTGCGTCTGAAAATAAATGGTGTCCTTCGGTAGCCGCGCCAAAACTTAGGGTAGCAATGCATGGGAAAATATCCGTCACGGCTGCGGTCTTTTGCCTTTCGGCAACCGAGCCAAACGCCCTTCGGTGTGAACTCCCGAAATCAGGGGACAGATGGTATATGAGATTGCCGGGAAAAATTCGTACGCGAGGGGGGCGTGTTCTTGTTTTGCCGACACCTCGCGTCGACTTATCGAACTCCGACCTACCGACAGTGGGCGTGTACCAGACACGGCCCTCCCCTCCAAACGCCGTACATCCGACTATAAAACCTGTTGTAGTCAAAAAGGTAACGAGACTGAAGCAAACGAGGCCGTGACTCGTGCAATAATCTGCGGCAGTAACTACTGTACAATGTACGAGGCAGTAGCAGATGGTGCCCGTGGCTCTGCTCTGCTCCTTCACACAGGGATGCATGGATGCTATAGTTTCTTGCACTCGTTGCTCCATATTGCTCGCCGGAGGCCTTCTGAGCGAAGGGGCGAGATGATCCTCATCCCGGAAAGGCGATAACGCCTGTCAAGTGTGACGAGGGGACACTAGCCACAAATCGTAACGCCGAAACAGGGAAAAGGGGATACCATACCAATAAATACGTACACTGAGTGCCGAGCGCCCCCTGTTATCACGTTGGCACATTTTACTCGGTCATCACGACTCGCTGGCCGGATCTTAGTGCAGATCCATCTCCTTCTCAACGGACACATCACCCTGCACCACAAACTGTACGCGCCCCTCTTTGCCCTTTCGGACGTCCCGAAGGCAATCAACCAGGGAAACAACAACGAATAGCCGCGCCCCTAGTATGGCATTGACACCTATCCGACCCTGCCTACATTGTTAGACGCTACATGTCATAGGTACTGTATGCCACTGCTGCTGTCGGAAGATATAGCAGAAATTCGGCACCCACAAAATGGATCATGGAATGCCTGGCTGGGCCAAATAATCGTACAGAACACGGTCATGCGGCGCACACTCAAGCAACACATCTAAACACTACCGGTGCATATGTCGTAAGAGGAAACTACGGCTGTGTTCGCCTCTTTGGTACCAACAGTCCACACATACAGCGAGCGCAAAACTGGGTGGGGAAAATGTTTTCGAGCCCGCTCGAGTGGCTAGGTCTACGATATTTTGATTAGCGTGAGCCATTGGGTACGAACACACCATTTCACTACGTCTAATTGTATAGCAGGGATGTCGACAGGTTCTTTGAATATATTTAGATAGGATTTGGTATTTGGGATAGAGTGCATCTTGGGATAGCGGTGGAGAGGACCGGGATCAACAGAGTGTACGGCAGAGCCTTGACTATAGCTGCGCTCGTCAGGAATAAGAGCGAAAAGCCCGAGGTGACGACGGTCGTACATGTTAAACACCCTCGGAGCCCGTATGCTGTGCGCAGATTTGGAGCTGTGTGTCGGATTGAAATACGTGGTTCCATTCATTTTTTCGACGTCCCACACGTCGGCATGGACGCCATCCTCATACATATGTATCTGCAGCTGCAACACCATCACCAGCATTTGTAGTACAAAGTGGCGTTATAGCACATACTTGTGTTGTAGTGCACCCCTACGATCCCTCGAGTGTCCAGCACTGCTGTATACTGCTGTAAGCGTTCGGCACACTCTGCACGTATGTGGAGTTAGGGTTGGGGTTGCGTTCTGCGATTGCAGTATTCCCAGCCTCTGTGTCTACACCGCCACGTGTGCGTGTGATGGTAACTTCACTGCTGATCTGCTGCTTGTAGTGAACCAGAGACTCACAAATGCGGAGTGGAACCCCGTAATTTCAGGCGCTCGGCGAATACACTCAATTTTGTACACGGCTGCATGACGGCTGTACCTAGAATACAATCGGTAGTAAACCTGCTCGTCATACCATACATACGTTTCATAGTTCGTCGGGCGGACAGAAAAACAAAAAAAAGTGTAGATTATCCGCCAGTTGGCCTTAAAATACTATTATATTCCCTAGGTTTTAACATACATACCTGGCATACCGGTAGTCTCTCCTTGTTTTTTGGGGGTAATACGGGGGTCCATCGTACGGGGGTCCATAGTTAATAGGACCTACGGTATACATAAAAACCTATATATTTACCTATTTTTACTAACAAAATTTGGTCCCGTTAACTATGGACCCCCGTAATAGTAGAGATAAGCGTATTCTGAACAAAATGGACGATTCGACGTTTCTCGCCGTTCTCACGCGTACAAATTTCCATAGGAATTGTGTTAACCCTTTTAAGGCATACTGCAGTCCCGTTTTGGGGGACGAACTACTTACTGTAGTATTTGAAATTACGGGGGTACATAGTTAACAGGACCTACGGTATACTTAAAAACATTTATAGTTACCTATTTTTACTAACAAAATTTTGTCCCGTTAACTATGGATCCCCGTAATATGTTCCCGAAACGGGACTGCAGTCCTAAAATTAATACCTCTATATCTAAAAAATGCTTCCGAAGCCATGCGTTTGCGTACGACTGCTCGTTTCGAGCGTCCCTCGACAGGTTCGCAGACCACGCCTTTACGGCGAGTCTTGCTCGGTTAACCCCATCGGGTTTCCGTTTCTCCCATCACACGAATAGTAGCAAATGTTTGAGATGATGATGTTCGAGTGTTACTATTAATAGTATTGATTGAAGACCTCCCAGTACCGTACGTCCTCCTTTCATACTTGAGGATAGGAGGTGTCGTCCGAAGTCCTTTGATACTGCTGCAGGATAGGAGAGAATTGCGCCTGCTATGCAGAGTGCCGTGTCCGGCACGCTTTCCATGCCCTCGCACCCTAGTATCGAACAGCAGTATGTACGTCGTATTATTCTCTCTAGTCGCCCCATGTGATATATCTTTGCAACAGCAATAAATACCACTCTGACCCAAGATATAAGGACGGTTTGTATTGAATAATTTTATTCTAACGGTACCTATATTTCGGGTCAGAGTGGTACAACAGTATAACGTAGTGACGTCGTTTTACGCCCAGTTGGCAATTATGGTAACGTGGTAACATATTGTGTTATTAACGTTTTACAACAGTGTACAGTCAGATCGTCGATGCGACTATTAATAACAAGCTATTAACAGCACTCCCCGACATTTTCGAAACATCCTATCATACATAGTGTTACATCATGACTAGGTCCGGAGGTAACTTGCCTAACTTACGCCTGCCTAATGTTACGTTTTCCGACCTGGAAGAAAAAAAGGGAAGGCTCGACAAAACGTCCGAGCAAAACATCAGGTTAGTGCTGCAATGGAATATACATCCATCCCCGATGGTCCCCCCCAGGCATGTACATTATTGAATGCCATGGTATGCCGTGGGTGGTACCATGGCCATGCCATGCAAAAGCCATGTAGTGTAGAACCCAGCGATAATCGCTACCAGGTATTTCTTAACGTTAATATATGTTGTAGGGCGTTTAGCCTACGTATAAAGTCCGGCGTCCCCGGTGGCTTGGTAGGTGGTCCGCGTGCCTATCAAGATCAATTTCGTGGGTTCAAGTCTCACCGAGTGCATGCTCGTAGGGGCTTTTTCTTGCATAAAAGGGATTGATTAGCGGAAAGCGCGAGAGCGTGAGTTAGCTACATTCGATGAAAATCGACGAGCAGTGGGAATGCTGAACCCTATGCGCGACAAAAAATAAAGGCAAGTACCGGGGGGGAGAAGGGACGACACCTGTGACCACGGCTTGTCCAGAAGATCGTCGAGGGTAAAACCTCCTACGAGTGGGCTGGAAAGTACAAGTGATGATGAAAAAAAAAAAAAAATATATATATATATATATATATAGCACTTCTACAACCCTAAACCCCCAACACAGTTTTGAGGGTGCTATCATACGCCTAGACCTCCCTGCATTATATCATGTTAGCAAGACAACGATTGGTGGATTGTGATCACAAAGCAGTGAGTGCATGTTCTTGTAGGTTGGTAACTTACGGGTCTGGACAAGTCCTTACACTGCGCTACAACGACGTACGTATGTATCGAACCAGAACCGCCAAGACAGGGAAGAAACGCAACGTTGATAGGCTATACGACGTTCGTTGATAATGAAACAATGTGCTCGGTTACCGCGATACGCTCTTGACCCTCCCCTGCTAACACTACGTTAGGACTTTGCCATCCCGCTATGGAAGAAGCGTTTTACCGTAGAGGTATCACATTTGGGGAAACAACGTCCTGGGCCACCACGGCGTCCTTACCGGGCGTCAGTCGAAGGATGATCAGCACGTCACTTACTATGCTCTACCTGGTACAGTTGTTGGGCACAACGCGTAGGTACACGAACGAGATACGTGTAGCATCAGTCGTGTTCATATGTTCGACTCCGTTCATTTCCGCATTGTTGTGCCTTGGGGGGACATTGGAGCCTTAGAAAAGTTAGGGTAAACCTCTACGGTAGTACCGTAGAATGTATCTATGTCCGGCCCCATAAAGTAGATAAGCGTTATCCGACAAGTGTTGCGTTGTCCGAGATGTGACATAATACCTGGTGCACTTGACAGCTAGTATAGCCGGCGTCCCCGGTGGCTTGATAGGTGGTCCGCGAGCCTATCAAGATCAATTTCGTGAGTTCGAGTCTCATCGAGTGCATGCTCGTAGGGACTTTTTCTTGCGTAAAATTAATTAGCGGAAAGCGCGAGAGAGCGTGAGTTAGCTGTACATTCGATTAAATCGACGAGCAGTGGGAATGCTGAACCCTATGCGCGATAAAAACTAAAGGCACGTACCGGGGGGGAGAAGGGACGACACCTGTGACCACGGCTTGTCCAGAAGATCGTCGAGGGTAAAACCTCCTACGAGTGGGCTGGAAAGTAAAAGTGATGATTAAAATATATATATATGTATACGTATATTTGTCAAATTTTCGTACTTTTGCCAACTTTTCTCTTCGCACGAGCACTTTTAGGCAAAACAGTAAGAACACGGACACGGGAAGCCCTGCCGGGCACATTGGTCTAGGTCTCGGCGCGATCCGTGCACTCTGAAGCGCGTGGCAGGCGCTTAAAGTTTTTTTCCGGCGGGAGTGGATAAGACGATTTCCCTGGTTTCGGTAAAGAGGCCTTATTTTGTACGTACGTATATCGGTACATTGTCATGCTCTCTGTTTTCTCCCCCCGGCTCTCGTGAGAGCTGTCAGCACACACAGCTCAAGCATATACCAGGAACACAACAGGCAACATGCACAGATCCCATCGTTCTAACGCTGCCGCCCACACGCCGTGCGTGTTCGACACGCCCATATGCGCAGTGTTGCTGTGGTTGGTTGTGTCTGTCGGAGCCCGTCGTCCGCATTCCATCGTCTGCCATATATTTTTTTATCCGTATGTACCCAGGATGACGTATAAAAATATCCCATAAATACATTTTTTTTGGGTTGTTGCACGGAGCACGGACCACCGCCTAGAGAACAATACCCACAGCAGTGCACAGAGCGTGCTTACCTCCAGCTTCCTACATCACCACAACCAACCCTGCTGCCCAGCAGCAGCCTGTGTCCTACATTGCTGATCGATAGATCCTAGAGCCAGCTGAAAGGGGATCAGTACACGTACGTTCCTCGCGTTGCATTTTACAGCAGTACTGCTGAATATGCAGTCGTACCTGTACAAGCTACTCTACTGCTGTAGGAGATCGTGCAAAGTGTTTTAGATTGCGTAAAAAACACGACATGCCAGTTGTACGAGCGCTGTTGTTCTAGCGTATAGGTTTAAACTGCACTTGCTGGATAACATTTTCGTTTCCGAGGTTCGACTCGCACCATCCTTTTGACTATTTTTGTACCAGAACTACAACAGAGTACTACAGTAATAATAATACATTCTTCCACACCTTGCTTTTCTGAACGTATACTCGTAATATGATAGAGTACATACATGTCACTTGTGTGTTTTAGCCCAAATTAAAGAGTTTGGGCGGCGCGCTTGGGTGCGGCGTGCGTTCATACCTCAACATTTCACAGCTACTCCGAATACTTGGGAGTACAGCAAAGTATGTTCGAGAAAGTACTGCTGCTATTACCGTAGGTACTTCGTACACTCGCAGTATTTCGGGGTTTTTGTACTTGAGATACTACGAGTACTCGCAGTATTTTGAGGTTCTGTAGATACTACTGCGTATACTTTCTTCGGGCTCGCACTAATGCGGGGTTCGCTAATGCTGCTGGCATGGATACCGCCTGTTGTGCTTCAAGTATCTCGGGGTTATGTACCGCGGGTACTACAAGTATACCAGTAAGTACTAGTCTATAGCAGTATTTCGTCGATTGGTAGTACAGCCGACGTCCCCGGTGGCTTGATAGGTGGTCCGCGAGCCTATCAAGATCAGTTTCGTGAGTTCGAGTCTCACCGAGTGCATGCTCATGCATAGGGACTTTTTCTTGCATAAAATTGATTAGCAGAAAGCGCGAGAGCGTGAGTTAGCTGTACATTCGATGAAAATCGACGAGCAGTGGGAATGCTGAACCCTATGCGCGATAAAAACTAAAGGCACGTACCGGGGGGGAGAAGGGACGACACCTGTGACCACGGCTTGTCCAGAAGATCGTTGAGGGTAAAACCTCCTGCGAGTGGGCTGGAAAGTAAAAAGTGATGATGAAAAAAAAAAAAAAAAAAAAAAAAAAAAAAAAAAAAAAGTGTTCGTGCTGCTGCTTCTTCTGCGAGACTCAGTACTCGCAGTAATGAAATACCCTCAATATATGCCCAGTACACTTACTACTTTCGCTGGAGACAACTTGAGCACTCAAAGCAGTCTGCCAGTATTTCGATATAATATTATGCATGACTGCGAATGCTCTCAGTATCTCGAGGTTCTGTATACTGTGCGCATATATTGCCTTTACCCCAAGTGTTTATTATGTCGTGTTTCGATACTACTACTTTAAGCAACCTGTATTCTCGGGGTTCGGTACTGCTGACACTCATTACTCTCAGTATTTGGGCCTTCTCAGTACTCGCAGTATAGTTTTGCCGCCTGTATTCCAATACTCTCAGTACTCGGACTAGGATTTGTTCTCGAGCATTTAAATGTGAACCCTTGATATTATATACCCTGAGCACCAAGAAACATTTATTTTGGGGGAACATATATATATTGTAGTACCAGTATGTATGTAAGTATGTATGTGCTGCACACCTTTTATTACTCAGCCGGTCACAAAGTATTATGGCGCAACCTCGACCTCGCGCAACGTTTATGTACTTACGAATTAATCGCCGCGAGTCAGCTGGATCAATATACCTCAACTTACCGATATACCCTATTATATATTATTATTGCAGTAATTAATGATCCCACACTAATTCCGCGATCAGCAGTATAATACAGTCTGTCCTCAAAATATGCTGTGTGTGTTCTTCACGTTAAAATGATGGGTGGGTGCAGGTGCTACTTCTAAAAAAGTGTGCAAGGTTTCATACGAGTATAATTATTTCGCTCTTGCGCCACTCCCCTATTAATACGGCACCTCCCGGAGGGGAACCTTGTATATATGTATATATATACCTGGTATGTGCCTGGTATGCTCAAGGTCGATATCACGAGATGCCGACACAAGCGGAAGCATTTTTTTTTTATAATCATCACTTTTACTTCCCAGCCTAACTCGTAGGACGTTTTACCCTCAGCGGTCTTCTCGACAAGCCGTGGTCACAGGTGTCGTCCCTTCTCCCTCCCGGTACGTGCCTTTATTTTTTGTCGCGCATAGGGTTCAGCATTCCGTCTGCTCGTCCATTTTCATCGAATGTAGCTTACTCACGCTCTCGCGCTTTCCCCTTGCTTATCAATTTTTTATGCAAGAAAAAGTCCCTACGAGCGTGCACTCGGTGAGACTTGAACTCACGAAATTGATCTTGAAAGGCACGCGGATCACCTACCAAGCCACCGGGGAAACATACAAATACGTGGCGCGTCATGTACTGTTAATAATACTGCTTACCGCTACTACCAGCCGTTTCGATGAACTTCATCGATACCCTCCTGTTATGGTTTCGATGAACTTGGTTGGTCCTCCTGTGGTATGAATACGTACGTATACTCTCCAAAAACACGTATTAATAGCTGGTATGCCGGCGTCCCCGGTGGCTTGGTAGGTGGTCCGCGTGCCTGTCAAGATCAATTTCGTGGGTTCGAGTCTCACCGAGTGCATGCTCGTAGGGACTGTTTCTTGCATTAAAGAGATTGATTAGCGGAAAGCGCGAGAGCGTGAGTTAGCTACATTCGATGAAAAATCGACGAGCAGTGGGAATGCTGAACCCTATGCGCGATAAAAATAAAGGCACGTACCGGGGGGGAGAAGGGAAGACACCTGTGACCACGGCTTGTCCAGAAAGGTCGTCGAGGGTAACACCTCTTACGAATTAGGCTGGAAAGTGAAAGTGATGAGTAAAAAATATATCTGCGGATTAAAATGTGATACGACGTGGCGTGCGTTCCAAAACCAAATTCATCTCTGTTTGGCGACCTGGACCTGTGTTTTCAGTTGTTCCTTGACATCATCAGTCAGTAGAGCAGTACGAAGGAGAGTGCATGTTAATAGCACCAGCCAGCAGCGTAGCAGCACAGCAGCAAAGCAGCACACACATGCAGAAGCCCACGTCTGGCCGATCAAGAGAGCGCGAAGCTAAAACCATCACACCCCATCCTGCCGCACCGCCAAAGCCAGCTATACGTATGCGCTTCATGCCCTATGTCGCTGAGTATACCGTCTGTATAGTCGCCTGGCCCCTTGTTCTAAAAATAGAGCTTCATATCAATGTGTGTGTGTGTTCTTCACATTAAAAGTACCTACCTACTTCGTTTTGTTTTTAATCTCTTTATTATTTATTACACGTGAACGTTTTCTACTTTTCTCTCTCCCGCCCATTATTTTGAAGTGGAAATTCAGATCCGGGGTAACATGCGTACGAGTATATTCATACTGGTATATAGCATGCTGTTCTCCTCCCTCCCCACATTTTGGTCGCTGGCGTATGTACCAGGTATGTATGTTGTGTCGGCCGCACCTAGTGCCTTTTTTTTTCGTTGCTTCTCTTTCTTTATGGTGTATTTTGGTTGCTGGCGTATGTATGTATGTTGTGTCGGCCGCACCTAGTGCGAAGGCATGGTATTACGTAGGCTATTAATGCATTACGGTGTGTTATCTCTGTGTCGTAGTCTGTGACCACAGAGCTCGTATCTTTCTAGGGTGAAGAATCAGCACGGACACTGGGCTTGCTGGATGTCGACGAGTAGAAGAACGGTTTAATGTGAAGAACACACACACACACAGTCAGTGCCGCCCGGTGGCTTGGTAGGTGGTCCGCGTGCCTGTCAAGATCAATTTCGTGGGTTCAAGTCCCACCGAGTGCATGCTCACAGGGACTTTTTCTTGCATAAAAAATTGATTAGCGGAAAGCGCGAAAGCGTGAGTTGGCTACATTCGATGAAAATCGACGAGCAGTGGGAATGCTGAACCCTATGCGCGACAAAAATAAAAGGCACGTACCAGGGGGGAGAAGGGACGACACCTGTGACCACGGCTTGTCCAGAAGATCGTCGAGGGTAAAACCTCCTACGAGTGGGCTGGGAAGTAAAAGTGATAAATAAAAAAAAATAAAAAAAATAAAAAGTGCGAAGGCATGGTATTGCGTAGGCTATTATTACGGGGGTCCATAGTTAACGGGACCAAATTTTGTTGGTAAAAATAGGCAAATATATAGGTTTTCATGTACACCATAGGTCCTATTAACTATGGACCCCCGTAATAATGCATTACGGTGTATTATCTCTGTGTCGTAGTCTGTGACCACAGAGCTCGTATCTTTCTAGGGTGAAGAATCAGCACGGACACTGGGCTTGTTGGATGTCGACGAGTAGAAGAACGGTTTAATGTGAAGAACACACACACACACTCCGGTTCGTGCCTCGATTTTTTTTGTTTTGTTTGCTAGACGCCTTGAGCTACTGGTTCCCTCGTCGACGCGAGTTGCATTGTGCCGACCCATGCTGCTCTCCTCCCTCCCCACTCCGGTTCGTGCCTCGATTTTTTATTTTTGTTTGCCAGACGCCGTGAGCTACTTGTTCCCTCGTCGACGCGAGTTGCATTGTGCCGACCCAAGTCAGGCGCTCTCAGCGCAGTAGTTGTGTGTAATTTCACATTTTGCAATTAAATTCAATCGCACCATCCGAACGCGAGGACCATCGCAAGAGCAAGTTGCACTCGAGCGCAACCACTGCTGTTTATTAATAGGTCATCGGGGACGAGGTGGCTCTGCGAGCACATATATATCAGTGCACAGCAGCACTGTTACTACTGCTGTTGTAGCAACAACAACTATAACTGGTATACTACTGCTGTTGTAGCAACAACAACTATAATAATAGTAGTGCAGAGTCTCACCCGTGGTGTAATCTGGAACAGTTACCGCGGTGCTGACTTGATCTGGGACACAATCGTTGGACGACGCGCTGATATGTAGAGCGATCGACCCGCGACCGGATTCGTCTTTGTTTTCGGCGTCCTGCTCCTCGCACGTAGGATGCCTGGCCGTGGTGAGTAACACTTACAGCAGTACAGCCTGCTCCAAAGAAAAAGAGAGAGTCCCGCCCTTCACTTCCTTGTCATGGAGAATTGATTAGACCCTGCGAATTCCAATGCCTGCAGTGCTTAGGATATTCACCCCCGGCAAGATAATAATGTACAATACCAACAACGCCCCAACGCAGAACATCCAACAAAGTACGTACTGCTGTACGGTTACGATTGCAAATTGTTTTCTTCCAACACAGACCAACGGGGTAATTTGTAAACTGTTCGATTTTGCTCAGAACCCATCGCCGATCTCGCGCGTCCAACAAACACTAAAACCAGCAGATAGATATAAAATTTATGTCAACATTGAAAACATTATTACCAAAGGCTTATCACGGTAATTTCGGCGGGACGGTAACGGCGGTAACGGCGGGACGGGACGGTAAAACCGCCGTCATAGTGGTCCCGCCGTCCCGTCCCGTCCCGTCCCGCCGACAAAATCCCTGACCATCGTCACTTACCGTCCGGTCCCGCCTATAAAATCTCTCCCGTTGGAAATAACCGTCCCGTCCCGCCGTGACACAGAAATATTACCGTCCCGCCCCGCCGTGGCACCGAAAAATTACCGTCCCGTCCCGCCGTGACACCGACAAATTACCGTCCCGTCCCGCCGTGACAACGAAAAAATACCAAGGCTTATCACCGTAATTTCGACGGGACGGTAACGGCGGTAACGGCGGGACGACACGGGACTACACGGGACGGAACGGTAAACCCGCCGTTAAAATGGTCCCGCCGTCCCGTCCCGCCGACAAAATCCCTGACCGTCGTCACTTACCGTCCCGTCCCGCCTACAAAATCTCTCGCCTTGGAAATTACCGTCCCGTCCCGCCGTGACACAGAAAAATTACCGTCCCGTCCAACCGTGGCACCGAAAAATTACCGTCCCGTCCCGCCGAGACACCGAAAAAATACCGTCCCGTCCCGCCGATAAAATCTCTCCCGTCGAAAATTATCGTTCCGTCCCGTCGTGGCACCGCCTCCGGCGGACATAACTTGCCTCTTCCCCTACAAGAAGCATTCGTGGTCGTCTGTTCCCATCCATTTCCACCACGAATTACGAAATTAGTCAAGGAAATTTCGAGGTGTACCAAACTATCGGTTCTTGTGGCGATGAGTTAAAGTGAGAACAACAACCTGGACTACGTTGATCCTGGGAATCTTCTGCTGGACCAGGTGTTGTTGTATTCACTTGTACTACGGGTCCTCGTGGTAATAATGACGCGACCCCAAAACTGATGAAAAAGGGCCTTTTGCGCCGGTTTTCGCCTCCATTATTATCGTTATCGTTATCGTTTTCGTTATCGTTATATCGACTTTTTTCTGGATTATCGTTACGATAACGATATCGTTGTCTTTATCGTTATCGAAGTTATTTTGGCCTTATCGTACCGAAACGTTCATGGTTTCGATATCCAACACTACTCTGTGTGTGTGTGTGTGTTCTTCACATTACACCGTTCTTCTACTCGTCGACATCCAGCAAGCCCAGTGTCCGTGCTGATTCTTCACCCTAGAAAGATACGAGCTCTGTGGTCACAGACTACGACACAGAGATAACACACCGTAATGCATTAATAGCCTACGCAATACCATGCCTTCGCACTAGGTGCGGCCGACACAACATACATACATACGCCAGCAACAAAATACACCATAAAGAAAGAGAAGCAACGAAAAAACCAAACCGAAAAAGAACAAGAAAAAGAAAAAGAAAAGGAGAAGAATCCCAAATAAATAAATAAAATGGGAAGCCAAAGCTCAGACACATACATACTTACCCCGAGCACGAGCCAATAGGGACGTGCAAGGGGAAAGATACGAGAAGGAAAAAGGGGACTATGCATCCCGGTGAACACTTAACTAAGTAAAAAGAGCAATAGTGAGTGGGCCAAAATACGCTCGTCACCCACCCACTATGTAGTACTTCTTTCATAAGGATAAGAAGGGAAAAATCAAAATGCATACCGAACGGCCGCAGCAGTTGGCGGTACGAGTAGCAAAGAAACGTCCAACCTATTAGTCGGCCTGGTACCTTGCTACCCTATCTGCGGTCTCTCTGCTACTCTCTTCTACCGCAGTTTCCCTTCTACTCCTCCTGTTCCCCCCCCTGCCCCCATACACTTGTACGGTGTTCCTTCTACCCCTCCTGCTGTTACCCCTCCCCCCATTCCCTCTAACACTACCTGCAGCGGATGCACGGCGCTGTCTACTCAGCTTTGCCTCAGCCTCGTGCCACCTGCCCATGAACTGTTCAGCTGCTTCGAGGATTCCCCGGTACCACTATCCCGTCTGTTTTGCTGCAGTGGGCCACAGTGCGGTCCCAACTCCAAAGACTAAGGGGGAGTCTTCCGTTGATCCCTCGGTGGCATTGAACACTATATGGTCCTCAGCAATGGCCCTAGGCCAAGTCTTGGGCTGCCCGCCTGGTTTCGGGCTCCCCCCACCAGCGATCGTCCCGAACATCAACCGACTGGGCAATCGCCCCTCGTGTTGCCGCACCACAGCCCCGGCAAAGAAGAGTCGCCGTTTACGGATGGTCGTTTCGATAATTTCGCATCGTGTTATCCTGAGCGCCTTCGCATACGAGAGGGTGGTGTGGTCGGTGCGTAGTCGGCGCTGGAAACCAATGACTCGCAGAAGGACTTCGTGGTTGGCTGATCGAAGCTTGTGGCGAAGTGGTCCGCATTGAGGGTCCACGTCACGCAACCGTACAGCAAGGTCTCAATCACCTCGGCCTTCAGCATCCGGACTTTCAGACTAAGCGGTGCGTTCGTCCAATCGTACAGTTCCGGACCATACCGTTTGAGGCATGCCCGCATCAGACGGATTCGTCGCTCGATTTCGAAGGAGAGGTCAGCGTTCTCGTGGATAATGCCTCACCTTGCCTGCGTGAGCAACAAGCGAAATACCTCTGTAGTTGTTGCAATCAGTTCTATCCTTCTTTTTATGAAGGGTTTTTATGATCGCATCTTTCCATTCTGTACGTACATTTTACATATATTTAAGGGCCTTCGTATGATACAATTACCTGTGGCACCTGGTATTATCAGGCTCATTCATTCGTATCGGAGAGCCCAGAATTTCCAAAGTTTGGAATTTATTGGAGATTTGTATCAAGTTATAGAAGCGTTCTGTCACCCACTGCTGTTCCAGTTTCGTGAAATTCTTCAGAAACAAAAAAATCAGTTGAATTTCACATACATATTTGGAAGTAAAATCAGGAAAGTTTTAAAGTTGCTAGACTGAAACATTGCGCGAAAAAAATATGGAATTTTTTAATAGAAAGAAAGCAGCTCTCCGTTATACGTACGTCTTTGAGTAGGTTTTGCAATCTGGGAGGTAGGAGTGTTATTGACTTGAAAATTGCGTAGCGCGGTCTGCACTTCGAAATCGTCGTCCGCAATTGAGAAATTTCCTGGTTCGATGCAATAGCGGCGGAGCCGTGTTTATGCCCAGTTTTGGCCCGTTTTGGCTGCGGGTCGGGGTCAGGCTCAGGGTTACGGGTTAGGGTTAGAGTCAGGGGTTGGGTTGGGTCTTCGCCCGTACCTTGATCCCAACAGGAACCAAAATACCTGAACAGTCTACCAACCTGAAGATCCTACTTGCCAGATTGCAATGGGACCCCACGTACTTCGCACGTACCACAGGTAGGGGTATCGAGCACCTGGTATTATATTTTTGCAGCTGTCCGAATATTTATTAAATAAATTGTCAAGCGCCTATGCTATGGGTTTTTGCAATAAGACCGAAAAAAAAAAAAAACGCTCTGAGGGGGAAGCGATTTCTAGGTATGAAAAGCCGAATAGCTTATTAGATGAAACAGGATAATATCCAGTTTCCTCCGTCTTGTTTTTTTGGTAAATAGGGCAGGCATGTGGTATGCCAAAGCACAGCAGTACGAGGCTCTGGTCTACGGCAGAGCTCTTGACCAACACTGCGAGGGAATCACGGCGGCATCCCCCCCAGCTTCTGTAGTTTACTAGCATGCTAAGGGCCATTCCTAACGATCCGAAAAAAAAAATCACGATTCGTGATTTTTGGCATTCCTAACGAACCGAAAAATTATCACGATTCGTGATTTTTGGCATCACGATCCGTGACATTTCAGTTCTAACGAAAAAAGCCGAAAAACGTCGCGTTTCGTGATATTTTCAAATAATTAAAGTTCTGATATTTCAAACCCAACGTTTTTTGGGGGTGTGGAGCAAACTCTCGGCACGTTCAGGCCGGGCTGGGCCGTCCGCACCTGGCCCAGCCCGTGACATATTCGAATCGCGGGCCGAAGCCTGACCCAGCCTGCGAGATTCTAACTTCACCCTCTCTGTGTGCTTGTTGTGCATGGAGTTGGAGCAGAGGCTATCGGCGATAAACTATTATTGCCTCTAGCCCCGGACACGACGGTACGAGCATTTGTTGATGTTTGCGCCGTGGGAGTCCACCATAGAAAAGACAGATCAAGGTCACGGCTCCTCGTCCCTCTAGTTTTGCTCAAGGTTCTGTGATGGCCCCGTAATCTCGTACCAAAGTGACACAAGAAAATGGTGTGGAGCAGAAAGTTTGCAGAAAGTTGGAAAAACTCACAGCTGAATGACGCGGTCTATTAAAAATACGAGCACGATTCCATAGTCTATTCGTCTGCCTGTGTGTGGGTTGTTGTGCAAGGACTTGGAGCAGGCTATCGGCGATAAACTATTTTTGCCTCTAGCCCCGGACACGACGGTACGAGCATTGGTTGATGTGTGCGCCGTCGGAGTCCACCATAGAAAAGACAGGTCAAGGTCACGGCTCCTCGTCCCTCTAGTTTTGCTCAAGGTTCTGTGATGGCCCCGTAATCTCGTACCAAAGTGACACAAAAAAATGGTGTGGAGCAGAAAGTTGGAAAAAATAACAAGGATGACCTGAACTTAATTTACTATTACAACAGCAGCAGCACCTTTCAACAACTCGCACCAGGTCGCGCGCCACGAGCACATCATGTCTACTACTACAGCAGTGCAGTAGTAGCACGAGGTCGCCGACGCAACATCGCTCATCAGCTTGTTGTGGTGTTCCGCGGCTTGAAACAGCAGGCACTATCGCTAACCGGAATGCATGTAGGGATGATGACCTGTCACACAGGCGTGGCAAGAGGGAGCAGAAGTAGACGGCGAACACACACGAAAAAATCCAAGCAGAAGTAGAAGACACAACACATCCTTGTGCAGCCACATCCTCTATCACCATCTTGGAAAGTCACTCAACAACAGCGACTCCACCGACGCACTTCGCGCTGCCACCGGCGATCTTTGTGCGCATCGACGCTTCACCAGTCGCACGCCGCCGAATCGAGACCCGGCAAGCTCGTTGGTGAATGCGATACTGCGATAGCGAGAACGAGCATCGAGTTAACAACAAAAAATATACTGCTGCTGCTGTACAACAGCCAGTTCTCGTGCGAGTATAGCAAAAATAAAGGTACGGGCACAAAGCTGGGCTGTGAGCTTCTAGTCTACTACATACAGCAGCAGCACAGCAGTAGTACTCGGAACACAGCAAATAACAAATCAAACAACGCCACGAGGACATCGTCTTAGCATGCTAGTAAACTACAGAAGCAGGCGGGGATGCCGCCGTGATTCCCTCGCAGTGTTGGTCAAGAGCTCTGCCGTAGACCAGAGCCTCGTACTGCTGTGCTTTGGCATGCCACATGCCAGCCCTATTTGCCAAAAAAAAAACAAGACGGAGGAAACTGGATATTAATATTATTGTTGATTTCCTGTTTCATCTAAACTATTCGGCTTTTCATACCTAGAAATCGCTTCCCTCCCAGAGCGTTTTTTTTTTTTTTCGGTCTTATTGCAAGTGGTCTATACATGTGTTATCGTAAATTGTGCACAACTCCCATCTATAAATGAAATACGTATAGAATATTAGTAGCATATTACCCAGCTGGCAAAATTGGGTATCAACTATTCAGCTATGAATCAGTCGAACTCACAGATGACGTATTATCTTCGTCTTGCTTACCAGGTATATAATATCTCTGGTCAGTGGTTGGTATGAAATTGCTGGGCACCACATTTACTTCTGCTAGAAAAAGCTGTGCTATTAATAGTGGTGTTGATCAGCAGCAGCTGGTTGATGATCCGTTTTTATATACTTTCAAATGAAGGTAAGTACAAATATGACCGATAAAGCATGAAAATCACTACCAAGTAGTACGTGTATACCTGGTGTTGTTTTCTTTTCATTTATTTCCACTCGCAACTGAAAGCAGAGTATCATAACACAACACCTGCCACAGGCTCGCCACCACACACACGAAGAGCACACAGACCACGATCACACCAGTACTACTGGTGTGGCCCAAAAAGATTTCCGGAGACATGCCATCAAGCGGGACGCAAAAAAGCGTGCGCTGTCAAGGATGTAGGGCCGAGTGTTACACATTGAAACCTAGTAGTGTGGTGTCAGTCAAAGCATGTCAATGTCAATGCCAAGTTACAAGGGGTGAAAGTGCCGTCTCCTATTACTAACATCTTTGGTGTGACCTGTAGCCAAAAGATACCAAGCCGTGGAGGTTTCAGTGTAATCGCATGTGTGAGTGGAGCAGTGGCCGGGGATCCTGTGTGATGTCCCCTAGCCACCTGGCTCGTGGTCCGATGAGGATCACTCCGTGATAATACAAGCTCTAAGAACAAGACTTACTGAGTGCGAGGCCAGCGAGACTGGTGGAGTCCCTCGCTGGAAGCCCTCTTGCTGATATCATCTGGCAGAGGCCATAATATCTAGATATTCGCGGAACTTCTGTTGGAGGAGTTTTCGGCTGCGGAGTATTGGGTCACAGCTGGGAAGGCAGTTGGCCCGTTGGACGGATCGAAACGGCTTGAAGCGCACAGCAGGGGAGGACGCTCCGGGAGCTGGAGGACGCACAGGTCAGGCGGCAGTTTCTCCGTTATTACAGTAGAGTCCAGGTGGACTGCTGTGGATTATGGCGCACACGGCAAGCACGCCGCTGGTGGTAGGGGAGTCTCTGACTCCACCGAAATACGGAGAGGTGTGGACCGAGCAGGCCTCTCGTGTTTTTTACGCAGCGTACCTCGATTATGAGGAACGGCTGCAGCTCGCCAACGCTCAGGGGGTGGTTCAGCACTCCAAAGTGAGCATGGGCCAGCTTATCCCCAATTACATTCATCGGTGTTTTGAGGGATTTTACAAGCATCAGACTACGATGACCGCCTCGGAGTTGTTGGACGCTGTTAGGCAGCACGCTGGTTACACAACCACCAGCAACAGATTTGACACCTCGCGGGCGGCAGCGGACTTGCGTCGCGTTCTCTCAATGAGGCGCGATGAAAAGCAGGGCGGTGAAACATCCGTCAAAGACCGCGCGATGATGGTAAACTCCGCTATGGAAAAGTATTTTGCGGAGAATCACGCGGTGCATGCCATGTACCGCGCGCAGGACCGTTCGTGGTTGCCCGGACCGGCGGAATTTGTGAGCATGGCGTTGGTGGATGGCTTATGGCCGTCCGAGTTCAAAAAGTACGTAAAAGGTCAGCTAACGTACGCTGCAGGGTGGAAGAAGGACCCGGCATTGGTCATGGACCAAATTTTTTCTGCTGCAGAACAGTGGAAATTCATCGAGGCGTATGGTCGGAAAGATGCTGCAGGGGCAGCTGAACCGCGACGCCAACAGCAGCAGAAACCGAAACAGCAGCAGTCCGCGAAAAAGTCGTTTGTTCGCGTCTGTTTCGAGTGTGGTGATCCCAACCATTATGTTTCTGATTGCCCAAAAGCTCGCGGTGGCGGCACAGCTCCCAGCAGTGGTGGGCGCGGGTCGTCAGGGTATCGCGGGGGCCGCAATGGCGGCCGGGGCAGATTCAACCATGGACGCGGGCGCGGTGGCCGTGGTGGCAATCAATTGACAGCGGGCGGTGGAACTTCTGCTGTTGCTTCTTCAACTTCTGGTGCGCCAGCGGCAGGAGCCGCTGGGTCGGGATCTGGTTCGTCTGTTGCCGGCCGAGCTGTATACGTTGGAGGAGCTGGAACATCGGTGGGTGCTGCTGGAGCGAGAACTTCGCCATCCACCGAGCGGGCGGAGTCAGTGTCTGGTGCTGCTGCAGGGGCGGTAGCGCCGGAACCGTCTGTATATTCGACGTCTTGGTCGGGGTGGACCGCCGATTCTATTTCTTCGGCGCCGGCTGTAGGAGGGCAGCCATGGCGTCAGGTGACTCTTGGTACCGACCAGAGTTCAACGGCAGGTGAAGTGCCTGTCGATCGCAGCGCTGAGTGTTTACGCGCTGATCTCTCTTTGCCAGGGTCGGTTGGTTCGCTGATGGCGCGTGTGATCCTTGATTCGGGGTCGGCGCTCACGTCCATCGGTGTCGGCTTACTTCAGCAGCTGTCTTCGCATTTCGGCGGCGCCGATCTGCAAATTCCGTTCGAAAATGGCCCGCAGCAGGCGAAAACCGCTACGGGTGTTTCAGTGATGGTCACGCACAAAACGGGTGCCGATTGCCGTGAGTGTACGGACGCCGTGGGGAGCGGTGAAATTGGAGCCCATCACTTTCGCGGTCATGCCTGGTACAGATAACGTCGTTCTGTTTGGCATGGCTACCATGAAAGCTCTTGGCATCGACGTCTACCGTGAAGCTCTGGAGAAGCTTCGCCCTCGCGCAGTGCCGGTATCGACCGGTGTGGAGACTCCGAGTTACCTTGCGGCGCGCAGAGTGACGGTTTCCGTGCGTGCTTTTCAGACCGAGGCTACGGTGGATGCTCCGGAGGACAAGGCGGTGGAACATTTGGTCGACCGGGGGCCAGACATGTTCATGGATCCGGAGGCGGAGCGGACGGCCCGAGAACGGGCGTTGGAGGACAGCGTGCAGCAGGCAGAGCAGAGTGGATTAAGCGTCGGCGGAGCAACCCGTTTGCGCGAAATTTTGGCTCGTCGCGTGGGTGCTTTTCGCCGTGCGCTGTGTGGTGATCCGCCAGCGCAAGTGGAGCCGATGCGAGTGCAGCTGAAGCAACAGGCGAAGCCTGTCAAGGCAACGCCACGTCGGTACGAACCGACGAAAAGGGACTGGCTCTCGAAGTGCATTGCTGCTTTGGTGTTTTTTGGCTTTGTCTACCACAACATCCAGGCGGTGTGGGCGAGTCCGGCGATGGCGGTGCCCAAGAAGGACTCTTTCCGTTTGGTGAGCGACTACTCGGCGGTGAACGCACAGGTGGAGAAGTCCCCGGGCGTCATGCCCAACCATGAAGACATGGGAGATCTGCTGGGGGCGCGTTTCTTCGGCAAGCTGGACCTACTTCAAGGGTACTGGCAGATGCCTTTGGCTCCGGAGGCGCAAGACGTCTTCACCATGGCGACAAGCGACGGTTTGTTCACGCCTACCCGTGTTCCCCAAGGTGTTTTGAATGCGACTTCTTATTTCCAAGGTGTCATGACTGAAGTGTTGCGTGGTTTGGATTGCAAAGTTTGGGTCGATGACGTTTTCTTTTTCGCAGACACCGAAGAAGCTCTTCTGCAGCTGCTTGATGACATTCTTGAACGCCTGGAGAATGTTGGACTGTTTGTCGCCGCCCACAAGTGTACCTTCTTCTCTCGTGAACTGGTCTGGTGTGGTAAGGTGTATTCCAATGGTGTCGTGTCCCATGACCCCGCTCGAGTGCAAGGTTTAAGTGAAATGCGTCGTCCCGAAAACGCTGGAGAACTAATGCAATTCTTGCAGGCTGTCAACTGGTTGCGTACATCGTTACCACGTTTAGCGGAAACGGTAGCACCGTTACGTGATTTTTGGAGGAGCTCCTTGTTGGGGCTACACGTCGGACTAAGCGAGTGGCGCGCAATCGTGTCATCAAGGATACCGCGTGGACGGAGGATCGGGTGCGGGCGTGGAATGCCGCACGGGGTTTGGTGGCGCAAGCAGTGCCGCTTCATCATCCTCGTCCCGGGTGCGTTGTTTTGATGTTTCCTGACGCTTCTGATTTCCATTGGGGTAGTTTTCTCACCCAAGTGCCTGAACACGAATTTCGCAGTGGATTGGCGTTGGAAAGCATGTCTCACGAGCCTCTCGGATTTCTGAGTGGTTCGTTCACAGGTTCGCAGTTGCGCTGGGCGACTGTCGACAAAGAAGGTTTTGCGATCGTTAATACGTTCCGGAGGCTCGAATACCTGCTTTGGGGTGGTGTTCATATCTTTACTGATCATCGAAACTTGCAGTACATTTTCAATCCGGAGAAGTGTGTCACGACGGTCACAAAGACCATGGCACAACGCCTAGAGAATTGGAAGGGTGTTTTAGGACAATACCGCTATGCAATCGAACACATCCCTGGCGATCGAAACTGTTGGGGGGATCTGTTGTCTCGTTGGGTCAAAGTTCCTACGGTGCCTGTTCGTTCGGTTGCCGTGCACAGCCCATGTAATGCTGACGATTCGCTTCCCGCATTGGATGTGATTCGTGCCTCGCAACAAAGGTCTGTCGCTCGTATCGGCGTTGGTGTTCATGAATTTTCGACAACCTTCGGTCAAGCTACCTTGGCCGATGATGGTTTGTTTCGTGTGCGTGTTGGGGTGCGTGACGTCTTGTGGATTCCGCCGGATGATCTTGCTCTTCAAACTCGTTTGATGGTGTGCGCGCACATGCGCTCGGCTGGTCACCGTGGTGTGTGGCGCCGACTTTGTTTCGCCTGAAGGAATATTGTGTTTGGCCTCACATGGATTCTCAGGTTCGCGAATTCGTTCGCCAGTGTTTGCACTGTGTAGACACGCGTGCAGGTGCACTCATTCCTCGTCCCTACGGAGACACGGTGCATGGTACCGCTCCGGGAGAAGTGGTGCACTTTGATTTTTTGTATGTTGGCCACAGCGGGCCCGAAGGTAGCGATGGCCTGCCTGATGAGGATGGTTTCCGATATGTTTTGGTCATCATGGATGATTTGTCCAACTACGTGGCGTTGGAACCGGCCGAGGCTTGTACAGCCGAGGTCACAGCGAAGCATTTGCTAGCCTGGTGTAAGACTTTGGGGGTGCCGCGTGTGTGGGTGAGTGATACCGCCACGCATTTCAAGAACAGGGTGCTTGCTTTGTTGAGCGACGCGTTGCACATCGAACATCGTTTTGCTGTCGCTTACACGCCGTGGTCGAACGGTACGTGTGAACGCATGGTAAAAGAGGTGGTACGTGCTCTGCGTTCCATTCTGTCAGAACAGCGTCGTCAGGTTTCGGAGTGGGTTGATGTTTTGCCGGCCGCTCAGTGGGCCTTGAACACTTCGTTTCGTGAACGTTACCGAAGCACTCCGTACAGCGTGATGTTTGGGCGTGCTCCGCGTACCGATTTCTCGGCGCTCGTTTCTGAGTCTGATGGCAGGTGGAATGTTGACGTGATGAATGCTGACTTGTTGCGTGCGAACGTCCGTGAAGTCGTTGCAGAGCAGGAGAGATTTTGCGCCGATATTCGCGCAGCTGTTGCCGTGTCTCGCGACAACAAACGTAAACAGGCTCAGGGCCAGGTGGTGTTGCCAAAATTTGCGGTTGGTGATTTCGTGTTGTATGCTCGTGTTCGTCGGCAGGGTGTCACACCGAAATTGTTGTCCACATGGACTGGTCCGTGGCGTGTGGTAGCAGCTGATCATGATCATGTGTACTCAGTTCAGAACATCGTTTCTGGGAAGGTGCATCAAGCTCACGTGGCTCGTTTACGATTTTATGCGGATGCGACGTTGAACGTCACCGCTGATCTGAAGGATGTTTTCCAACATTCCTTTGCGCAGGGTGAATGCCGCATGAATGCTTTGGTGCATGTGGCCGAAGATGATGCCAACGAGGTGATTGTCTTGGTCGATTGGGATGGTTTCGAAGCAGAGGAGCGCACGTGGGAGTCTTTGCGGTCGATTTATTCTGCTGCGCCTGAATTCGTCGTGAAGGAATTGCGCAAATTACGGATGACCCGTGCGCTCAAGATTAAAATTGCTTCAGAGTTCAGCATTGATTTGTGATTTGCCGCATGCGATTTCGTCTTGGTTTTTTGGTTTTGTCAAGCTCGTTCGTGTCGAGTGAACTCGCTTTGGGGGTGCTGTAGCCAAAAGATACCAAGCCGTGGAGGTTTCAGTGTAATCGCATGTGTGAGTGGAGCAGTGGCCGGGGATCCTGTGTGATGTCCCCTAGCCACCTGGCTCGTGGTCCGATGAGGATCACTCCGTGATAATACAAGCTCTAAGAACAAGACTTACTGAGTGCGAGGCCAGCGAGACTGGTGGAGTCCCTCGCTGGAAGCCCTCTTGCTGATATCATCTGGCAGAGGCCATAGACCGGCACGGACGCCATGGATGCCTATCTCACGGGCGGGGTCGATCGACCAGCAGCGGCACCATAATCACCACCGCCGCCGCCACCACCTCCACCTGCACAACCACCAGTAACACAGCGCAAGCACAACTATCAGAACAGCCACCATGAGCTGGCAACGCAACAACAGCGCTTGGGGCAGGGGTGGAAGAAATCAGCAGACGTCGCCAGTGTAGTGGCAGCGCTTCTCGGGGCTTGGGCTGCGCGGGTCGAGAAGAAGACGTCTGCGTCGAGACGGCTCCCTTCGCGGAACCAGCAGTGTGCGGGAAATTTTTCACGTACAACCGTGCTGACCCTGCGGCAGGAAAGAAGAAAAATATATTTACCGTCCCGCCCCGCCGAAGAAAAAGAAAATTACCGTCCCGTCCCGCCGAGGAAAAAAATATTTACCGTCCCGTCCCGCCGAGGAAAAAAAAAAAATTACCGTCCCGTCCCGCCGAGGAAAAAAATATTTACCGTCCCGTCCCGCCGAGGAAAAAAATATGTACCGTCCCGTCCCGCCGAGGAGAAAAATATTTACCGTCCCGTCCCGTCGTGAAAATCAGCCCCGTTGACTTTGACCGTCCCGTCCCGCCGAGAAATTTGGCACCCGCTGTCCCGTCCCGTCGCGTCCCGTCCCGTCCCGCCAACTTTTTATGTCCTCATTTTACCGTCCCGTCCCGTTCCGTTTTCATTTTTTTTCCCCGCCAAACGACTCAAATATGTCCTGTCCCGTCCCGTCACGATTCTCAGTCACTGTGATAAGCCTTGAATTTTTTTGTCTGCTGCTGGCTGATATATTAAGCAGTTGCTGTATCATGTCTGATCACTCCGTCCCTTGGGCTCTCTACAGAGGCAGCCACGGCACAGCAACAGTCGTTCACCAAGCTCTCCCTTTTGTGGCGGCCACGGATAGCGCATTTTTTGTGTGTGTGGGCCGTGATTCCTGTCGACCTAGCTAGGAAGTAGGAACGAACACATACCTAATAATTTCAAGAAAGGTGGAACTATTTGGTTGGATGCTGCGCAGGGGCAGGACGACGATTCGTACGAAGTTCTTCCTCCGTATTTCAAAAGCAACGCCAAGCGACGGTGCGCACCACAACAGCAGCAGTAGTACAACAGCAGTGTTCGTATTGTGTATGTGTGCCGTGTTCACCAGGTAGAGCAACCGAGTGATCGTGGTCTCGTGCTCTTTTATTTGGGTGCAATAGGCTGGGAAACCTACCCGGTCGTGGCCAGTATTAATAGTCCACAATAATCAATCCCGCACGAGCACGAGAATTTCCTCTGCCGAATTTTCTTTGGGTTGAAAATCTCAATAATTTTGAAATCGCCCGTATATTTTATCAACCTCACTCAGCAGCACAGCAGCAGATACAGCTGCAATAGATACAGCAGAAGCAAAAATATACACGTTTGGCGATGGACACGCTGCACAAACTGTTGTCGCTGGCAATATCCATAGATAGATTTTCCCTTCACCTATTTCCCCCGGCAATATATATCGATAGATTTGCCCCTCACCTATTGCCGCTTGCAATATCTGTCGATAGATTTTCCCTGCACCTATTGCCCCCGGCAATATCTATTGCTAGATTTGCCCCTCACCTATTGCCGCTTGCAATATCTATCGATAGATTTTGATCTTGTCTATTGTTGCTGGCAATAACTATCGATATATTTGCCCCTATCTTAATGCCGCTGAAAATATCTATCGATAGATTTGCCCTAGACTATTGACGCTTGCAATATCTTCCGATAGATTTTCCCCTCGTCTATTGTCGTTGACAATATCTATCGATAGATGTTAGCCTTGTCTATTGTCGATGGCAATGTATATCGATGGGTTTTGCCCTCGTATATTGTCGCTTGCAATAGACCTTTCTTTGTCGTGTCTGTTGTCCAGGGTGTGCTTCCGCATCCAGTTGATAGTTGAAAGGCTGAGTCCGGGGTAACTGGGACGGCAAATCAAGATGGCGCAAGCAAACGACTGTCAGCTTGCAGCGAGCTGCGTCGCTCATCGTGTCTTGTCTCGAACACCTTGATAAGCACCCCGCGATAGAGGAGAACGGAAGATAAGGTACCTGAATTTTCTCAGCCCCACCATTTTTGCCCACTTATCGTATTTATGTATATACTGACAGTAAGGGGTAGCTTGACGTGCGTACTCGTATGTTTTCCATATTTCCATTTATTTCATCTAATTTTATAGTTTTCTCATTATTGATATTGTTAGTATTATATACCTGGTATTATTATTTACGTGTGTCAATTTAACCCAAAATAGCTCCCCCCGCTGCAATATCACGGCACACTGCTGTTACCGCCGGCGCGTGGGCACGTTGACCCTAATCATCACCACTTTGCCGTTCGTTATTCTTTCTCTCAGTGCATAATAGAGGAGCACGTGTATACCTGGTACCCGGTATTTACGGTTTTCGGACGCCACGCTCCATTTTGCGTCGTTCGAAATAGAGAGGGGGGGGGTGCAACTGTTTATTTAGGGGCCACTACTCCTGGAGTAGATGTTGGCAGTAAACTAAATCCTACCCGGTTCCTGGAATAAAATGTATCCATCCATGATACCGTACTGTTTCTAGATGACGATTCCTGCACTACCACTAATACTCGGGAAAAAATACTCTAGTGCTACACTACAGTATTAATAATTTATTCGAGTATATAGCCATGAAAACACACATACCATGTTCGTTCGTGGTGCGACGCCTGCGGGAACTCGCTAAGAAAAAGGTCTTTCTTCTTGTGCTGCTGTTTATGTACTCTATCGACCTCATCAAAGCGTACGACTCGTTTGACCGCACTCTCGTGTGGACTGTCTTGGCTCGCTCTGGCGTTCGGCCGGGAATGCCCACCGTCATCCGCCAATTCCACCATAGGATGCGAGCATGGGTTGGTGTGGTTGGATGATGGCGAGTGCTCGGACATGTTGGACGTGGAGCGGGGTCTCCACCAAGGGTGTGTGCTCGCGCCATTACCGTTCAATGCGTATTCACCATGATGCTGCGCGTGGCTGAGAAACGCTCGACCGTCCCAATGCAGCCATCATTGACAGCATGGTGCAACTCCAACCAGAGAAGGGAAAGACAGAGAAGAAGAGGGGGAAAGAACGACCTAGTGACGAAAGACGACGGGGGGGGGAGGATGGGGCTCACGCGTTGTGGGGAATGTTGTACACTGATGGTGCGGGCGTTGTATCGCGATCATGAAGCTCTGAGGGATGGAAATAAAGACGAAGGTGGTCGTGACTGCGGGTGTGGCGTCGTGCCCACGAAAGAACGCTAGGGGGGGGGGGGGGTGTGTCATTCACCGTCAGTGCAGCCGGCCAGGTGTACAAAACATCGGTCGGATTCTTGTGCTTCGATGGGGCTATGAGCGAAGCAACGCGTCGACACCAGAGGGCATGGGCGTGCTTCAGACGGTATAAGATGGATTTCTATGACCGCCTGGGTGTGTGCTTACGCCTGATGGTACGGATGCCAAGAACCGACGTAATCCAGATGGTACTCTACAGGTGCGTCACGTGGAGCGCGTGCAAGGCTGATTACGACACGCTATGGAAGGCCCACACACCCGGATCATCCTGCGATGCCTCACGTGGCGAAGACGAAAGCGCGAAGATCACATCATATCATATCCCAACACGCTTCTCGAGACAGACTCCGACAGCGTTGAGACGAGGGTACGCAGACGAAGGGTATTGTTCGTGAGGTTTGTGGCCCGTGTGGATCAGGAGTGTCTGCCGAGGAAGGTGGTGTTTGGGGAGGTTGTCGGGGGTAAAGGCTTCTCCGGGTCTAAGCGTAGGACTGGATGAAAGACATTGAGGAATACCTTAAGGCGTACGGCCTTCATATCGAATGGTGGCGCGAGGTTGCGCTGAAGGTCTACAGATGGTTCCAACGGGTAGAGGAAAGGGTGGAGGCCTCCATGTGGGAATGACACAAGGCCGAAGAAGGAGGCGACGGCAGAGCGACACGGGAAGGTTGCAACCACGACGTTGATCGTGGACACAAGTAGGTGCCCGGGGAGAGGGCGAAGAGCGAAAGTGGGGAGACGGTCCTTTTTGCTTTTTTCAAATAATTTATTTTTCGTTTTCTTGTCGTTTTATGTCCGTTCTTCCCGATATCGCCTTACCAGGTACATGTTTCGTTTCTGCTTGCTTCTTTGTTCTCCGTTGTGCCGGATGCTAGAGATGATACCTATGTCAGCAGTATTCAGACCATTTAGTCGCTGTTTGATAACACAGGGTTACCTGGTACAACACTCAAGTATCCGAAAACACAGTCGTTTACACGTTCCCGTCCGTGCCTTAAACCGGTGAGAACTGCAGTCCCGTTGTGAGGAAGTTACACTTAGAATTAGCGCCTTATTTGGGTACAATTACATTGCAGTATTAACAAATAGGCAAGATGAGCACAAACTCCGTGGTTCAGGCACGCCTGTTTTTGAAAACGTGGTTGCAGCATGTCAGGCATTCCTCACAGTCAAGCTGTAAGGGCCGCCGTAGTCACTGTGTCATATACCCTTTCCCCCCTGTTTTCGGGGAGTTCCTGTCTATCGGCGGTATTTTGATGTTCCCGTAAGGTCTTATACGACACGGCTTTTGTCTCCCGACGCAAGATAGTCACGAAATGCACGTCCAGGAACGTTCTTTAAGAACAAGGTCATTAAGGTATTCTTTCATGTGTGTCTTGAAGGAATCCCCTCTGATAAAACCGACGCACATGCATCGTAGCCATCTTTTCGACATACATACGATGTCAGTCTGGTCTGGTCCGGCTGGGAACTTTACCTTTTCCGTTCGACGTTTAGGTCAGAGCAAACACGTGAGTTGTTTAATCTACCAAACAACGTGGTATATACATGGACTACTGTAATTCCAGCAATGTGTTCTACATGCTGGCAGTTCCCAACTGATAGCAGGCAAGGAATTAATGATACATTCGAGTGAACTACTTCTAAGATATTATCAATTTTCTGACGGCACCCCTTCGATCGCTCGATAACCAAAACAAACGACACTTTAGCTATCATTCTAGCTGTCTACGAGCAGCGTCAGCACCGAATAGCATACAGTGAATATCACGTTACGCACGTGCCGTACGATTGACTCCCTGCATTGCAACTCGGCCTCCACCTTGTACGTGTTATCTCCCAATCAAACAGCGACCGTTGCTGAAATCGTCGCGTGCAACGTCTATTCTCAAGTTTCCCTTCTCGAGTCCCAAGGAGATGAATAGTGCAGACGTAAAGTGAAGTAATATCGAGTACACAAAGATATTGATGTCCAGTCATCGTAGAGCAGGAGGAGAAGTGCTGGGCCAAGGGCTGTCTATTCGAGCATCCTGTACCTCACCACCTCAATCTCCCTACCCCTCTTCCTGCTGTAGAAAATACAGCAATTTGTTTCATCTGGTTTCACCCCAAACGTCGGGTGGGGGTACAAAAGGGTTTTCACCCAAGGGCAGGGATGCATTTACATAGGTTAAGCGAAACAGGTTCGGTCCTGTCAATACGTTTTTGCTGGAAGGTAAGGAAATGACTTGACGGGATAGCAGTTGGACGATACGTATTCTGGACGCAATCCTCGCGATACGTATATCTCTTGTGTTTTGACATATATCTTGTTATTGGTTTTCCATGTAGGCGGCGCCAGACCCAAATGACACGCTTGTCTGACTGTCCTGGGGATCGGCGCTTTCACTTCTACGTTTGCGGGGCGTAGAGTGGTTTGCAGATGTATGAAGCATGTGGCTATCTAGGCACAGAGTAGGTGCTGGTAGATTTGAAGTATTGTAAAAAAAATCAATCCCACGAATCTCGCTCGCACGCGTCCTTGTATACACACAATACCGGTAGTGTTGTATTGTGATCGTTACGAAGATACGTTACGAACCGCGTTAGAGGAAAAATACGAAAACGTCAGAAAATCACATCGAGCTCAGCAAGCTTGCTGGAACGATCTATCGAGGCACGTCTGGACTGTCGACCTCGGCGATCCACCCATCTCGTTACAACTAGGGAGGCGCATTACCTGACTCTACGAATGCGATCATCGACACCCCCGCGCCGGAGGTCGAGCTGGTGCGGGAGAACCAGGTTTGAGACTTGATTCGGGTCAAGCAGCTATAAAACGTCCGCATCAAAGAATATACCACTTAGTCTAAAACGCACCAAGTACTCGCGAGCCTCCCCCGTCCCCACACCCCCCTCCCCCCGTCCACGGCGGAAGCCTCGTAAGGTGTTGATACATATATTCATCTTACTTCGGTATCAATGTTTGGGCGACGTTACAAGCATAGCTGCTTGAAGCCTGGATACGATGATTGCCCGCACGACGCGAAGTCATGGAATCACACAAAACACAAAAACCTGTGAGCAACATGACCCTCAGGCTGCGTACACCACCGCTTGGGGAAGACATCACGATTGCCCACATCCAACATGCCGCGCATATGCAGCTCTTAGTAGGCAGAAAGATGGTCGCACAGAGCTTACGGTCATGTTCGACGGGCGCGTTTGGGCCCGTTGCTACTGTACCGCTCGATCTCGCGGAGCGTGGTAAACTCATGCTTGGAGCCTAGCGGTGGCAAGGCAACAGGAACCCAGCCTAGTCCAGCACCCAGCAGTCACCAGACTTGGTCAAGTTTTGCTCGGAATTGATCTGCACAACTAGATCGTCCGTGGTACCCTGCAAGCGGGGGATGTAACATGAAGGCAACGACGAACAAGTCACGACAGCATTGCAACTTCTGTCAACATCCGCTCCATCTCAGTATTTGCTGGGGCAGTATGGCGTTGAGATTGCTATATACATTGTAAAAGTAGCGAGCATGCGGTAACGAAAGCCACAATGTATGAGGTCTCGATCAGTCACACATGTGAAATTATTACCTTCCCGCCTGTACCCTCAGGCAGCGCCACGAGACAGAACCTCAGTCTCGCATAGTGTCTCAATTTATATCGATTATGGCAAAGCAGGAACGTTACCCCCCGCAACTCGCGGCTCTGTGCAAACCTTCAAACACATGTTCCCGCGAGCGCGGTGGGGGGGCACTTGAGCTTCACTGCCTGCATGTCGCCACTTGTCAATCGAACTGTAGCAGCTCCCATCCCCCCATGGAAGTTCAGCCACATTTTCTTTGCCCGCATTCCAATGTGGAGAAAAACGCTAGAAGCGATAGGGACCCAATGGCGACCCACAGCCTGGTGTGCGCGCGATACCGCCTCCGTACGCATGCAAGCTGGCGTACAGTGCAACTCTGTCCCTAAATACAAAGACCGTTTGTAGATTAATACTGTATCAAGATGGCCCTTATATTTAGGCAGAGAGTGGTACAGTAGAATACATGATACGGTAGAGTGAGCATCCTACGGTACCTCATCTATGTCATGACATATCCCAACATGGGACTCGGATACATCGGACTAGACACCCACACTGAAGGCGTCCCACGGATGGTCCTTGCGTCTGTACCAAGCTAGAATAGGGATAGAGGGAAAAAAAATCGACAAAAAAAATACTTTAGACTGACGGGGATGAGATGTTCAACAATGTTGGGTTTGGAAAAACACTCAACTGTTCTTTTTCCCATTCGCGTCAATGCCTACTTACTGCAGGTAACGGTATTGTATTATCGGCATACGCTTTCTTCGTGTCTCAAATTGGCACTCTGGACGAGGTGCAACCCTGCCGTGTAGGACGCGTCCAGGAGCTTGAGAAGCGTCAGCAACAATACGCTCGTAGTGCATGGCGAGAGGGTGGCGCCGGAAATCGGTGGCGTCGAGATTGGGTGATCGAGCCCCTGTCTATGTTTTTTTTTTCTTCAGAAGGAACTACCCGTCTAGGATTTCGATAATTGGTATATGCTCCAAACCCGACGGACAATCCCACCGGCGAACGCCATATTACTTATGCAAGCTCGAACCTAGTTCAAAATATTTGAGTTTTTGGGTGATGAGTCCCGGTCGCCGGACAATACTGGGGCCAGAGGTGCTGTACCCGCTTCTACCCCAATGAGGGGGGCATGTTTCCGTACCTACTGTTGACACTCACCGGCGGAACCTCGACGATGCAGTCTCCGGCATCGGCTTCCTCGTATTCCAAGATGAGGTCCAGGGTGAGGGTCGTGGGCGAATCCATAAGAATGCGCGGCTCTTTAGGAAAACCACCGGGAGGTAGAGAGGAAACCACATGAACACGCGAATAAGCGAGACCATGGGTGTAACCGTATGTCGGCTTTGTCGGCGGTGCACGCGGAAAGGTGATGGGGCACATACCGCTCTCCAGAGAAAGAGCGTGAGTTGGGATCGCCTGTGTACCATCTCCATCGTGTACGTTACCTTTGCAAACGGTGTATGACGGCGGGATTTCACGAAACACTGCCGCAGACGTTTTGACGAACCTACCCGTCGTGGTGCACAAGCATCCCAACCACCCACGTGTTGAACGGACGCGTGTGCTACGGCAAGAGTTTAGATATTTGGTCGAATAGATAAACCTACCTTTGCACTTTGAAACTAAGGCGACATAGAGCTCATGTTTCCGGACACAGTGGTATCTACGTGTTCCCGGCGTTCATCATTCCGGGGGCTCCATACCCTGTAGTCCGCCTACAGACCGACCTCGAATAACACTGGCGTGCCACCCAGTATACAGCACCACTGGCTGGATCAGTTCTGACATTGCAAACAGTGAAGCACTTTTCAGGGGCTTCTACCAGGTGTAAGGGTGTCAAGTGAAAAGGGCTCAATGCGGTGTCAAAGTAGCAAGCGAGGTTCCGGTAGCCGGAGCAGATTCCCAAACCAGGCGTGATCTCGCTTCCGGCGTACTCCTATGATGAATGTTCCTGAAACACTATTATGGCCAGCACGTGCAAACATTATTCAGAGTAACGGGTTTCGTAAAATACTGGGCAGTTCCGCAGGCGTCAGCGATAACATTTTAAGCTCAAATGTACCCCTCCTCCCCTATGTTAGCACGGTCGCAAACGACCAGACGTACCAGCTCCAGGCCCGATGCGGCACTCCTCGAAAATAATGTTGGAAGAGTCACCAGTGATGACAACGTTCGCTGTCTGGTCGCCGCCGACAGGAGGGTTGAACCTAGCCGTCGGAAGTTGATAACTTTCTGGGTCTGCACCCTCCCACAGAACGTTGTTGCACGTGTCCATGAGCAAGCCGCCCATCTCCTGAAGGCCCATCCACAACCCCCGAGCACGCGTGCAAGTGGTCGGCAAACGGATAAGTTGGTGTGTCACAGCACGGCACGGTGACACCGCAATGTGCAGGGGAACACCGGGAGGAAGCATAGCCGACCCCCACACCTATCCGTTCGACCCTCACATCGTGGGAGTATGCTGAACCTTGTTGTTCGAGTAAAAAAGTAAACAGCTGCCTATTCCTTGGGACGCATGCGTGCGCGGCTCTGCCGCTAATTCCGTTTGGGGGAATGGGATCGTGGCTACGTTGAAGAAAGCTGTCGCACGCGTGTGCCTCGAGAGAAGCAACAGCAATTTTCCATGAGACGTACAAGCACCCCGTCCAGGGTTGAAATAAGGTTCTGAGAAGGGCACACAGACACACTTAAGAGAGTGTGGATTTTACGACGCAATCGGTACCGCGGCGCCTAGCTGTGATGGCGAAAGGTCACGAAACGCTTGGTACGATGGGGGCTGCACTTAGTAGATCAAGACCGGTTTTCCACTGACGAGGCTGCACGAACCGAGAATGACTACCCAGTACCGTTTGAAAGCCGTATAAATTATGTTACGCTATACTTAGGCGATGGGATTGCCCTTCGGGTTGCAGTTCCACTGCTGTGTCAAGATCAACTTTATGGGTGAGGCATGCACACTCCTTGGGACGGTAGCCTAGGGGGAAAAATTGGATCTATCGTAGCACGCTCATCAATAGACCGTGAACAATCGGAACCCCCACGCCTTACAACAGAGGCCTGCTGCAGGAGTGGGGTCACTTGTTTGGCCCTTTATCTCAGGCGCTCAGCGCCAGTCCACGGAGTGACTGCCCTACGTATTTTCAGTCTTAAAAAACGTTTTTTTTTGTTTGGTTCGCGTCATGCACCGGCGTGGTACATATTTCTTGTCACGCGTCGACAGCAGCAACAGACAAAATAATGTCCTTTCATGTTGAGGAACAGAGCAACTCTCCCGAGTGTAGTGAAACTTGGGTAGCCCCCTCAGATAGCGCCAGCCTACGGCTAGATGAAACGATCGTGCTCCCCAGGCTGCCGCGGCAGGGCGACTCGACTGTGGGGGAGATAGCCCCCCCTCCCCCCTCCGAGCCTTTCGCAGGTGAAGGGGGGCAGGGGAGGGCTGGGTTTCCTGTGCAGGATTAAAGGCGGTTCGGCCGTCGATTATATGGCTGTAAGGTTCAATGCTAAACGGAACAAGGGTGCGTTAGTCGCGCTCGATGCGCGGTCGCCGCGTACACTCACCGGAAACGCTTCGATGTGGAAGTCGTCTACGCGGATGAGCTCCATGTAGTTTCCGGTCTCTTGTTGCTTCGATTCCCGGAAGATTAAGGCGCTGAAGGGGGACCGGCAAGAAGAAGTACTGTGGATGCGTGCTGCGACAGGGGTAGCATATTTTCAAAAGCACAACATGACTACTGGGGGTCCTTCAACCCATCAAGGACTGCAGTCTCGTTTCGGGGAGAAACTAGTCTACATAGAATTTGAGTGTTTTGTCCCCAGAACGTGACTGAAGTTCTCAAAGGGTTAATGCACCCAGAAAACAACTACCCAATACCGTTCGAACTAAAACCAAACTGTGAATGCATGCCACGATAGTGGTGTGCCTAATGTATGCTGAGGCTTGTCACTTATGGAGGTGCACTGAATACTGTACATCACCCAAAGGCTTCCCTTGACGAAACAAATAGTTCACAACCCCATGTGCTGCTGCACGTAGGTACACAACGAAATAGCGCCGTGAAACACAAATGGTGCTGTAACGATGTTGGGTGGATCCTCCGATAAATATCCCCGGCAGTAAGGACGTTTCGGCCAAAAACTGCACGCATCCCTCTACGTGACGTCCGGCGCATACCTACCTATGCAATCGTTTCGTTTCTCAACGTCCGTGTTTGAGTGATTCAACTAATAGTACGATGCTCCTCGAGTCACACTAACTCCTCATCAACCTTTGATGCGCCGTCATCTTGTGTAACAGGACACCAGGCTAAGGGATTCTGCTTGCATGTGTATCATTGTGTGGCATCAACGTCACATTGCCGAGACCATCGCATCGACAGGGCGTGATTCATGTGTGTGTGAGTTTGTCGAAAAGGTCCATGGAACATTTGCCCCCGAGACGGCAGACCCGTCTCCTTTAAACTAGTTTCGTCGAGCTGAGCAGAAGGAAAGAGGACCCAAAAAAGTCAGCGATATTTTCAGTTCGCGAGCGTACCGAATACACATCTCCCGCGCGGCGACGATGTTGCCCACGTCACGGACGTTCTCAGATACATTGAACCCGAAGTTGAAACGTTTTACAGTTACCGCCCTTATCCCTAGTGTGAACCCCTGCAAAGAATGTGTTGTTTTGTACCTGGTATGCCGCAAAGAGCGTTCCGTCAGCACGGGAGTGCAGTCGTTCCCCGGCGCCCGATTTCTCAAAAATGGTAGGGGTGCTCAGGTCGAACACTAAATTTTGTATTTTCGGAAAAGGCTCTCTACTCGATATTTCCGAAAGCACCTTGTTCGAGAATTGCGGGGGTTTGTACATTTCTGGAAACCTCGAGGCGCTTAGAAACGACCACATCTCAGTGCGCAATCAACGATCTTTAACGGTATGTCATGTCCTTAGTGTCGAAAGTAATCAAGCCAGTGGGGTGGTTCATTGGATTGCGCGCCGGTTTGTTTCGAAGTCGATCTTTTGAGAAAATAACTGGGTATGGCGAGCACAACCTAAAATAAACAACGTCTAGACTCATGAGGCACGGCCGTTCCGTCGCATGGGCCGGGCAAGATATCTTGTCAAAATGACACCGCAGGGGTTCAGCCCCCCAGGGAAGCACCATTCCGACCACCACGTGGCATTTCGCGACGCAACCCTGAACGTACGTGATGTTTGTTGAGTCGACGAATCGCACGGCGCCAGTTCTGCATTCCTCGGGACCGATGTCGTTGAAGTAGAGGTCCTGCGGGGCACCAACATGGTGAATGAGACGAAGTTGACGGCGCACAGGCTGTGGTAGGCGCATCAACGTACCTACACATCTTCAAGATCCGCTTACGTCAGGGAACACTGCTGTACCTCGCGCTACAGCCGACCTCGAGACCTCTGTCAGTTAAGTCCGAAACCTAAGCCTTTTTGACACTGGTACCGATCGCAAAGAGTACTGTGAAATGTGCATCTCTCAGATCCTGAAACGTTGTATAGTTGTAGAGTCGGAATGCTTGGTAAATGTTCGGGCTGAAAGAGGCGTCCAACCCCAACTGCAGAACGGTTCAGAGAGTGCTTGCTGCATGTTGTAGACCCTTACCACGGCCTATATGGAGGCCGGGGGTTGTTCGTTTCGTCGCAGGGCAACACCTGCCGCCAGGCCAATCGTTTCCACATCGCACCGCTTTTTCTCGCGTGGCTTGTAGGTAAGTACAATACTATTGCCCTCAGCAGCGCACGCCAAATGCAACGTATCTCAAGCAAATTACTGTAGATCCCTCGGATGCCTACTTGGGCCCCCGTCGTTGCCTGGAGTTGACAATGGCCAAGAGACTAGACCTCTACTCCCAGGCACCCATCGTTTGACGTGTAGGTCAAATGGACCAATGCGCTAGGTCTGTTGCGCCTTGGTATCGATAGTAATTGGCGCCCCGTATGAGCTTGTTAGGTGTGCGGCGGGTCGTGTCTAGCGGTATCGTATATCGACGGGAGGCGACGGCTGAAACCAAGGGACTTTCGCCGAAACCAAGAACTGAGGTACATGGCTGGGGGGGGAAACAACACTTCGACAACTGCTCCACGGCCAACCATTCCAGCGCTGTGGCGGCTAAGTCCTGCTGTGGACGCGTGGTTTCACCAGTGTTGCTTATCACAACCGTTTTGTTTGTTTCGTTTCGATAGATCGTGTCGTAGAGAGAAAACGAACAGCTATACACCCAGCCAGTGTATTTACAAACTTGGTCTGCAGGGTTGTTCGTAATCAACGGGAATGCAAAAAAGCTCAAGGTCGATCAACGCCCAACCTGTGTACCGCGTGCTTGTGGAATGATCTAGGATTCTGTTGCGATTGGTATATGTACGGAAACAACACTATGCAGGAAGTCGGTAAAAAAATGTTTATCTCAATATCGGTATGAAGCGAATCGGCACAGGGGCACCTTCGAGTTCCTGACGTCCAAACAGAGGTTGCCAAGCGTGCCGGGTACGATGTCCCCCGTCCAATCCTCATATCGAACAATGTTGATATCCTCCATCTGCCGTAAACCAAACGATGGACAGTGCACGACTCAGCAATATATAAGAGGGTACATGGCAAGACTAGCGCACCTACAGTCGAGTCTTGGTCGCCCCCCAGTTAAGCAAAACAGCGTCGGAAACCGTTTGACAACAGTAGCGGGGACGCGGGTTGGAGCATGTTCGTCCAGTACTACCTTACCTCCGTGCTTTTTCAACCGTGTTGAACTAGTCGACGTCTCCCCCTAGTCGGAAAAGGAGACATGAGGGACGCATGCTACAGCAGGGACAGCACCTACAGGTTATGAGCTTCCTCGCTCGAGAAGGACTATACCTCTCACCCGACGATCAATTCCCAGAAAATTATATGTTCAGTCCGATACAACACCCTCTGTGCTGGCAAGATTGAGCACTGCCATGGTGAGGGTGGTGCCTTCTAGGGGTGGTGTCTAGCACACGCGGTCCCTTGTTCGTACGAGCCGCTCGCATGACGATACCATTATCTCGGCTTAGACATGGCTGCCGTTTATGAGGCTTGTTTCGCCCGACCAGCCTGCACGAATATTTGTATGAGCTAGTTCTAAAAACCATGAGTACCGGTGAAACTATCATGCTGTACGTGTCTACGGCAGCTTTTCCCTTGAGAGGAGTCCAACCGGCTTTAGGGAATATTTAGACAACACGTTCGACCCCTACTACCGGATACAAACATACATTGGGTAGTTTGAGAGTGTCATAAGGTTGAGGAGCGCGCAGTGAGAACGGTTTTGAACGGAGAAGTGCAACGCCAATACCTGCCAAGGCACGTCTTCAGCACGTCCGGCACCGATATGCGGCCGCTACAGCAACAACTACATCGGGAATGCTCTAGTACATCTATAAATGAGACGAAACGAATGCGTCAATAAAGCGCACAACATCGCTCGAGGAGAAACACGCGAAGGCGGCGCAACGCAAGCAGCGCTCCATGTCACAATGATGTGCCGCCCATCGGGTCTTACACGTCGTAGGCAACGGCTACGGCACGTTCGCTGGCACAAAACCAACACTCTCGACAATGGCGTAAAGGGCAAAGTTGTGAAAATGTTAAAACTATAACGGTCGTTTATTGATCGTGTACGATTGGCATGACAATGTACGATAATCAGAGAACGGCATAAACAGGGAATTACGGACTGAAAAAAATACAACAAATGTTTTTCATGTTTCTAATGCCGAGCAACAAAGGGGGAAAAAAACTGTACTTTCCTCTGCCCCGGTGACGTCGTCAAAGACGACGATGGCCTCCTCTGCTGTGTTTCCAGTGTTGGCGCCCTCGTAAAACACGAACTCAGTGTAGGTGGTGAATTCCACGTTGAACGTTCCGGAAAGGGTTACCCCACTCTTGACAAAAATGGGCCCGTCCATGTAATAGTTTCCAAGTGGTAACTTGATCTTTCAGTGAAAGAAACCGAGGGGGCCGGGTGGGGGGGGAGGGGCCGGTGGAGAAGTAGCACCGGGTTTGGACATCTATGAGGCGGGCGGTGAGACGGGCGGGAAAATCACGGCTTAACGTTCACAATTACGACCTCGAGGCAACTCGGGCGCGAGATCATACGACACGACGACATCCGAAGTGATAGCCGTACCTCGAATTTGGTGACTCGCGTAGAAGGAGCTGGCCGACGCGCACTAGCTGGGCAACCTACTCAGTAAATATGATCTCCGGAAGATGCTGCATTGTCCTCTTGTGGAGCAATGCCCTAGCGGGGGTGGTGTCTTAATTTATGAGCTCCTCGCACAGGGAGCCTAATTTCCTACCCGAAGCAGGCGTCGAAGATCTTTGTTCGCTCCACCCGACCAACAATATCTATCTATGCGCTACGGTACTCTTAACACAGACATCTTCGGATGACCGCATCTCGAAATATGGTGACCCTTGTGGAAGGAGCGGGTTGGTGCGCACTAGCTGGGCAACCCCCTCGGTGTCATGCCGGAAACGTAACCGTGAGTAACTTGAAGATGCTAACCGGCCAGAAATTGTTGAGCCAGAACAACTGCCACGCCCACCGTGGGATGAGTGAGTGGGCAAGGGTAAAACACGGGTGCCTTCGTGGCTTGGGGGTTTAGCAAAACGTCCCTGTGGTAGCCATACAACGACGACGACGACGTCGGCCGAAACAACACAAATCTGGGCTGCTGGGGTGGAGTATCAGAAGCAGATGGAGCACCCGAAACTCCCGTTTTAGGGGGACACAATACTTGGGATTAGAGTCGCGACCGTGTTTAAGGAACAGTGCGCAGTACTGAAAAGGTTAGGCTTCCAAATCTTCTCAAAGCCAGCTCTTAGGGTCCGCAATGGTGTTTTTTCCAAAGTGACGAGGCCCAAAAAAACTAAGTTTTATCCGCATCGTGGCGCGCGTTTGCGACACCATTTGTGAGGCTCGGTAGCACCACGGATCACGACGGTCGGTAAAAAAAGCCATTGTCGAGTAGGTTTGCAACGTTTACCTGGGGCCCGTAAAGCGGCGAAACAAACTTTGTGTCAAAGGTTACGGTAAACCACTCGTTCGTTGACACTCTGTAAACGTACCTAGTCTGTGTTTTCACCCCATTTGTCACTCGCGCGGAGACAACCACGAATCAATACCCGGCTCGTCGCAGTGTTTTGCATCCGAGGGAGTTCTCGTGGCAAAAACGTTGAGGTATGCTGGAGCCAGTATTACAGGATTTACATTGCTAAGAGCGTCATATTTGTGTTGTTTACTGACGTGTACGGTGGAGTCGACGAGTTCTCCGACGCAGTCCGTGCCGTCGAAAGTGGCTCCCTTGGTCTCGCAGATGGCCGTCACTATCAATTGTTGCAGGGGTGGTGCTATAAGTTGTGAGCTCCTCACTCCGGACTCGCAACATCCTACCCGAAGAAGGCTTCGAGGACATTTGCTCACCCCACTCGACCAACGTATCCATGCGCTACGGTACTCATAACACGAACATATTTTTCATACAAAACGTATCATACTGCGTTCGTAACCGGAAAAAACGTGAAGACGTTCACCGGTCACAAAATGTTGAACCAAAACAACTGCAACATCGTCCGTAGGATGAAGACGTGGTCAAAGGTGGAAAACGGGTGACTTGACAGCGTGGGAGCTTCTGCGAAAAGTCACCGTGGCAAGCGTATGACGATGACAACAACGTCAGCCACACAGGACGACCTGGGCTGCGGGGGTGATTGATTATAAACAGATGGAGCCCTCGAGATTTCGTGCAGTGAGTCGCACGACACGCGCGCTCTGCTAAACGGACGCACGCGTTTCACGACAGGGGCGTAGCAATTCATGACTGCTGATTTATTTCTGACTTATGATATCTTCCTGGACTGAGGTACTACCAAATAGGGGTTGGACCCTGCGGGTACGCGCCAAAAACGGGTACCCACCAAAGTTTAGAGCCCGGACCCTACCCTACCCGCCGGGTAATGCCATTTTGACGACCGGGTACCCGGGTACCCTGTTTGTTTTAACAGGAACCCGGGTACCCGTGTACCCGGCCAAATGTTTGGAGTATTTTCTCCATATCTCAGTGCCACAAAGAATGAAATTGAAGTGGAGGATAGTGTGCAGTACTACAGTACTCTGTGTTCTATGCCGAAACGACGAGTGAGTACGAACAGTTTCTAAGATCGATTCGATACACAAGCCGCCTCAACTTGCCGTGTCGTGTATTACTTCATTGCGCTGGCGTGATATAATGCGTTTGAATGCGCGGAAAGTGTGAAAATATGTACGATGAGGTCGAGGGCTGACGGCTCCCGCTTAGAAGACTGCCGTGAACGTTTTAGGACCCATGACGTGGCACATATCGGAAAGTAGCACTATGTCATCAACTTAGTGATTGACCGTGTTACGCTGAATTAAAATCCGTCGTATAGCAGTAACTGCCGTCGACAACATATCAACAACCGCCTGTGCTCGCCAATCGGAGGAATCGTGGACGGATAGAAAACAAACATGAAAGCAACACGAGTAAAAGCGGCTACCCACACCTACACCCCTGAACTCAGCAGGGGGCAGGGGCCAGCATCACAGAAGCACACTCTGATACGATTCTCCACTGCTGCTGCTGTCAGAGCCGGGACCTGCAGACTCGTCGCTGTCGTCGCTGCTGCTGTCTTTATCGCTTTCGAGGATGCTTCGCACAGGCGACTTGGAACGTTCGGCAGGATTCCCAGAATGATCGCCTCCGGCCAATAATTCAGTTTCCTGAGAGACCGCGTCAGGATCGCTCGCCTATTGGCTCATAGTGCCCAGCTGGTGCCGCGTGACGATACTGCCGTGTGCCGTGGGCGTCCCCTTGAGCTTTGAATGTAGCTAGTTGATAGTTTATGTGCTTGGCTTGTGTGAGTGCGTGTTTTGAAAGGATTTGCTGAAGAGATTGTAGGGGCAAAATGAAACGGGAATACCAATTACCCGGGGGTACCTGAATACCCGCGGGTACCCGGGTACCCGGTACCCGGGTACCCAACCCGGGTACCCAATTTCCTTTCAAGCCACCGATATCCGCGGGTATTAAGCTCGGACCCTACCCGTCAAATGGGTAGGACCCTGACGAGTATACCCGCCGGGTACCCGGGTAATTGAACTCAGGGTCCCACCTCTACTACCAAATGAGGCATACGTCATATAAGGTGTGTCTTAGCCCTTAAATGTGTTGAACTACTGTAGACTTATTCGTTGTGCTCCTAGCTGAGCCATCGGATTTGGAATCGGGTTGACGGGCACTCCGGCATTAGGGAGCCATATTACTTGGAATTAGAGTCCGATATGTGTTTAAGGAACGGTGCAGTACTAAGAAGGTTAGACTTCCAGATGTTCGCAAAGCCCGTATATTGGGAGAGACATGGAATTTTCATGCAGTGACGAGGCCCAGAAAACAATAGTGCTGGTTTTATCGTGGCGGACGTCCGCGATACGATTTGTGAGGCGCGGGATCGCCACGGAACACGACGGTCGATAACCACGCACTTGTCGTTTGGGTTTGCAACGTTTATCTGGGGCTCGTAAAGTGACTTGATGAACACTGTTCGAAACGTTTGGGTCAACTACGCGTTCGTCGACACTCTGTAAAAACGTCCCTAATCTCCGCTTTCCCCCGTTTATCATTGGGCTGGAGACGGCCACGAACCAAACACGCGGCTCCTCGCAGGCGATTCCATCCCAAGTTGCTCGTGGCAAGAACCGGTGAGATACGTTGGAGTCAAAAATGCGGGATCGACATGCCTGATCGCGTGGCATCGTGTAGTATACTGACGTGTACGGTGGAGTCGTCGAGTTCTCCGATGCAGTCCGTGCCGTCGAAGGTGGCTCCCTTGGTCTCGCAGATGGTCGTCATGATCGTTTGTTGCTCTGACACCCCGTTTCCGATTATGTCAGGGATAACGCTCCACGCGGGCAACGTCGTGGAAACGATCTTCTCGTTGGCGCCCGCGTTTATCGGCAAGCACGCACGAATAGCAACGACCAGGGCGCATTAGCCTTTCTCGGTGATGAAACTTCGCGGCGTTGACAAAACGTAACTCACAAGCACGTTAACACAAGAATCTACACTCCTGCGTGGAATCCGACTCCATCCTCACCACCGTAGGACGTGTACTGTGTACCTTAAGCTGCATGAGAGCACTCACGAAGCAGCACAAGGGGAAAAACATCCATATACGCTTGTCGGTAGTTTGCGAGAGCGCGGTGGCTGCTCTAAGCTCAAGCCAACAACGGGCGGCCTCGATCGAACGGACTCCAACTTTGAAACGCGCTACGGTAGGTGTAACACCTTTTTGAGGCTAGACCGTTTCTGTCCTTCAGGAGCTCCTCAGCCGCTGAGCAAACAAGCACAACGTCTGAACACGATGATTGCTGACGATTGTGTTCCACCATATATCGTCTCGCGCATGGTGGCTGATATTTCCGGCGCTTAGCTTACACCGGCTCTCAAGGCCTCTTATAGGGTGACAAACTAAGACATTCTCAAGGGAGGAACCTCATAAATCAAAGTTACTGCTACGACGAAAACTCGACCGTGACACACGTCCTTCGTCTCTTACATGGAAGTAGCCTGGGCCGTTGTCCTCGAGCTCGCCGACAATCTGGAAGTCGACGACCCGCAGGGCGGGGTAGTTGGGGAAGTTGAAAAACCTTGGGCCGCTTATGGCGGTGATTACGACATTGTCGCCGACAGCGGGGGTGCCCGACAAGGTGAACGTCTCCCAAACCTTGTCGCCTCCAGCACTGGTGAATGTCTGTCAACAAGAGGAGCAGACGGAGGGTGGATTTTGTTTGAAAGCTATGATATCACTATCAATACACCTTTAGCAGCTGGTGCTGGTGACCTCCGTCTTGGAAGGTGAACGTCTGTGGACGTGAGGTGGGGACGTGGTGTGTGTGAGGGGGGAGGATAGCCTTCTTGGGAGCTAAACGATTGCTAGGTGCAACAACGGGCGCATTCGCATTAGCATGTGCATGTGCTTGAGGTTTCCAGAGGGCCTTTAGTTGTAGAATGAACCTTGGTGAAATATATAAATGGTGAGTGCTACGCTAGAAGCGTGTTGGTTATATGTTACTACCTGCCAGTTCACTCAATCCGCGTTGACTAGGTGGTCTAGCAGGGAGCGCTACTGATAGGCCTAGCAGGGAGTGCTATATATCAACCCAAATATAGGTTGCAGAATTCATGGAATCCCTTCGATTTTTTAACAGCGAATCTCCTGGACCCTATCTTTCGGCAATTCGGCGATGTTCAAATTCCCTATCTGTCCTTGGGGATCATATAGCACTACCTGCGAGACCGCTGACTTAGTCGTCTAGCATGCCGTACCATCTAAACCCCCGAGTGGGTCGGCGGCTAAACTCTTGCCGATGTTTCATGTTTGTTGTTTTCTCGAGTGCGCGCTGGAAACATTCTGCATGATTGGTATGATAGCGTGCCGCTAGACATCGGCAGCGGTTTGCGAGGGGAGGATCCCGAGCATCACTGTCACAAGGTCGACGAGTTTCCACGAACACACAAATAGATATTTTGTTGGCTAGATGGCACTCCCCGCTAGACCGCACAGCCAGAGCCAACAGAGTGCGCCAATATTTTCAAAGGCCCCCTCCTCACTTGAAGAGCTTGTACGAGTACACGCCAGTCAAACCCTGATGTCGAGAAACCAAAACCGAAAACCGAAACACTACGAATTTGCCATGGCTTCGGTATTGTTATCGAAAAACGAAAAACCGGCCAAATGTCAAATGGCGCACTCCTGCGATAAGACCACCCCTGCGATAAGACGTCGACGACTTTTTGGGGTATTTTCTCAATTCGAGCAGCTCCCCCGCCAACCCTAACCACTGTTTGGCCGAAAGAGTGATACACCCGTCGTGGCCCGCGTCGTCCAACAATTGATGTCACTCATCCCACCGTATGGGCTGCACGTTTAGGACGTTCTGGCTCAATACGTTCTGCCCCGGTTGAGCGAGCTCCTCGCGTGTGGGAGTTCACAGTTCGTACGATACCTTCAGCCGCCTAACGCACCAGGTACTTATTTGTTTTGCGGGAAAACTGAGTAATCAGGGCCAACCATGCTCACAAAAAATCTACTGGAATGCACAGGTTTGTGTGCATATGATGGGTCCGGATTTCTATGGTCTTTCGTAACAGGAAAACGAGCGCAAATAAGATACTGGTCGAGGGCGGCACGGAACAAGCCTTCTTCGTGGAAAGCCGATATGTTTTGGGAGTGAGATGTTTAAAGCTCCTCACAAGGTAGCCGAACCTTGTTTAGTGGTCTCATCCCACAGTAGAGATTGTACTCTTGGACTCAGTATTCTCGGAGGGATTCAGCTTCTCGAACGAGCAACTACCGACCGGTACGATACATTTAGCTGCAGTACACATGTTTAGGACCAGCACAGAGAAGTGTTGGTCAAATTGCCTGGCCAAACGTCTCCGACGTCGTGTTTCGGGAGGTGTATTCAGCTCCTCATGCGAAGAGCGCAGGAAAAAGGCCACAACACCTATATGCCGCGGCACCACGCAGGGGTAAGTGGTGGGGCAGAGCGCTACTCCACTGAGAAAACTAGCTAATATGGCATGCCTTATACCCAAACAAGCGTGCCTTGTACCGCATAAGGCATGCCTCATCGTTGGAATCACACTAGAGTATTCTATGATACAGGCAGTATCCCAGAGACGTTTCGACCGGTTAATTACGCGTACCCTACCGTTTTTAGTCACAAATCAGTTTTCCGGAATGAGGTGGGTATACAGAGCTGCTACAGCTAGGGGTGTCAGACAACGATTGGCGTCGCCCCTGCCTCCGGTAGCTTGCGTGAGATTTGCTCTGGGCACGAGAGTGGTCTCACTCTTTCAAACCCCGGACAGACCGTCGATTTCCCACCTGATAATCTGGATCAGTCAAGGAACGTATGTTCCTAACCTTGCACGATCTAGACTATAGCGCCGGTTAGAATCCATGTATTCCGCACGAGCCAACACGTGTTCCCTGGGTTACAGCTGGGCTGTACAAATCCTGCACACAATACCGTCTCACAACGGCAGCTGAGGGACTATTACGGGGGTCCATAGTTAACAGGACCTATGGTGTACTTAAAAACCTATATATTTGCCTATTTTGACTAACAAACTTTGGTCCCGTTAACTATAGACCCCCGTGATAGATGATCTAGATCGTGACCTATTTTTATCTGTCCAAGCTATGCAATCATTGACGTGTCACACTTTCCGGTTTCGAAGAGCAAGGGCAGCTATCCTACCAACGAGTATCAATTTGAGAAACGGTTGGATTGAAAAAAACGTAATGCAGCATGGCAAAACAATCAAACGCAGATAAATGTCACTGTCCGTGGGGTTCTTATTTGAGGCCGATCAAAAAACGTAGCCAGCGCAATCGAAGCCTGCAATCGAACCCTGTCTCCGGAGGAGGGGTTATGTCTCACCTCAGGAAGGGCGTCGGTGTCTAATGCAATCTCGAAGACGAAGCTTCTGTCTGCGGGGAACCGCATCCTCACGCCTGTCACGATCGAGTCTGGCAACACAAAGGAGACAGAATCGGAATTCTGCGAACGGGAGTGAGTGAAGTCCATCCACACGGTGCGGCAAACAAGGGGAGCAGAACGCAGGCCAAAGGGGGTGTAAAACATTCCTCGTTGGGGAGCGACAGCTGGGGAAGCATGCCACGAAACGGGGTGCAGCCCATGCTAATACGGGGATCCATAGTTAATGGGACCAAATTTTGTTAGAAAAAATAGTTAAATATATAGGTTTTTATGTATACCATCGGTCCTATTAACTATGGACCCCCGTAATAGAAAAGGAACATGTTAGCAGGCGCTGGAGATTGTTCTCAGATATTATGACCGCCACATGGTTGGAACCCCTACTCGTAGCACGAACTACTACGGGGGTCCATAGTAAACAGGACCTATGGTACACATAAAAACCCTATATATTTACCTATTTTTACTAACAATATTTGGTCCTATTTACTATGGTCCTCCGTAATAACACTTTCCCGTTGTGGACAATGACGGCAAATTCGTCAAAACCAAAAACAAACTAAACACCTCAGGTAGGTGTGACATCGAAACGTTTCCTCGCATATCTCAAATTTTCAAGCTGCGCGCCATATGCCTCGACCTCGTGCGCAGTATAATAACCAAAGTGCGGCACGGTCGGGAGAGGTGCGATCTTGTACGTCAATGGTTCCAAAAACCTCCGGTTATGGTCTTGTTTGGATGCCTCGACAGCAATCCAAAACAAATACAGTTTTGGTGCTGCCAGCCATCTACAAACAGAGTGAGCGCCTGTAAACCGCACGACTCGCCGTGCTTCTGTGAGTCCTGCGTCATTCACTATCGACCCTGAATCACGCCGTGCGCGAGGTCCAGCATTCGTCCATTATTTCCGCCGATTTTTATCTCGGAAAAAGGGCTATAACTGCGTACAGCAGTAGCACTTACGCTGGGAATGTCGAACTCGAACGTGGTCGGAACATCGACCTCGGATCCCTCGTCGTCATCGTCGACCGCCTGCGCCACGTACACAGAAGTTCAAGATAGTAAAAACAGTAGAGCATACGTAAATTATTAGGAGTTAGTCACTCGCCTATAGGCGCTCTGCCATAAGGGCGGTACTTGTTCGCCGTATTATTTCTGACTGACCGGACTCCGCAGACTTGACCAAACCATTATCGTTGGGATTTCATCCGCGTTTTCCAATATTTTTCTACGGGCGTACCTCGCGTAGGCTTCCAGGATTTTTTCGTCGGGTTGCACTCGCTAAAATTCTCAATACAAACAAAAACACAGTTTTTGAGTTAGGCACACTATTCACCAGAGCTCCTATTAGTATTCGATATTCAACTTTAGGCCCCTTCCAGAAGAATTACAGGAGGTGCTATATGTATACCCCTCAGTAGTAGCATGCGTTCGTATGTACCCAGAAACAAGATGAAAAACGCGGGGCAATCAATTCTGGAATGGAGGCGTGCATACAAAGGGGTTAGGTACATGGCACGTTGTTGGCCCAATCCATGTCGGCCTGACAGACGGGAAGGCTCTACTGAGGAACCGCGCAGTATCACTGGGATACGCTGGTCGTGTGTTATAGGAGTATTCGTGATATTTCAAGGGAACGCGATGGGTCACATCTGGCTTCGTAAGCTTTCATAGTTCTTCAGACGACGTTTCTTGGGGTGATGATTGTTTTGTAATGATCCTCCAAGGAGGAGAATGAAAATAGCATGCAGGGTATTTACAAACCACGCAGGTTCAACTTGTGCGTCCTATCATTCCACACTCGCACACCCTGGACGATGTCACTCACAAATCTTTCGCGAACTTCAAACACAGGGACAGTCCCTGAGATGAAGTCGTTTCTGCTCCTCTCGAGGATGATGATCTTTGCGAGGCAACACAGCATGGACAGGGCGGATGCAGTTCTTAGTATGGTCCTTGTTCAATTCCCTCGGGAGATTCGAAACACAGATAATGTTACATTGGAAACCGCAAGTGTAGGGCTGCACAACCGGTCCCGGCTCGGTATTCCAACATGCACCTGTCTCGTTTCTCTGCTGGTACGACCTGTCTTGCCGCGCGCGCCAGAGGCGACAGTATGTCTCAATTGGGCAACACTACTTTTCTACATTGTTAGGGATTGCACTCTTTGGACCGGCCAGGCCTCCTCAACTTAGGAACAACCAGATTTGACTAGAGCATAGTTTGTGCCTCACAGAAACCTATGTTTCGTCCAACACCTGATTGGTGCTACGTCAAGGTAGTCACGTTTTATCCGTTTCGTTTTTAGCCGCTCGGAGCCACTCGGCCGAGTGAGTTCGCTCTTTTCTCTTCAGTCATTGGCCTCTATCCCTTGTGGGTTCACGATAGGCACAGCCACGGGACTGTTTGTAGCGCTGCGCCAAGAAAATCCTAGCCAAGTCCAATTTTAAGTTAGGTTCAGAGCCACTCCGTCGAGTGGCCAAACGCGGAAGTGAAAATATGAGGATCAATCCCCGCCTACCGTAGTATCGGTTACTTGTGACATACAGGAATGTGCATCGGGGAACAAAGTTTTTTTTTTCTCAGTTTCATTCTCTGGGCGAGGTTATGGTGCAAATATTGTAGCATTTTGTTTCGGCCGTAACGGTATACATCCCCGCAGAGGAGCGTGATGGTTACTTCCCCCCGCCAATAACGAACGCCCGAGTTCCCGGCCTAGTATGGTAGCCGTGTAGCAAGGACAGCAGTTTGTGTTAGATACACACCATAGTAAACCCAGAGGTATCAGCGGGCGCTAGCTGAGACAGCTCAGTGGTTGACCTCGGGTGTTGCCCAGCATGAGTTGAACAGTTCCTTCAGTCGAGACTTGCCCCGCACAATTAGGATGCAAACCTGACAACTTACTTGTGGCTCTGCTCAAACCATGGCTATAACACTCTACAGCACCATACCGAGCATTTCCTAGATTGGTACTACGTTGGGGGAAAGGGTAGACCAATTTTCACTACCCCGTAACAACCACTCAAGGCGAGTTGCTTTGTACCTGATTCAAATGTTCGATGCGAAAACAAAACATGCGGCAGAACGTTTACGTATACGCGTATAGCAAACATACCGGTGCCGGTGAACATCGTGAAACGATAAGCGCGATGCCAAGGAGACAGAGCGGTCACTAGGCTGTCTTGCTCTCATCGAGAAAAGCAATATACCAGGCAGGATTTAAAAGAGCGACCGTCCTTCGTACCGTGCGTAGCACCGATCAGCGTTTGCTTCGTTTATATATTTTCCTTGTTTCTCTAGTGGTTGGCGGCCGGAACAGCGCACACCACACCTATTGTAGTGTTCCTGAGCCTCCTCGCGTGAGGATCCCCATGCGTCACCCAGACACCGACTGAAAGCGGAAACGAGTAGACTTAACCTCATGAGACTTCAGAACGAAACATTGATTTGCAACAAGGGACGATGATACAGCAACGGTCACATGCGTGAGGGTGAGGGGTGCTGACCCTGTACGTGTACCGTGCAGCAACTGGAGTCATACGGCACTGCCGCAACATGATATACTTGTGCTGCTGGGCGCATGCCGCCCGAAGACGATTGACGGCGCTAAACGTCGTCGTTTGGTTTGGTCACTATCTCGGGGACCCAACTGGGTTAACGAGAGGGACGCTCCCACGACGACCCAGACGTACAACGCAACATGTCGTGCAAAATAAATGGGATATATCACCCGGTTAATACCGGGTGGTTCCTTACTCGAAAAGCTCCGTCACTATCGACCAAAACCATTATTGCATTCGGCTTGGTACGTTATAAAGAAAAGAAAAAACGTGATTCCCCTGTATCGTACCACACGTCAATAGCGTGGCGGCTGGCACAGTTGTACGCACCACCAGAAAAGGCCTTTACGTTCAGGAGCATGTGGTTGGGACCGTGCCAAGGACCGTTCTTCTCGCCCAGTGACATCGCCACCGCTGTGCGCGCAGTCGAGGTTCACAGGGCTCGAATATGCACGTAGCGCAGGTGCATCACATACAAGATTCCTAACAAACACGGTGTCTATAACACAACGCGAACCCTTTCGAAGTATAAACGTCTGTCTCAGATAAATGAAGCAAAACGCTCAGCGACAAGGAAGAACAGAGCAACTGCCCTGATGGTAGCGTACTGACCTCGTTGATACTGATCCACTGATTAAGCTTCTGGAATTTGGGCTGGAAAGCAAGCGCGCTGGCGTGGACACTGACTTCGAATGTCTGATAGCCGGTAGCATCTCCGGACGTAATCGCTGAAGCCACCACCGTCTGGAGCGACAGAAACACGGAAATGGGTGGCGTGGTTCACACTATAATTTTGAACAAGCTCTTGGCCACGCAGCCCATGGCGGCCATTACCTTTCTCCCTTTCACACGCCGCTAACACAGCACGAGATACCTTAATCGGGAAGCGGTTCGTAGTCGCAATCGCAGCACTTGGCACCCCGAAAAACACAAGGTACGACAATCGGGCAGCGCGCTGTAGCCGTCGGTGCCTGCGGCGTCGCACACAGCACGGTGTACGACAAGCGCGCACCAGCGCTACGCTAGTCCTGCGTTCGCTCGACGTCGTATTATACCCCCACGGGATAACGCATGCGATACGTTCGCTCACCATCCAACCCTGTGCAGTGAGTGCCTCGATGCTGAACTCGTCGTGCTCCTCGTCACCCATGTAGAACGCTGCGTGGTTTTGCAAGTGAGTCGAGAACATAGTCAAGGCGGGCGTTAAGAAATGGCTCAATAGCAATGCTGCAACTCTCATCACAATTAACCTTTCTAAACCGTGTATGATTGAGAGGAGATATTCTTGTTGAACACCGGGGTTACCAAAGGAACATACTTGCCCACGGACAGCACCACTGCTGTACCGTATCGCCCTCTCAGCCAGACAAAGGTGCTCACACATATCGGGTATCGATTTAACATGTCAAGCTAGCGATTGAGCTTTCATTACCCATGATACTTTCCACAATCAGCAGCGGGCCATTTCGCGAGGGCTCACCAATTTGAATTTGGCGGACGTAGCGGAAGTAGTTCAGGCCGAAAACCAGCTCACAATCTTCGGACTTGAAAAACCTGTCCCCCGCAGCTAGCGGACCACACGCCCATCGAGAGTCTATGTCTTCGTCCTGCGAGAGTTTATTGCGACCCGAAAAAAAGCGGGAAAACCCATGATTTTGGGGTAGTGACTCCTGACGTGTACATCGAGGGAACAGCGTTAACCCAACCAAGCGGCCTCGGTTCGGCAGTAAGGTAACGCCTGACGCTATATGGAAAGAGTGCATCGGCTCCCCGAACGAGTGACCACTTAATGTATATTCCCATGCCGTATATGCCGCACACGTCAGACACATCAATGTCTACAGTCGATCATTGAGATTATATCCTAACCTGCTGCTCTGATACGGGTGTACGGGATCAGTAGAGCCTAAGTACGGTTCAAGAAACACGTCGTGGACCATCCACATAATGCATACGGCTCTCACGTTGCAGCAGCATGATCCAAGAGATTCAACAAATCAGGCATATATCTGCCCGTGAGTATCTAATACATTGATCACGCAGTGGAAATCGATTGTGACATGTCCGATCTTTGGTTCGGTACCGCACACTTTATCGAGAGGAGTGGCCTTTTCAGGAGATTGGCACCTTGATGTAGTACGCTTGGCACCCCTGAAACAGGGCCGGAGAATCACACCCGCCATCGGCAGCCGTCCTGCTGTCGTAGGCGTATCCGTCGGCAAGAGGAAGAGGCCCAGTAGGCTTGAGCCACGCTTTTTCCTCGACAGGGCGCTTGGCAGCACTGTCGCCGACTTGAAATGCGACCTGAGCGAAACGTTAGCAGGGTCGCCTCGTCGGTAGACCCTTGGACTCGAGGCCCTTGCACGTGCTCTGCGCTAGCAGTATCACGTTTGTAATTGAACCAATTCTGCCCCGACGTCAGTGCCCTCCATGTTATGCTGCTGCTAAAGTTTCTCGTTAAATACCTTGGCTGTTGGATTTTTCACGGGGTTGATATGATTTTATTCTACGTTTCACATTGTTTCGGTGTTTGTACGGAGCTCTTCCCGAAAGGAGTATACGCAAATGCAGATGCACCTGTGAACGGTGCACGTAAGAGATACACCACGGTATCATTCGCCCTACACTACCCGTCAGCGTCGGGGCTATGTAGAGAGTGCCTACACCCGACGCTGAACACGCTTTGCTTTTGGCAAAAGGAAGGAAGGAAAGAAGGGGGGGAGGAAGGGAGGAAGGAAGGAATGAAGAAAGATTGAAAGGGAACACTGCTGCCTGGGTAGACCGGGCCCACGTGCTGACTACCCACCTCGTTGATGACGACACTTCCACCGCTAGGAGGTGCCACCTCGATCTTCACGTATCGTGCTACAGCGCGAATGCCGCCGAAGGTTTGTAAGCCGTCGCTGCCGACAGGGCGTCCGCCCGCCTCGATGCCGGTTCGTACAGAGGAAAAAATACCCGACTCGCCGGCCGTCATGACGCGTAGCTCTCCGCCGGCATCCGATGATTCGGAGAACGCTGCGTACAAGCGGGTAAGGGGGGTTACAAATAGGAAACACTAATCAGATTGATGTGGACGCGAGACGACGCCATGGCCAAACGAATGAGGGTAGAAAGCTCGCTGTTCCATTTGTGTACGGACTTGTGCCCGTTCGGGAAACAATGTGTTGTCGAGGGAATACATTTCAATGACAAAACATCAATTGTGCTTGTGACCGGATACTCCTGTTGACGTACAAGACCAATAGCATGGTGGTCTGCGTTAGGAAATTACTTGTGGCTACAACCCAAGCGTATCGTATCTCTCACCTATACGCAGCTGTTCGAGAGCTTCTGGGGCCTGTAGATCGTAGGTGATTTCGCACACCTCCCCCGACGTACACGTCCACGACGAGGAATCAGTGATATCTCCATCCTGCACACAACGCCGAATGGTAGCAGCGAAATATTCGGAGATGTTGCCACCGTCTCATTATCCTGCCTGAAACCAGTCTCGAGGCTCCATGCGATGCATTATGTCATGTATGTAGCCGGCATGGGTATTTATGGAGGCCGCCAGAATCCACAAATCGAAAATAGCCAGAAGGCAGAGTAACCTTGCACCAACAATGAACAAGTAATGTGTGACAATCCACAATTACAAGGATAGCCTCACCCACGTCCCTTACGATAACCACGATGGGCAGCCCATGACACGATCCATCCGCTGTGATGACAGCTGCTGACGTATGGTGTTCGGGTCGGCTCGCTGACGCTCATATGAATCCGTCGCGTGAGTACGCGGGACCAGGGACTCCGGGTGGAGGTTCGACATCATGGTCAAGGTTCCATCGTTACCAAGCTGCATGAATATCGCAGTTTACGGAGCGTCTGCGGGAGACACCACAATGGTTGCAACACTGTGTACACGGTGGTAGTGCCCCCCCCCCCTCCCCCCGCTGCACGTGCTTTCTCCGCGTCGACGTGCGTGAAATCAATCTTTGGGGAGTCGATCGGGGAGGCAGTCGCCAGATCTCAAACGTGGAAAGGTCCGAAAACCCCTCAACCATAACCCTAATCTTATATCTTCATCCTTCAACATCTGAGTGACACCAGGTCTGGCCAATGTTTCTGCCTCACCAGAGTGCCCATGGCCGAGGATGCGTCAGCGGTAGCCGTAGCTGTGATTGTGCTCCGTGTGATGGCGGATGTTCCAACAACCGGCACCTCATCCACGGTGACGAAGATCTCCACCTGCGTAGGCAATGGTGATGTTATCGTTTGAGCCAGTGTTCGGGGAGCGTAAACGTACGGGGGCGGATGCACCGGGACGTTCCAGTATTTGCTCACCGTAGGAGCCCTATGTCTCGCCCAAACAATTGAACTTGAGGAAAACGTGTACGTGGAACCAGGAGAAACGCCCTGTAGCTTGGGTCTGGTAGGATCAGGGCCGGCCGTTCAGGTCTGAAACACCAGTACTTGCAATAGAAGCGCCGTGTTAAGATAACCCGTACCAGAGTGTTCGCCGCTAGTACGGAATATTGAAACATGGATACAGTTTTTCGAACGTGATAATTTCCAAACAGGAGACACAGATCTCGAAGCTACAATAAGCAACCCCCCTCGCCGCTGATATGGACTCCCGCTTCCCCGCGAAGTAGACGCACGACAGAACGCCACAACAGAAACCATATGCCGTAGGCCCTGAGGCTCGTGTGGCCGAAGATCGCTCTCGCACGAAGTGTGCCAGCCCAAACTAAATCATAGGCCAAACCGTTTGGAAAATATCCTAGATGATAGATCAGTCTGACAACAAATACTGTCACACAACACACTTGTCACGACGACGATATTGAGCAAGTCCTTAGTTCAGGAGGCCGTCAGTTACAGAAACTTTGGCCCTACCGTGGGTCACTCCTATCGTATGACGAGTGTATTTTGGCGAGGGTTGTGCGAAGGGTGGTATGTCTGGCGCATACCTCGTACCAGCGGGGCCGAGGGGGGGAGAGACTGAAGGAAGACTTCCAACACGTGCACGTCGTGCTCACAAACTCGCGAGTACCGGCAGAACACGTCCTGTCTACTGTAGATATCCTCAGTGCTGCGAACTCAGGCATCGTTCCGATGCACGACCCAAGCGTCATAAGCACGCTACGGTATACTGGGGAGCACCTGAAAGATCTCGAGGCTCCTAACAAGGGACCCTCCATATTGCACGCAAAGGCACACAAAACGAAAGCGCGTATGCTCAAGAAGCCGAAGAGCAATTCCATAGTCAAGGTCAATGTACATTTCTTTAGACAAATGTACATAACCATATAGGATAGGTTCCTGCGTTGAAACTCCCAATCCGTCCCGACGGGTTTCGGTCAGGTTTCGGTCAAACCGTTCTACCTCGACAGTTGAGCTCTTTTGCCGTGTTTTGTTTTTTTATAAACCAATGCGCAAGAGTCAAAATGCGAATACCTCCAGTATTGCGAGGTAGCCTCCCGCTCCAAATGCGCCACACATAATCAGGTCATTGGTTTCGATGCCGTCGAGACCTTGAATTTCCTGAAACTCGGTTGACCCGGCGGTTCCTTCCCACTTCTCGACAACCGTCCCCCCGTCGTCTCGAACGGTGAGCGCGTTGGTGCTTTCAGGGTGGAGCGCTGTCGAGAGGGGAGTTCAACAGGGATGTGGTTTTGATTCTCCTTTGGTTGGTTGTGGAGGCAGTGACGTCCGCCCGTCCGATTTTACCATTTTTGAAAGGCAGCTATCTACATTTTGTGAGCAGGCGACTTCGAAGCAGTTTTGCGTATATTTTGGTTCCTGACTGGTACTGGGAGAGCACTCATTCCACCTATGAGACAATTGAGTCAAAGCAAGCAGCATGATTCTACTTGAGGCAGCGAGCACAGCATACCACTGCATGTCATCGTTGTGCCCGAGATGGATGACTGGATGAAATATTAGGCTAGAAGTTTACGTTTTACGGCTTATTCCTCGTAGGAAGGCCCATGAACGGTGCCACAGGCAACCCGCTGGACCTCCCAACGTGTGTGCACATGGTGACGCACCCTACCCCCGTGTCGACGGTAAAAACACGGTGTTACCCGATGGCGGAGTCAAACGTCCGTGGCGACGATGCGTTGTAGGATCTAGGACGCATGCGAGGTGTCATTTTAAAGAAAAGTCTGCTCACCGACTTTGACCGATGCAATCGGCGATGGCATCCCGCTTGACGTAGAGAGTCCGAAGGTCACGCAACAGGTACTCCCTGGAGACTCGTCATCATCCGAAGGCGGTCCCGACGGCTCGGTACAGCCGTACCTGGAGTCGAGCTCTAGAGAGCCATCCTGCAGACCGGGCAGTGAGTTGGACACGAACGTCAAAAGGGGCGGCAATTGATATGCGCATGGTACGGGAGGGGTACTCAGATGGGCTATCAGAGCCCCCTTGTTCTCATGAGGAGGTGATTTCCTTCACCAAAAAAGGGCGCTTTGATGACACCACGCAAATAAAGCGCAACAAAAAATGGAGTGACTTTGTAGTTGTACAGAAATATCAATGAGGCACGCAATCCGTGTTGCAAGGATGCTGGGATGTTCTTGAGTGCACTTAAGTTGTCTCGTCAATCGGACATGGCTAGGCTATAACGTGGGACACCGATCGTAGCCCGCGTTGTTACGGGCCTCGAATTCACACGAAAACCGACAGGACGCTCCCACAACATCGGGCGCGTCGACTTTTGCTTCCAACGTGAACGAAGTCTGAACGTCCGTATACGTGACACGAGTACGAGCGCTGTGAGAAGGCAAGTCCAGCGACCACGGGCAAACCAACGTTGCGCTTCTATTTTGTCGAGCGTACTGCAACGATCACAGCGGATGTTTTGTAGCCGCATACCCACCCTAGCCTGGGCAACGAGCGATGTTTCCGGGAGATGATTTGCTTGAACATCGTTTTCCTTGGCAAAACCTTCGACCGACAGCGTGTCAGCTCACTCACGTCAACCATCATGTTGTCAACTACCACCGGTTGCACTTGCTGATGCAAGCTAGGATGTAGGGATAGCCGCGTTTGGCCAAACTATTTGCGACTATCGGGCTCCTCAACCCCCCTTCCGTTTGAATGACTTTAGTGCTTACTTACCTACCAGGTAGGGAATACTCTTCTTCATCAGGTGGCACTTCTACGTTTTCTCACAAAAGTATTTTTGGTGGCCACTCTGTCCGTACACATGAAACACCGTTCGTGCGTTTGTTTTTTATACAAGCATTCCTCACATATAGGAGAAGGGTTGTAAGGAGCTCCGCACGTGTTGGTGTTGGTAATCATTACGTGCAACCTCTACGTAGCACGTGCGCGTGGAAGAATACTTCATTTGTTTGACGTGAGGTCGACACGGGGGACGAGGAGACGCAGGGGGGGGGGGGGCTCTCAAAAGCACGATTGTATGATTAGAATACACACCAACCAGAGAAAAACAGCTGACGACGACGAGCGCCACTGTAGCAAGGAAGAGCAGCGCCGACCCGATATGTGGGTCCCTACTGGAGAATCTCTGAAGCTCTCACGAAAAACATTAGTTTTGAGAAACGATAATATCTTGAGACAAATAAGCATTGAATATAGTCCATGGTCTACAATATGTACTGTACATACAACCCTGTTATATACCGGTAGAACACGAAATACGTCCAGTTCTAAAATGATGTCATGTACCATTTTGGCAGTAGACAGGCCACGTCAGACCTCAATATTTCGGGCAGAAAGCGTTTGCGCACCACCCCTATCGAGTACCACGCGTCGCGTATCAACAGCTCTAAGAGCGCGAGCCCAGACAAATGACGACTTTTCACCTGCACGGCTGGATAAAGAATCTGTGACTGTCCCGAACACACAAGCGAACAAACAAACATACTTAAATGGCGATTCACAACCGAACGATGTGCTTTGGAGGAAACGCCTCGGGAAGCAACTCCACTCGTGAAGAAGGGGAAGAGGAAATGAGGCGGGCAGGGAGGGAGGGAGGGAGGGAGGGAAGGAAGAAGGGAAGGAGGGAAAGAGGGAGGGACAAAGGGATGGATGGAGGGAGGGAGGGAGGGAGGGAGGGTGGGAAGGAAGGAGGGAGGGAGGGAGGGAGGGAGGGAGGGAAGGAAGGAAGGACACAGAGGAAAGAATGCGATGGAGAGAAGGTCATCATGAGGGACAAAGAAAAACGTTAACATCTCACTCTGGTCAACAACCCGACGCATTGCCCTGGGTTGGGGCAGTCTTGATCAAGGGGGTTCACACCACCGAGGAACGGATCGTCAAACTCTTGGCTGAATGGGAAGTCGTATTTTCCGAAAACCTGGTCATCTCCAATCCGCTGAACTTCTGACAATTCAACGGCGATGCCTGTGTTCCAACGAAAGCGAGGGAATACACCCGGAGGTGATGACAAGACAAGCGTGTTAGGGCAAGCACCCCGAACGATGACATGTCCTGCGATAGGAGTAGCAGCTGATTATTCTGAGGCTCCTCACTTTTGGAGCTCTACGCCTTAGCCACAAAAACGGATGTTAAGAAAAACAAACTTCGAAAGGTGGAACCTGATACACAATCCCAAAGCGCCTCCTTACAGATACTAACATATCACGAACCGTACTGGAAAACACTATTACGGGGGGCCATAGTATATAAGGCCAACTATTGTTAGTAAAAATAGGTAAATATATAGGTTTTGGTGTGTATCGTAGGTCCTATTTACTATGGTCCCCCGCAATAGTATCATTTCAACGATAAGGTGTGAGGGTGCTCAGTCAGTCAGAAATATTTCCGCGAATAAGTGCCCACCCCTATCGTATAGTATCCTGCGCAATCAACAGCGCGCGTCAGGGCTAACACTGGCTACATCCTGTATGCTCTGGGGTACCCAACGCAGAGCATTAGGGACAATATCCGGTAGTATCTAACATGCGTACCAAGCCAGGTCTGTACCAGAGAATTCGCGATAGTCATGTGTTACTCTTCGTACACGACCGATAACTACGAATCACCTAGGCATGTGTACCTTCTTTCTCCGTGGGTTTTCGTTGTCAACTGTTAGAATGACTCCAAACCCTTCACAGAAACAGGTGCGTATTCAAACACGCACGACGCACGTTTCTGCAACTCATACAGCGTAAAACTCATTACCGCCAGCGGCGTAACCCTCGCGGGGGAAACCTCATTTGTCAATTCATGAATGTCTCGTAGGCTGTTGGGAAGCCGAAAAGGTCGTCTGGCGTCGGTATCCCCAGCCAGAACAAAGCATTCTCGAGAATGTAACACAGTGCGTGCATATACTTGGACGCAAGTGTCCACTGTTGTTGGAGGGGGAGCTACATGCCATGGGGCTTTCACTGAGCCCACGCAAGTTACGGTTCGTGTTGTCGAGACCAGAAATAGGAACGAGGTTGTTGTTTGAGGCGGCCAAAGGCGTACAACTTGAATCGTTTGCAACATTAACACCCACCCTACACATTTTACACCGGGTGGGGAGTGGTACGGCATATGTACAAGTAGCATCTTCAACAAATGAAACATGTTCGACTGACGGGGCTCCGCAAGGACACTCAGGAGCTCCCCTACAAGGCATGCCATACAGGACAGACACCTTATCGTAGGAATACCATCTATGGTCAAAACGCGTTTATGGCTGATGGGAGCTCGTTAAGGGCCCTGAGGAAGCATGCACCCACTACGGCATGCCTTGTTGAAACGACGTGAATTCCCTGCATACCTACGTAGGCCATGAAACTACTGTTGGTCAAGTTGCCCCTCCTTCAAATATTGTCAAGGTCTGGGTTTGAGTGAGGCAAAGAACTCCTTCGGCGATGAGTCTCAGGAAATTCAGGGGGTACCACTCCCGTAAATGGAAGGAAACAAAAACCTTTGTTGCAGGCCAGCCATATATGTCCCACATTCGTAGCGGACAGAGCAAGAGGTTCCCCGCGCTTCAGTCTTGACTATTCGGCGTTCTTGCTGATGGGTCAGAACCAAGATATCTGGTAGGCTCGAACGAATTACACTCTACATTGGGCAGCGTGGCGAGCAAAGACGTTCAACTCCTTCTTTCTGAGGTGGACCAGCGGACTAGACTAGCACGGGAAACGTTCTATGACAGAGGTTCATCCTAGATTTTCTGAGGCTCCTCGCTTGACCTTAAGGAGCTCCATACCTCACCCGAAAACTGACTTCAGCACAACTCAAATTTGCATCCCGATGAATAATCCCATAGCTCAAGTATACGAAAACGTCGTTTTTCGAAACAAGATTAACATTCCGACGATTTTCGGTTGAGGAGCCCCGTCGTTCAGAAAACAGTATAGCAGAAATGTGCTACCTCTGTCGTAGAACGCGTCACGGTAGTCTCATAACCATGCGTTAAAATAGCATGCATGAGCTACAGTGAGTACTTTACCCTTTTGGGAAAAAAATGTTCAAGCTAATGGTTGTATAATTCCACCCACTCACACCAACAGTAATATATACCGGCATACATTACAGCCAACCTCACCGTAAAGTGACACATACCTGGCAGCACTGTCGTTACTTAGGCATCTTCGGCTCATTCTACCGTACCTGCATCCATTCGCACATTGTTTTGGGTCGACAGTTCTCCTCGGCTGACGTGCCCCATCGGTCAGAAATCGGTTGGCCCCAAGGAAATTCTACCCGTCTAGTCTATCTCAGTGCGTCACAGGCTATGATAAGCGAGAAGAAACCCGCTGTCCAAGTGTATTGCGCGGAGCTCTTAGCCAGCACCAGTCATTACCTTTCAAACCCACGAAATGAACTATCGTTTCAATTCGGGAGTTTTCGCGAGACCAACCATGCACCGATGGCTCAACATTACGTTTGGTGTGCGGCCGGACCGTGACCAAGCAGGGCCAATAGACGAGGGCGTTAACACGACTTTCGGAAACCGACGACCTCCCCGCAACAGAATATTTTCATATATATATGGAGTACAAGTATCAACTTTGTATCGTCTATAATAGGTGCTAATTTACCTGAGATGCCCGGCAGTGGCAGAAGCGGCAGCAGCAACCAACCGGCCGCAAGCGGGGATGAAGAGAGGCTCATTTCCCTGTGTGTGTGTGTGTACGCACCAATCCAGGAGATTACGAGGTAAATACAAGATCAAACCATTTGTCAGCTGTCGAAGGTCTCCGAGGATGTGTCATCAACTTTGAGTCGCTGCTCGTTCTCTGCTCTGGACTAAACGCGCGACAAAAGCACGGAACGTGCGTCCGAAAATAAATGGTGTCCTTCGGTAGCCGCGCCAAAACTTAGGGTAGCAATGCATGGAAAAATATCCGTCACGGCTGCGGTCTTTTGCCTTTCGGCAACCGAGCCAAACGCCCTTCGGTGTGAACTCCCGAAATCAGGAGACAGATGGTATATGAGATTGCCGGGAAAAATTCGTACGCGAGGGGGGCGTGTTCTTGTTTTGCCGACACCTCGCGTCGACTTATCGAACTCCGACCTACCGACAGTGGGCGTGTACCAGACACGGCCCTCCCCTCCAAACGCCGTACATCCGACTATAAAACCTGTTGTAGTCAAAAAGGTAACGAGACTGAAGCAAACGAGGCCGTGACTCGTGCAATAATCTGCGGCAGTAACTACTGTACAATGTACGAGGCAGTAGCAGATGGTGCCCGTGGCTCTGCTCTGCTCCTTCACACAGGGATGCATGGATGCTATAGTTTCTTGCACTCGTTGCTCCATATTGCTCGCCGGAGGCCTTCTGAGCGAAGGGGCGAGATGATCCTCATCCCGGAAAGGCGATAACGCCTGTCAAGTGTGACGAGGGGACACTAGCCACAAATCGTAACGCCGAAACAGGGAAAAGGGGATACCATACCAATAAATACGTACACTGAGTGCCGAGCGCCCCCTGTTATCACGTTGGCACATTTTACTCGGTCATCACGACTCGCTGGCCGGATCTTAGTGCAGATCCATCTCCTTCTCAACGGACACATCACCCTGCACCACAAACTGTACGCGCCCCTCTTTGCCCTTTCGGACGTCCCCGAAGGCAATCAACCAGGGAAACAACAACGAATAGCCGCGCCCCTAGTATGGCATTGACACCTATCCGACCCTGCCTACATTGTTAGACGCTACATGTCATAGGTACTGTATGCCACTGCTGCTGTCGGAAGATATAGCAGAAATTCGGCACCCACAAAATGGATCATGGAATGCCTGGCTGGGCCAAATAATCGTACAGAACACGGTCATGCGGCGCACACTCAAGCAACACATCTAAACACTACCGGTGCATATGTCGTAAGAGGAAACTACGGCTGTGTTCGCCTCTTTGGTACCAACAGTCCACACATACAGCGAGCGCAAAACTGGGTGGGGAAAATGTTTTCGAGCCCGCTCGAGTGGCTAGGTCTACGATATTTTGATTAGCGTGAGCCATTGGGTACGAACACACCATTTCACTACGTCTAATTGTATAGCAGGGATGTCGACAGGTTCTTTGAATATATTTAGATAGGATTTGGTATTTGGGATAGAGTGCATCTTGGGATAGCGGTGGAGAGGACCGGGATCAACAGAGTGTACGGCAGAGCCTTGACTATAGCTGCGCTCGTCAGGAATAAGAGCGAAAAGCCCGAGGTGACGACGGTCGTACATGTTAAACACCCTCGGAGCCCGTATGCTGTGCGCAGATTTGGAGCTGTGTGTCGGATTGAAATACGTGGTTCCATTCATTTTTTCGACGTCCCACACGCCGGCATGGACGCCATCCTCATACATATGTATCTGCAGCTGCAACACCATCACCAGCATTTGTAGTACAAAGTGGCGTTATAGCACATACTTGTGTTGTAGTGCACCCCTACGATCCCTCGAGTGTCCAGCACTGCTGTATACTGCTGTAAGCGTTCGGCACACTCTGCACGTATGTGGAGTTAGGGTTGGGGTTGCGTTCTGCGATTGCAGTATTCCCAGCCTCTGTGTCTACACCGCCACGTGTGCGTGTGATGGTAACTTCACTGCTGATCTGCTGCTTGTAGTGAACCAGAGACTCACAAATGCGGAGTGGAACCCCGTAATTTCAGGCGCTCGGCGAATACACTCAATTTTGTACACGGCTGCATGACGGCTGTACCTAGAATACAATCGGTAGTAAACCTGCGCGTCATACCATACATACGTTTCATAGTTCGTCGGGGCGGACAGAAAAACAAAAAAAAGTGTAGATTATCCGCCAGTTGGCCTTAAAATACTATTATATTCCCTAGGTTTTAACATACATACCTGGCATACCGGTAGTCTCTCCTTGTTTTTTGGGGGTAATACGGGGGTCCATCGTACGGGGGTCCATAGTTAATAGGACCTACGGTATACATAAAAACCTATATATTTACCTATTTTTACTAACAAAATTTGGTCCCGTTAACTATGGACCCCCGTAATAGTAGAGATAAGCGTATTCTGAACAAAATGGACGATTCGACGTTTCTCGCCGTTCTCACGCGTACAAATTTCCATAGGAATTGTGTTAACCCTTTTAAGGCATACTGCAGTCCCGTTTTGGGGGACGAACTACTTACTGTAGTATTTGAAATTACGGGGGTACATAGTTAACAGGACCTACGGTATACTTAAAAACATTTATAGTTACCTATTTTTACTAACAAAATTTTGTCCCGTTAACTATGGATCCCCGTAATATGTTCCCGAAACGGGACTGCAGTCCTAAAATTAATACCTCTATATCTAAAAAATGCTTCCGAAGCCATGCGTTTGCGTACGACTGCTCGTTTCGAGCGTCCCTCGACAGGTTCGCAGACCACGCCTTTACGGCGAGTCTTGCTCGGTTAACCCCATCGGGTTTCCGTTTCTCCCATCACACGAATAGTAGCAAATGTTTGAGATGATGATGTTCGAGTGTTACTATTAATAGTATTGATTGAAGACCTCCCAGTACCGTACGTCCTCCTTTCATACTTGAGGATAGGAGGTGTCGTCCGAAGTCCTTTGATACTGCTGCAGGATAGGAGAGAATTGCGCCTGCTATGCAGAGTGCCGTGTCCGGCACGCTTTCCATGCCCTCGCACCCTAGTATCGAACAGCAGTATGTACGTCGTATTATTCTCTCTAGTCGCCCCATGTGATATATCTTTGCAACAGCAATAAATACCACTCTGACCCAAGATATAAGGACGGTTTGTATTGAATAATTTTATTCTAACGGTACCTATATTTCGGGTCAGAGTGGTACAACAGTATAACGTAGTGACGTCGTTTTACGCCCAGTTGGCAATTATGGTAACGTGGTAACATATTGTGTTATTAACGTTTTACAACAGTGTACAGTCAGATCGTCGATGCGACTATTAATAACAAGCTATTAACAGCACTCCCCGACATTTTCGAAACATCCTATCATACATAGTGTTACATCATGACTAGGTCCGGAGGTAACTTGCCTAACTTACGCCTGCCTAATGTTACGTTTTCCGACCTGGAAGAAAAAAAGGGAAGGCTCGACAAAACGTCCGAGCAAAACATCAGGTTAGTGCTGCAATGGAATATACATCCATCCCCGATGGTCCCCCCCAGGCATGTACATTATTGAATGCCATGGTATGCCGTGGGTGGTACCATGGCCATGCCATGCAAAAGCCATGTAGTGTAGAACCCAGCGATAATCGCTACCAGGTATTTCTTAACGTTAATATATGTTGTAGGGCGTTTAGCCTACGTATAAAGTCCGGCGTCCCCGGTGGCTTGGTAGGTGGTCCGCGTGCCTATCAAGATCAATTTCGTGGGTTCAAGTCTCACCGAGTGCATGCTCGTAGGGGCTTTTTCTTGCATAAAAGGGATTGATTAGCGGAAAGCGCGAGAGCGTGAGTTAGCTACATTCGATGAAAATCGACGAGCAGTGGGAATGCTGAACCCTATGCGCGACAAAAAATAAAGGCAAGTACCGGGGGGGGAGAAGGGACGACACCTGTGACCACGGCTTGTCCAGAAGATCGTCGAGGGTAAAACCTCCTACGAGTGGGCTGGAAAGTACAAGTGATGAAAAAAAAAAAAAAAAAATATATATATATATATATATATAGCACTTCTACAACCCTAAACCCCCAACACAGTTTTGAGGGTGCTATCATACGCCTAGACCTCCCTGCATTATATCATGTTAGCAAGACAACGATTGGTGGATTGTGATCACAAAGCAGTGAGTGCATGTTCTTGTAGGTTGGTAACTTACGGGTCTGGACAAGTCCTTACACTGCGCTACAACGACGTACGTATGTATCGAACCAGAACCGCCAAGACAGGGAAGAAACGCAACGTTGATAGGCTATACGACGTTCGTTGATAATGAAACAATGTGCTCGGTTACCGCGATACGCTCTTGACCCTCCCCTGCTAACACTACGTTAGGACTTTGCCATCCCGCTATGGAAGAAGCGTTTTACCGTAGAGGTATCACATTTGGGGAAACAACGTCCTGGGCCACCACGGCGTCCTTACCGGGCGTCAGTCGAAGGATGATCAGCACGTCACTTACTATGCTCTACCTGGTACAGTTGTTGGGCACAACGCGTAGGTACACGAACGAGATACGTGTAGCATCAGTCGTGTTCATATGTTCGACTCCGTTCATTTCCGCATTGTTGTGCCTTGGGGGGACATTGGAGCCTTAGAAAAGTTAGGGTAAACCTCTACGGTAGTACCGTAGAATGTATCTATGTCCGGCCCCATAAAGTAGATAAGCGTTATCCGACAAGTGTTGCGTTGTCCGAGATGTGACATAATACCTGGTGCACTTGACAGCTAGTATAGCCGGCGTCCCCGGTGGGTTGATAGGTGGTCCGCGAGCCTATCAAGATCAATTTCGTGAGTTCGAGTCTCATCGAGTGCATGCTCGTAGGGACTTTTTCTTGCGTAAAATTAATTAGCGGAAAGCGCGAGAGAGCGTGAGTTAGCTGTACATTCGATTAAATCGACGAGCAGTGGGAATGCTGAACCCTATGCGCGATAAAAACTAAAGGCACGTACGGGGGGGGGAGAAGGGACGACACCTGTGACCACGGCTTGTCCAGAAGATCGTCGAGGGTAAAACCTCCTACGAGTGGGCTGGAAAGTAAAAGTGATGATTAAAAATATATATATATGTATACGTATATTTGTCAAATTTTCGTACTTTTGCCAACTTTTCTCTTCGCACGAGCACTTTTAGGCAAAACAGTAAGAACACGGACACGGGAAGCCCTGCCGGGCACATTGGTCTAGGTCTCGGCGCGATCCGTGCACTCTGAAGCGCGTGGCAGGCGCTTAAAGTTTTTTTCCGGCGGGAGTGGATAAGAGACGATTTCCCTGGTTTCGGTAAAGAGGCCTTATTTTGTACGTACGTATATCGGTACATTGTCATGCTCTCTGTTTTCTCCCCCCGGCTCTCGTGAGAGCTGTCAGCACACACAGCTCAAGCATATACCAGGAACACAACAGGCAACATGCACAGATCCCATCGTTCTAACGCTGCCGCCCACACGCCGTGCGTGTTCGACACGCCCATATGCGCAGTGTTGCTGTGGTTGGTTGTGTCTGTCGGAGCCCGTCGTCCGCATTCCATCGTCTGCCATATATTTTTTTATCCGTATGTACCCAGGATGACGTATAAAAATATCCCATAAATACATTTTTTTTGGGTTGTTGCACGGAGCACGGACCACCGCCTAGAGAACAATACCCACAGCAGTGCACAGAGCGTGCTTACCTCCAGCTTCCTACATCACCACAACCAACCCTGCTGCCCAGCAGCAGCCTGTGTCCTACATTGCTGATCGATAGATCCTAGAGCCAGCTGAAAGGGGATCAGTACACGTACGTTCCTCGCGTTGCATTTTACAGCAGTACTGCTGAATATGCAGTCGTACCTGTACAAGCTACTCTACTGCTGTAGGAGATCGTGCAAAGTGTTTTAGATTGCGTAAAAAACACGACATGCCAGTTGTACGAGCGCTGTTGTTCTAGCGTATAGGTTTAAACTGCACTTGCTGGATAACATTTTCGTTTCCGAGGTTCGACTCGCACCATCCTTTTGACTATTTTTGTACCAGAACTACAACAGAGTACTACAGTAATAATAATACATTCTTCCACACCTTGCTTTTCTGAACGTATACTCGTAATATGATAGAGTACATACATGTCACTTGTGTGTTTTAGCCCAAATTAAAGAGTTTGGGCGGCGCGCTTGGGTGCGGCGTGCGTTCATACCTCAACATTTCACAGCTACTCCGAATACTTGGGAGTACAGCAAAGTATGTTCGAGAAAGTACTGCTGCTATTACCGTAGGTACTTCGTACACTCGCAGTATTTCGGGGTTTTTGTACTTGAGATACTGCGAGTACTCGCAGTATTTTGAGGTTCTGTAGATACTACTGCGTATACTTTCTTCGGGCTCGCACTAATGCGGGGTTCGCTAATGCTGCTGGCATGGATACCGCCTGTTGTGCTTCAAGTATCTCGGGGTTATGTACCGCGGGTACTACAAGTATACCAGTAAGTACTAGTCTATAGCAGTATTTCGTCGATTGGTAGTACAGCCGACGTCCCCGGTGGCTTGATAGGTGGTCCGCGAGCCTATCAAGATCAGTTTCGTGAGTTCGAGTCTCACCGAGTGCATGCTCATGCATAGGGACTTTTTCTTGCATAAAATTGATTAGCAGAAAGCGCGAGAGCGTGAGTTAGCTGTACATTCGATGAAAATCGACGAGCAGTGGGAATGCTGAACCCTATGCGCGATAAAAACTAAAGGCACGTACCGGGGGGGAGAAGGGACGACACCTGTGACCACGGTTGTCCAGAAGATCGTTGAGGGTAAAACCTCCTGCGAGTGGGCTGGAAAGTAAAAAGTGATGATGATGAAAAAAAAAAAAAAAAAAAAAAAAAAAAAAAAAAAGTGTTCGTGCTGCTGCTTCTTCTGCGAGACTCAGTACTCGCAGTAATGAAATACCCTCAATATATGCCCAGTACACTTACTACTTTCGCTGGAGACAACTTGAGCACTCAAAGCAGTCTGCCAGTATTTCGATATAATATTATGCATGACTGCGAATGCTCTCAGTATCTCGAGGTTCTGTATACTGTGCGCATATATTGCCTTTACCCCAAGTGTTTATTATGTCGTGTTTCGATACTACTACTTTAAGCAACCTGTATTCTCGGGGTTCGGTACTGCTGACACTCATTACTCTCAGTATTTGGGCCTTCTCAGTACTCGCAGTATAGTTTTGCCGCCTGTATTCCAATACTCTCAGTACTCGGACTAGGATTTGTTCTCGAGCATTTAAATGTGAACCCTTGATATTATACCCTGAGCACCAAGAAACATTTATTTTGGGGGAACATATATATATTGTAGTACCAGTATGTATGTAAGTATGTATGTGCTGCACACCTTTTATTACTCAGCCGGTCACAAAGTATTATGGCGCAACCTCGACCTCGCGCAACGTTTATGTACTTACGAATTAATCGCCGCGAGTCAGCTGGATCAATATACCTCAACTTACCGATATACCCTATTATATATTATTATTGCAGTAATTAATGATCCCACACTAATTCCGCGATCAGCAGTATAATACAGTCTGTCCTCAAAATATGCTGTGTGTGTTCTTCACGTTAAAATGATGGGTGGGTGCAGGTGCTACTTCTAAAAAAGTGTGCAAGGTTTCATACGAGTATAATTATTTCGCTCTTGCGCCACTCCCCTATTAATACGGCACCTCCCGGAGGGGAACCTTGTATATATGTATATATATACCTGGTATGTGCCTGGTATGCTCAAGGTCGATATCACGAGATGCCGACACAAGCGGAAGCATTTTTTTTTTATAATCATCACTTTTACTTCCCAGCCTAACTCGTAGGACGTTTTACCCTCAGCGGTCTTCTCGACAAGCCGTGGTCACAGGTGTCGTCCCTTCTCCCTCCCGGTACGTGCCTTTATTTTTTGTCGCGCATAGGGTTCAGCATTCCGTCTGCTCGTCCATTTTCATCGAATGTAGCTTACTCACGCTCTCGCGCTTTCCCCTTGCTTATCAATTTTTTATGCAAGAAAAAGTCCCTACGAGCGTGCACTCGGTGAGACTTGAACTCACGAAATTGATCTTGAAAGGCACGCGGATCACCTACCAAGCCACCGGGGAAACATACAAATACGTGGCGCGTCATGTACTGTTAATAATACTGCTTACCGCTACTACCAGCCGTTTCGATGAACTTCATCGATACCCTCCTGTTATGGTTTCGATGAACTTGGTTGGTCCTCCTGTGGTATGAATACGTACGTATACTCTCCAAAAACACGTATTAATAGCTGGTATGCCGGCGTCCCCGGTGGCTTGGTAGGTGGTCCGCGTGCCTGTCAAGATCAATTTCGTGGGTTCGAGTCTCACCGAGTGCATGCTCGTAGGGACTGTTTCTTGCATTAAAGAGATTGATTAGCGGAAAGCGCGAGAGCGTGAGTTAGCTACATTCGATGAAAAATCGACGAGCAGTGGGAATGCTGAACCCTATGCGCGATAAAAATAAAGGCACGTACCGGGGGGGAGAAGGGAAGACACCTGTGACCACGGCTTGTCCAGAAAGGTCGTCGAGGGTAACACCTCTTACGAATTAGGCTGGAAAGTGAAAGTGATGAGTAAAAAATATATCTGCGGATTAAAATGTGATACGACGTGGCGTGCGTTCCAAAACCAAATTCATCTCTGTTTGGCGACCTGGACCTGTGTTTTCAGTTGTTCCTTGACATCATCAGTCAGTAGAGCAGTACGAAGGAGAGTGCATGTTAATAGCACCAGCCAGCAGCGTAGCAGCACAGCAGCAAAGCAGCACACACATGCAGAAGCCCACGTCTGGCCGATCAAGAGAGCGCGAAGCTAAAACCATCACACCCCATCCTGCCGCACCGCCAAAGCCAGCTATACGTATGCGCTTCATGCCCTATGTCGCTGAGTATACCGTCTGTATAGTCGCCTGGCCCCTTGTTCTAAAAATAGAGCTTCATATCAATGTGTGTGTGTGTTCTTCACATTAAATGTACCTACCTACTTCGTTTTGTTTTTAATCTCTTTATTATTTATTACACGTGAACGTTTTCTACTTTTCTCTCTCCCGCCCATTATTTTGAAGTGGAAATTCAGATCCGGGGTAACATGCGTACGAGTATATTCATACTGGTATATAGCATGCTGTTCTCCTCCCTCCCCACATTTTGGTCGCTGGCGTATGTACCAGGTATGTATGTTGTGTCGGCCGCACCTAGTGCCTTTTTTTTTCGTTGCTTCTCTTTCTTTATGGTGTATTTTGGTTGCTGGCGTATGTATGTATGTTGTGTCGGCCGCACCTAGTGCGAAGGCATGGTATTACGTAGGCTATTAATGCATTACGGTGTGTTATCTCTGTGTCGTAGTCTGTGACCACAGAGCTCGTATCTTTCTAGGGTGAAGAATCAGCACGGACACTGGGCTTGCTGGATGTCGACGAGTAGAAGAACGGTTTAATGTGAAGAACACACACACACACAGTCAGTGCCGCCCGGTGGCTTGGTAGGTGGTCCGCGTGCCTGTCAAGATCAATTTCGTGGGTTCAAGTCCCACCGAGTGCATGCTCACAGGGACTTTTTCTTGCATAAAAAATTGATTAGCGGAAAGCGCGAAAGCGTGAGTTGGCTACATTCGATGAAAATCGACGAGCAGTGGGAATGCTGAACCCTATGCGCGACAAAAATAAAAGGCACGTACCAGGGGGGAGAAGGGACGACACCTGTGACCACGGCTTGTCCAGAAGATCGTCGAGGGTAAAACCTCCTACGAGTGGGCTGGGAAGTAAAAGTGATAAATAAAAAAAAATAAAAAAAAAAAAAAGTGCGAAGGCATGGTATTGCGTAGGCTATTATTACGGGGGTCCATAGTTAACGGGACCAAATTTTGTTGGTAAAAATAGGCAAATATATAGGTTTTCATGTACACCATAGGTCCTATTAACTATGGACCCCCGTAATAATGCATTACGGTGTATTATCTCTGTGTCGTAGTCTGTGACCACAGAGCTCGTATCTTTCTAGGGTGAAGAATCAGCACGGACACTGGGCTTGTTGGATGTCGACGAGTAGAAGAACGGTTTAATGTGAAGAACACACACACACACTCCGGTTCGTGCCTCGATTTTTTTTGTTTTGTTTGCTAGACGCCTTGAGCTACTGGTTCCCTCGTCGACGCGAGTTGCATTGTGCCGACCCATGCTGCTCTCCTCCCTCCCCACTCCGGTTCGTGCCTCGATTTTTTATTTTTTGTTTGCCAGACGCCGTGAGCTACTTGTTCCCTCGTCGACGCGAGTTGCATTGTGCCGACCCAAGTCAGGCGCTCTCAGCGCAGTAGTTGTGTGTAATTTCACATTTTGCAATTAAATTCAATCGCACCATCCGAACGCGAGGACCATCGCAAGAGCAAGTTGCACTCGAGCGCAACCACTGCTGTTTATTAATAGGTCATCGGGGACGAGGTGGCTCTGCGAGCACATATATATCAGTGCACAGCAGCACTGTTACTACTGCTGTTGTAGCAACAACAACTATAACTGGTATACTACTGCTGTTGTAGCAACAACAACTATAATAATAGTAGTGCAGAGTCTCACCCGTGGTGTAATCTGGAACAGTTACCGCGGTGCTGACTTGATCTGGGACACAATCGTTGGACGACGCGCTGATATGTAGAGCGATCGACCCGCGACCGGATTCGTCTTTGTTTTCGGCGTCCTGCTCCTCGCACGTAGGATGCCTGGCCGTGGTGAGTAACACTTACAGCAGTACAGCCTGCTCCAAAGAAAAAGAGAGAGTCCCGCCCTTCACTTCCTTGTCATGGAGAATTGATTAGACCCTGCGAATTCCAATGCCTGCAGTGCTTAGGATATTCACCCCCGGCAAGATAATAATGTACAATACCAACAACGCCCCAACGCAGAACATCCAACAAAGTACGTACTGCTGTACGGTTACGATTGCAAATTGTTTTCTTCCAACACAGACCAACGGGGTAATTTGTAAACTGTTCGATTTTGCTCAGAACCCATCGCCGATCTCGCGCGTCCAACAAACACTAAAACCAGCAGATAGATATAAAATTTATGTCAACATTGAAAACATTATTACCAAAGGCTTATCACGGTAATTTCGGCGGGACGGTAACGGCGGTAACGGCGGGACGGGACGGTAAAACCGCCGTCATAGTGGTCCCGCCGTCCCGTCCCGTCCCGTCCCGCCGACAAAATCCCTGACCATCGTCACTTACCGTCCGGTCCCGCCTATAAAATCTCTCCCGTTGGAAATAACCGTCCCGTCCCGCCGTGACACAGAAATATTACCGTCCCGCCCCGCCGTGGCACCGAAAAATTACCGTCCCGTCCCGCCGTGACACCGACAAATTACCGTCCCGTCCCGCCGTGACAACGAAAAAATACCAAGGCTTATCACCGTAATTTCGACGGGACGGTAACGGCGGTAACGGCGGGACGACACGGGACTACACGGGACGGAACGGTAAACCCGCCGTTAAAATGGTCCCGCCGTCCCGTCCCGCCGACAAAATCCCTGACCGTCGTCACTTACCGTCCCGTCCCGCCTACAAAATCTCTCGCCTTGGAAATTACCGTCCCGTCCCGCCGTGACACAGAAAAATTACCGTCCCGTCCAACCGTGGCACCGAAAAATTACCGTCCCGTCCCGCCGAGACACCGAAAAAATACCGTCCCGTCCCGCCGATAAAATCTCTCCCGTCGAAAATTATCGTTCCGTCCCGTCGTGGCACCGCCTCCGGCGGACATAACTTGCCTCTTCCCCTACAAGAAGCATTCGTGGTCGTCTGTTCCCATCCATTTCCACCACGAATTACGAAATTAGTCAAGGAAATTTCGAGGTGTACCAAACTATCGGTTCTTGTGGCGATGAGTTAAAGTGAGAACAACAACCTGGACTACGTTGATCCTGGGAATCTTCTGCTGGACCAGGTGTTGTTGTATTCACTTGTACTACGGGTCCTCGTGGTAATAATGACGCGACCCCAAAACTGATGAAAAAGGGCCTTTTGCGCCGGTTTTCGCCTCCATTATTATCGTTATCGTTATCGTTTTCGTTATCGTTATATCGACTTTTTTCTGGATTATCGTTACGATAACGATATCGTTGTCTTTATCGTTATCGAAGTTATTTTGGCCTTATCGTACCGAAACGTTCATGGTTTCGATATCCAACACTACTCTGTGTGTGTGTGTGTTCTTCACATTACACCGTTCTTCTACTCGTCGACATCCAGCAAGCCCAGTGTCCGTGCTGATTCTTCACCCTAGAAAGATACGAGCTCTGTGGTCACAGACTACGACACAGAGATAACACACCGTAATGCATTAATAGCCTACGCAATACCATGCCTTCGCACTAGGTGCGGCCGACACAACATACATACATACGCCAGCAACCAAAATACACCATAAAGAAAGAGAAGCAACGAAAAAACCAAACCGAAAAAGAACAAGAAAAAGAAAAAGAAAAGGAGAAGAATCCCAAATAAATAAATAAAATGGGAAGCCAAAGCTCAGACACATACATACTTACCCCGAGCACGAGCCAATAGGGACGTGCAAGGGGAAAGATACGAGAAGGAAAAAGGGGACTATGCATCCCGGTGAACACTTAACTAAGTAAAAAGAGCAATAGTGAGTGGGCCAAAATACGCTCGTCACCCACCCACTATGTAGTACTTCTTTCATAAGGATAAGAAGGGAAAAATCAAAATGCATACCGAACGGCCGCAGCAGTTGGCGGTACGAGTAGCAAAGAAACGTCCAACCTATTAGTCGGCCTGGTACCTTGCTACCCTATCTGCGGTCTCTCTGCTACTCTCTTCTACCGCAGTTTCCCTTCTACTCCTCCTGTTCCCCCCCCTGCCCCCATACACTTGTACGGTGTTCCTTCTACCCCTCCTGCTGTTACCCCTCCCCCCATTCCCTCTAACACTACCTGCAGCGGATGCACGGCGCTGTCTACTCAGCTTTGCCTCAGCCTCGTGCCACCTGCCCATGAACTGTTCAGCTGCTTCGAGGATTCCCCGGTACCACTATCCCGTCTGTTTTGCTGCAGTGGGCCACAGTGCGGTCCCAACTCCAAAGACTAAGGGGGAGTCTTCCGTTGATCCCTCGGTGGCATTGAACACTATATGGTCCTCAGCAATGGCCCTAGGCCAAGTCTTGGGCTGCCCGCCTGGTTTCGGGCTCCCCCCACCAGCGATCGTCCCGAACATCAACCGACTGGGCAATCGCCCCTCGTGTTGCCGCACCACAGCCCCGGCAAAGAAGAGTCGCCGTTTACGGATGGTCGTTTCGATAATTTCGCATCGTGTTATCCTGAGCGCCTTCGCATACGAGAGGGTGGTGTGGTCGGTGCGTAGTCGGCGCTGGAAACCAATGACTCGCAGAAGGACTTCGTGGTTGGCTGATCGAAGCTTGTGGCGAAGTGGTCCGCATTGAGGGTCCACGTCACGCAACCGTACAGCAAGGTCTCAATCACCTCGGCCTTCAGCATCCGGGCTTTCAGACTAAGCGGTGCGTTCGTCCAATCGTACAGTTCCGGACCATACCGTTTGAGGCATGCCCGCATCAGACGGATTCGTCGCTCGATTTCGAAGGAGAGGTCAGCGTTCTCGTGGATAATGCCTCACCTTGCCTGCGTGAGCAACAAGCGAAATACCTCTGTAGTTGTTGCAATCAGTTCTATCCTTCTTTTTATGAAGGGTTTTTATGATCGCATCTTTCCATTCTGTACGTACATTTTACATATATTTAAGGGCCTTCGTATGATACAATTACCTGTGGCACCTGGTATTATCAGGCTCATTCATTCGTATCGGAGAGCCCAGAATTTCCAAAGTTTGGAATTTATTGGAGATTTGTATCAAGTTATAGAAGCGTTCTGTCACCCACTGCTGTTCCAGTTTCGTGAAATTCTTCAGAAACAAAAAAATCAGTTGAATTTCACATACATATTTGGAAGTAAAATCAGGAAAGTTTTAAAGTTGCTAGACTGAAACATTGCGCGAAAAAAATATGGAATTTTTTAATAGAAAGAAAGCAGCTCTCAGTTATACGTACGTCTTTGAGTAGGTTTTGCAATCTGGGAGGTAGGAGTGTTATTGACTTGAAAATTGCGTAGCGCGGTCTGCACTTCGAAATCGTCGTCCGCAATTGAGAAATTTCCTGGTTCGATGCAATAGCGGCGGAGCCGTGTTTATGCCCAGTTTTGGCCCGTTTTGGCTGCGGGTCGGGGTCAGGCTCAGGGTTACGGGTTAGGGTTAGAGTCAGGGGTTGGGTTGGGTCTTCGCCCGTACCTTGATCCCAACAGGAACCAAAATACCTGAACAGTCTACCAACCTGAAGATCCTACTTGCCAGATTGCAATGGGACCCCACGTACTTCGCACGTACCACAGGTAGGGGTATCGAGCACCTGGTATTATATTTTTGCAGCTGTCCGAATATTTATTAAATAAATTGTCAAGCGCCTATGCTATGGGTTTTTGCAATAAGACCGAAAAAAAAAAAAAAACGCTCTGAGGGGGAAGCGATTTCTAGGTATGAAAAGCCGAATAGCTTATTAGATGAAACAGGATAATATCCAGTTTCCTCCGTCTTGTTTTTTTGGTAAATAGGGCAGGCATGTGGTATTGTTACGGTTCAGGACCGTTTCAGGAGTTACGACGGCATGCATTTTTGTATCGGTAGGGGCCGCGTCATTTACGGCCCCCCCCCAATTTGTGGATGGTTTCCCTTTCGGACCAATCCATCTTGCCACTTGTGGTCTTTGCTCTCGACCTGTGGTATAAAGCAATCAGTTTACCATCTACATACCCGGGAGACCTTCTCCCTAGCGTCAGAAGCACGCTATACCCCTCTGGGACACGTGCGAGCCCACGTCTCGACTCGGTTGGATCGTGGCCAGACTTGAGGTTGGTCTTATTATTTGTATATTTTAGGCATGTGTTGTAATCCTGTTCTATCCTGTATCTGAAGCGGACTGTCGACGGCTGATTTCTTAAAATAGGCTCATGCCCGTGCTGCTTGCCTCATCCTGACCCAAGACCTCATGACCTATACGCTCCCGATCCATATCATGGTGTCCAATCCGAGACACGCGCTTGCACGTACTAGGAATCGTTCTACGCCACTCTGTCTGTGCTCGTCTTTTGTTGTTCCCACGAGACCCTCGGTCTTGCCCCTGCGTGCTGTAGTTTTTGTTGTTTTGTTTTGTTTTGTTTGTTTTCTTGTTGTTTGCTTCTTTGCCCGCGCGCGCCTGGTGTCTCACGCCACCTCTATTCTCCTGCTCTCGCGCGCAAGTGCCCTTGGCGCGAGCTGTAAGTTGACGATGCGATGGCATACTCCTTCCTCATGTAGCCACCCATGTCTGGGTTGCCTCCGCCGGGCAACCGTACTGTTCCCATACTGATGGCCATGCTGGTGTCCTGCAGGGGCACCGGACGGCTGAGTTTTTTTTTTTTCTCTCCGGATAAATTTCGATTTTGGGTGGAAGGCACACCCAGGAGCACACGGGGCTCCTGGAGTGTGTCAATCTCTCTGCTCTCACGCCATCGCCCTCCAGTTCCGCTTGCTTTTTTTTCTTGTGCTTGCCTTGTGGCTCAGGTGGGAGTCCAAAAAGTTGCAGCACACTCGTTAGGCCCCCGCCCCCTCTTTCCACCGGCAGCGAGAAAAATGAATGAAAAGCAGAAGTCCGACGTGATGTGATGTGTGGTTTGCGCAGCGCGGCCGGGTGTGCTCACTTTAGTGACTCCCAGGCCGTTTTCGGTTGCCCCGTGCGCGTTGTGTCTGCTGCTGTCGCCGTGTACCCCACGCCGTTGTCATCGCTGTACGGGACTCTGGCTGCGGTGTTGTACGCACCGCGGTCAGCGATAATCCAGAGGCGAAACCCTCCGTGGTGCTGTTCTGATGTACCATGCGGCTTGACTGAGCTGTTTGCCTGATCGTTTTGTTCGCTTGTCAAAGTGTTGTCATACACCATGTGCCCACGCGCGTTTTCCTGGTCGAGTATACCTGGGGTGCCTTTATTTTTAATTTCGCTTATTGACGTACACTGCTGTGCACCGTGTTTCCACTACTGTATCCGGCATGGTGTACCTACTGAAGTACTCGACGAAATCTTCGATCACATAGCTGTGATAGGGCTGCTGTTGGTGTTTTCTTTTTTTTTAGGGCCTGTTTTCGTGTGCTTTGCAATGTGGAATGCACCTGGTTCCCACCACTGCTGCCGTATCCGTCCTTGATTTCCGATCCCTCATGTGTTATTTTCGTGTTGTTTTTTGTTTTTGTTTTGTTGTTGGTTGTTGTTTTTGGTGCTTTATGTGACAGTATTACGTGTAAAATATACCACCTGTGAGTTCAACTGATTTTGTTAGTTTAATTGTATATCTGTGTACATTCGAATAGGGGTACATGAACAGCAGTTAGTGGCATCACTACTTTGAAGAAGTATAACGTATAGCTGGTACGGGTGGACAAAAATAACACCTACCAGGGTAGGTCCTGTACACGTCACCGTTTTTGTTTGTTTGTTTGTTTTTTTTTTTTGTTTTTTTTGTGGCTCAATCAATGCTGAACTAACTGTGCCGACGTGTCGATGCCTGTCCTAGACAACGTGCTGGTACCTACTACAGTACTATCATCGGCCGCTGGTCACTTCCTGTCCCGCCGCCTCAAATACTTTACTGTGGTCTCTTCCGGGGGCAGCTCGTTCTGCTGCCACTACAGCTGTGCTGCGACAGGCGGCGTAGGCACTCAGTTCTGAATTGAGCGGGAGGGGTCTGTGCCTGGTGGGGCCGTAGTTGTTGTCTCCCATGCGTGAGGGAGACGACAACCAGGTCCCTCTAGGTCTGTGCCTTTCCAGGTGGCGGTACCGATAATTAGATATCTGCATTGAGTGGGAGGGGTCTGTACCTGGTGGGGCCGTTGTTGTTGTCTCCCATGCGTGAGGGAGACGACAACCAGGTCCCTCTAGGTCTGTGCCTTTCCAGGTGGCGGTACCGATAATTAGATACCTGAATTGAGTGGGAGGGGTCTGCACCTGGTGGGGCCGTTGTTGTTGTCTCCCATGCGTGAGGGAGACGACAATCAGGTCCCTCTAGGTCTGTGCCTTTCCAGGTGGCGGCACCGATAATTAGATATCTGAATTGAGTGGGAGGGGTCTGTACCTGGTGGGGCCGTTGTTGTTGTCTCCCATGCGGGAGGGAGAGACGACAACCAGGTCCCTCTAGGTCTGTGCCTTTCCAGGTGGCGGCACCGATAATTAGATATCTGAATTGAGTGGGAGGGGTCTGTACCTGGTGGGGCCGTTGTTGTTGTCTCCCATGCGGGAGGGAGACGACAACCAGGTCCCTCTAGGTCTGTGCCTTTCCAGGTGGCGGCACCGATATTTAGAATATACATTTACCCCGATACGCTCAGTTTCCATCATTTTTACCACGCTTGTTCTCGCGCTGTGAGATGTCGTGACGGTTGTGCCCCGCTCGCGTAATACTAATTTAATATCTCCCTGTATGTTTTCCTTCCCTTTTATTTTGTTCTATGTTCTTCTTTTCTTGCTTCTCTTCCGATTTTTTTTTTTTTTCTCTTCTCTTTCCTCTGCTATATATATATATATATATTTATATATACATATTTTTTTATTTTTTTTTCCTTTGTCTGCTCTCCGTGTGTCCGGTTGGTTGTTGTTTGATCTTTTCTCTTCTTCTCCTAATTTTTGTTTCCTTTTTGTCCTTTTTTTGTTTTTATTTATTCATTTATTTTTCCGTCCAGGGATGTCTGCGCCCCACGGGCAGATCGGCCAGGGCGCAGACGGCCCAGGAGACCCGTTTCAGCGCGGGTACCGCTCCCGCGAGGGTCGCCGCAGCACCCGTTCTAGTTCAACGGACAGCTCCCGCAGCAGCTCCAGCAGCAGCAGCAGCAGCAGCTCAGCAGCAGCAGCAGCAGCAGCAGCGACTCAGAAACTGACCGCCGCCGTGCGAAGAGTCGCCGCCGCCGCCACCGCCGCCGCCGTCTTGCCCGTTCGCTCCCGACTACGAGATCAGAGGCGCGGCTCCGGAAACGCGCTCGCCGGAGCTCCCGACATGCACGCCAACGCCGCACCGACCACGAGCAGGACGTACCAAAGGGAGGGGGAGACAGCAACCGGAACGGACACCGCCGCAGGCAAGGAGAGGCAGCCGCTGCGCTCAGGCCACGCATGCTTCCCACCGCTGTCACACAACAGCAGTCCTCCGAGCCCGGTATGCAGTTTGGTGTGGAGTCAAATCAGGCAGCGAAATTGGTCGAGAGAGTACGTAAGCGCATCGCAGGTACCCTCCCGTGTCCGGTATTTGGTGGCCCCACTGCCGGGACATTGTCGATTGCGAACTCTGCTGTCATACTGCAGCAGAAGGTACTGAGCACCCTACGCAACGTTGATTCCGGAGCCATGCGGCTTGAGCCTGACCAGTACATCGATGGTAGATGGGTCACAGTGGCCGACACACTGACACCCCGCCGTGTAGAGCTGCTGACTGATCTGACTCATGACTTCTTGTCGGTTAGCCACCAACTTGCTTCCGCCGAGTTTGTCTCCGTATATCTCATCACGGGGGAAGTCGTCGAGAAGCAGCACAGTGAAGTCACCGCCACCGACTGGTTACGCCTTTTCGTTCGAGAACAGGCTTTGACAGGGGGTGCCGCCGAGTTCGCACAGGCGGCCTTGTCAGCTGTATCTCTCAAGTCAGCCGAAGCGTGGACCGCCGCCGCAGCTCGTGTTCTGCTGGCTTTCCGTGCCTCGCTAGCTAGTCCAGAGCGGCCGCATGCGACGGAGCAGTTGTTCTTCTGGCGTTTTATCACGCCGCTAGAGATGCAGACTCTGTACGATAGAGTCGTCGAAGTGCTCCTGCCGAACCCGTTAGACCGAATGGGCATTAGCGGGCTAATGCACGAGCGAGTCCACACGATCACTACTACCCTGCGCCCCATGCGTACAGAATGGCACAACCCCATGGGGGAACCCATGCAGCGTCGAGGAGAGGTAGCTGAAGGACTATTCCGGGAACTAATCGCGGTACTTTCTGCTCGCAACGCGTCGTACTTGGCCCCGCAAACCCCACGGAAGGTAGCCAAACATGCAGGGCCAGACAGGCTTTTCACCATGACAGAAGTAAGGCACATGTTCTCCTCACCCGCCGGCGCCCTCGCTGCCCTTAACGTGGCCTCCTCAGCCACTGCGGGAGTTGGTAACGCAGGAGGGAGTGCCGCCGCGGCCGGGCCGACTTACCGGCCAGCAAACCCTTTCGCCGCCCTAGCCCCTGCCCCTAGTCCGGTTTCGCAGCCTTCCACAGGTCCCGTCACGGTAGCTGCCTTCCAGAACCAGACAGCCACAGCACCGGGTCAACACGGGGTTCCCTTCGAGAAACAACAACTCGTGGACGTGCTGGCAGGTTTCATCGAAGATGGCCTGTTCCCCATCGACCCCAAGCGAGTGCCGGCCTGCATCGATGGTGAGCTTGAGCTTCCTTTGATCAATGAGCTATGCACCCCTTTTGCGGCCAAACAACGACGTTTCTCCCCCGAAGAACGGCGCATGATTAGAGCAGAGATCCAGAAGTTGCTTGACCGAGGAATCATTCGTCCCTCAGTGTCACCGTGGGCAGCGCAGTGCCTGTGTGTGCGGAAGAAAGACGGAACCCTCCGCTTGTGCATTGATTGGCGGGTACTTAACAAGCTCCTGGTTTCCGATAGTGGAGGTCTTGGCGATATGCAGACAATTTTCGACGGGTTGAAAGGCAAACGGTACTTCACTCAGCTGGACCTTGCTTCCGGTTTTCACCAAATCGAGATTGCAGAAAAAGATCGCTACAAAACCGCGTTCAGAGATGCAGATGGACTGCTGTATGAGTTCACTAGGGCTGGCTTTGGTTTGACAGTTCTGCCTTCAGCGTTCACACGGAGGGTGAAGTCCGCTTTGGGGTGTTTAGAAGGAGTGTTCAGCTGGCTCGACGACATTCTCATCGCGAGCGCCACCTGGGACGATCACTTAGCCAAACTCGTTCTAGTCCTCAACCGTCTGTTAGCGGCGGGTCTGTCAGTTAATTTTGCCAAGTGTATTTTCGGCTCCTCCTCGCAAGAATTCCTTGGCATGATTATCGATAGTACCGGCCTACACCCCGCCCCGACCAAGTTGGAAGCCATTGCACGCATGCCGCGCCCCCAGACAGTCGAGGAACTCCGAACGTTCCTTGGTCTGACGGGCTACTTGCGGCACTTTGTACCCAACTATAGTCTGACCGCCGCCCCCCTCACTAACATCCTACGCAATAAAGACTTCGCGTCTAAACGCGCACGCAAGAGTACCATCGCGTGGGATTTAGAGGAGGAGCAAGCGTTTCAGTCTTTGCGCTCCACTCTAGCCTCGCCTACGGTTCTCGCATTCCCCGATCTCGACAACACGTTCGAACTACACACCGATGCTAGCACAATAGGTGCGGGAGCAGTTCTTATGCAGACCATCGACGGTACGCCTCGCGTGATTGCCTTCGCTAGTCACAGATTCTCGCGTACAGATGCCCGTAGAGGCCCCACCGAACGAGAATGCATGGGAGTGCTGTGGGCTGTGGATCATTTTCGACCCTATTTAGCGGGTAGGCAGTTTACGGTAGTGACCGATTGCTCCGCTATAACCTGGCTGTTTCGAAGTCGCGAGTTGTGCCCCAAACTACACAGATGGGCACTAAGACTGACGGAATATGATATGGTGCTGGTATGGCGAGCGGGAGTACAGCACGTCCTACCGGACGCCCTGTCGCGGCTGCCGCACTCACAGACTCCTCAAGCCGATGTTGATGACTCCTTTCCCGACGATCTTACGTCGAAAGAACCATCCGAGTTCGTAGGACCACGGGGACCGAGCCTTGATGGAGTTAGGTTAGCGGACGTAGAGGCAGTAGGTGTAGATGGAACAGACGGGGGGGATTGCCCTTCCTATCCACCGTCAGAACCGTCCACTCATGCTACTAATGACGCTCGCCTCCTTGCCCTACAAGCCCTGCCCTTTGCCACGTGTGCCGCACTAGAGACAGACCCCGGTACGCTGCGCCGCAGTAGCAGGACGCGTACGCCTTCCGTACGGCTACGTCCCCTCAACGACATCCAGCTGCCGCCCATCGAGCAGTTGGTGGATCAGGAGCACGATCACTCCAACACGGCTACACCAATCGAGTCGACTCCGTCTTCACCACCGCCCACGACGGCCCCCAAGTGTCGGGTTCACGCTGGCCGTGACGACCTTGGAGAGGTGCTTTCAGCAGGGGGGGAGGTACCGCGTTCGTCAGAAACCCGCCACATCACGGAAGCATCGGCCATCCACCGGGCGGCTCAAGTACTCACTAATCCCGAATCCTTGGCGCGAAGGCAACGAGCCGATTCCCATCTGGGCCAGGTTCGTGAGAGTTTGTGTGGTAGTAATGGCGCAGGCGCGGGTGGAGTTGACACTACCGGGTACGGTTTAGATGACGACGATGTAATCCGGTACGCCGACGAAAGGGGTAGGAAACTGCCAGCCATCCCTGAAGCCATGGTAGCGGACGTACTCGCTTTGGTACACACGCTGCACGGACACGCAGGAGTAGGAGCTACTTTAGCTCTGGTACGCGATCACTTTCACTGGCCCTCGGTCACCCGCGACACGAGACAATACGTGTTATCGTGCGGGTGTCGAAGACGCAAGAGACCGAACAGCAGACGTCTCGCGATGTTGCCCGGACGCCCGCTAGAGCCTTGGGATGAACTGCAGATCGACATCTTAAAGTTGGACACGCCTTCTCTTTCCGGCAATAAATATGTCCTACTGGTAGTGGACCGAGCCTCCAAGTTTCCATTCGGTTTTCCTCTAGCAACCAAGCAGGCAGTAGGCGTGGCACGGATCCTTACCGAGCTATGTTTAACCTTCGGCGTACCTCGGGTGATTCGGTGTGACGGTGGCAAAGAGTTTGGAGCGGAAGTAGTGACACACTTGTGCCGTTGGCTACATGCAGAAATAGTGTTCGGACCGGCCGACCATCCACGGGGTCAAGGGGCCGTCGAGAGGTTAGGAGGTTGGCTTCAAGAGCTGTTGGCAGAGCTATGTAGATCATGGCCCGAGAGATGGGACGAGTACGTGTCCCCAGCAATCTGGATCAAACGCACTTTGCCAGACGTTTCCCTGCCCTCTCACATGACCCCTTTCGAGCTGCTCTTCGGTCGCAAACCCCGCACGTCGTTAGACTCCCTGGTGCCCCTATCAGAAGAGACAGGACAAAGCGGTGGTCTTGACAACTTCGTGGAGCGCCGCAAGCAGAACCTCCGAGAAGTCCGCATTGCGCTCGAGAAACGTCACAATCAGAGGGTAACCGCACGGGCCCACGCCAACGCTACTATCGCGAGACCCTCCGCCGGAGTCCTGGTCGAGAAGGGAAGCCTCGTGTTGGTGCGCGAGTCCGAGAGCAGCAGACATCGCGACAACCGAGGGAGGAAGCTCCAGCACGACCACTACACAGGCCCTTGGAGAGTCACAGAAGTAGTGCGGGCAGGCATAAGCGTACAAGTAACGATGCGAGGTAGAAAACAGCGCACCCGAACTGTGTCCGTGGCAGATGTCAAGCCATTCCACGTCCGACCCCTAACTCTGAGACACTCCCTAGCCGACGAGTTCGCACAGTATGCTTGGGGCCCCGATTTCAAGATGCCGTCGCATGGTATAGACTCTGCGACGTTCGACTCCATCGTAAGCTGCCGTGGGAGTATTTCCCCCTCGGGCACGGCTAGGTGGGAATACAAAGGAAAGTCGAGGGAGGGAGTAGAGTCGGGCTGGTTGACTGAAAGTGAGATGCTAAAAAGCTTCACCCCTCTGCAGTTGGATGGCTTTATTGCACTCTGGCATTTGTACAACCAACAGTCTACTAGCGACACAGCCCCTGTCTCAGTCAAACCTCGTGCGCCCCTCTCTCGACGTGAAGCCTTGACCCGATTCCCAATAGGTTTCACTATCTGGAAGGATTTTGGTGGCGGCCTCCGACTACAGGGCCAGGTGTACGATTACAGAGACCGATACTGGCGAGTACGCTACAGCGACCAGAACTGGGAAGAGCTGACTCGCCGCGAGATGGAGCAGTTGAAGAGCTGAAGCGGTTCCGAGCATCAAGCCAGTATACCGCTCTCTCCCCTTACCGTGCGTCGTTCCCTCTCGGCCTCGCTGTGCCACTCTCTCGTTTCGACGCCGTGCGTTTCCCTCTCCCCAGCGTTCTACCCGTCCGCCGCTCGCTCGCTCCGAAGCCGTGTACATGTTCCGCTCTCTCGCTCCGACGCCTTGATCGTAACACCCAGAGAGCAGAACTTGGAAGGAGCCGCCTAGCCACCATAGGGAGCCGATGCAAATTTGGAGCGATACTGAGCGTTTGCCGAGGAGACGAAGAACTTCTGCTTTTACCCTTCGTGGTTTCGTGTTTTTGTATGAAAGGGGTTGGGATCGTCTAGCGAGGGATCCGGGGGTTTATACGCGAGGGGTGTGGGATGTATGTTATGACGACGAGAGTGTTTTTTTTGTGATGGGTTTGCTTGGAGGCGTATCTCTGCTTCTGTGCCAATGATAGGCGTTTGTGTGAGTAATTTAGTGGTTCGGTAACAGCCAGTCGTTCTGGCGTGAATCAGTTAGGTACTTTTGTGTGGGGGTTTACTCTTCTGTGGCTCGTAGTAGGCAGATCGGTGTCTATGATTCGACCTCCACGAGTATTTGCATTCGATTTGGGGGGACCCAAATCGCACGGGTTTTTTGACTGTTGACCTGTTCGGAGCACGCATACCTGGCGATTTGAGCCTAGCTAGGCGTGAGTGTACTGCGCCTATTTATAGTGGAAAAGGTGTAGTAGGGAGACTATTAACCACGGAATATTAGTCAGGCGGCCAAACTCGCAGTGAAAACGCAGGGGTGAGGGTTTTTATCGGGGATTTCCCTCTGATGGCCCTTGCGTTTTCGGTTTGTTTTCGCCTATCCCCGAGGCTATTATTTTTGTGTAGAGCCTTGCGGTTCCTCGCCCTTGGTTATGGTCATAGATTGCTATAGCATATTGCTCCTTTATTCGCATTATGCTAGGGGGGATGTTACGGTTCAGGACCGTTTCAGGAGTTACGACGGCATGCATTTTTGTATCGGTAGGGGCCGCGTCATTTACGGCCCCCCCCCAATTTGTGGATGGTTTCCCTTTCGGACCAATCCATCTTGCCACTTGTGGTCTTTGCTCTCGACCTGTGGTATAAAGCAATCAGTTTACCATCTACATACCCGGGAGACCTTCTCCCTAGCGTCAGAAGCACGCTATACCCCTCTGGGACACGTGCGAGCCCACGTCTCGACTCGGTTGGATCGTGGCCAGACTTGAGGTTGGTCTTATTATTTGTATATTTTAGGCATGTGTTGTAATCCTGTTCTATCCTGTATCTGAAGCGGACTGTCGACGGCTGATTTCTTAAAATAGGCTCATGCCCGTGCTGCTTGCCTCATCCTGACCCAAGACCTCATGACCTATACGCTCCCGATCCATATCAGTATGCCAAAGCACAGCAGTACGAGGCTCTGGTCTACGGCAGAGCTCTTGACCAACACTGCGAGGGAATCACGGCGGCATCCCCCCCTGCTTCTGTAGTTTACTAGCATGCTAAGGGCCATTCCTAACGATCCGAAAAAAAAAATCACGATTCGTGATTTTTGGCATTCCTAACGAACCGAAAAATTATCACGATTCGTGATTTTTTGGCATCACGATCCGTGACATTTCAGTTCTAACGAAAAAAAGCCGAAAAACGTCGCGTTTCGTGATATTTTCAAATAATTAAAGTTCTGATATTTCAAACCCAACGTTTTTTGGGGGTGTGGAGCAAACTCTCGGCACGTTCAGGCCGGGCTGGGCCGTCCGCACCTGGCCCAGCCCGTGACATATTCGAATCGCGGGCCGAAGCCTGACCCAGCCTGCGAGATTCTAACTTCACCCTCTCTGTGTGCTTGTTGTGCATGGAGTTGGAGCAGAGGCTATCGGCGATAAACTATTATTGCCTCTAGCCCCGGACACGACGGTACGAGCATTTGTTGATGTTTGCGCCGTGGGAGTCCACCATAGAAAAGACAGATCAAGGTCACGGCTCCTCGTCCCTCTAGTTTTGCTCAAGGTTCTGTGATGGCCCCGTAATCTCGTACCAAAGTGACACAAGAAAATGGTGTGGAGCAGAAAGTTTGCAGAAAGTTGGAAAAACTCACAGCTGAATGACGCGGTCTATTAAAAATACGAGCACGATTCCATAGTCTATTCGTCTGCCTGTGTGTGGGTTGTTGTGCAAGGACTTGGAGCAGGCTATCGGCGATAAACTATTTTTGCCTCTAGCCCCGGACACGACGGTACGAGCATTGGTTGATGTGTGCGCCGTCGGAGTCCACCATAGAAAAGACAGGTCAAGGTCACGGCTCCTCGTCCCTCTAGTTTTGCTCAAGGTTCTGTGATGGCCCCGTAATCTCGTACCAAAGTGACACAAAAAAATGGTGTGGAGCAGAAAGTTGGAAACAATAACAAGGATGACCTGAACTTTATTTACTATTACAACAGCAGCAGCACCTTTCAACAACTCGCACCAGGTCGCGCGCCACGAGCACATCATGTCTACTACTACAGCAGTGCAGTAGTAGCACGAGGTCGCCGACGCAACATCGCTCATCAGCTTGTTGTGGTGTTCCGCGGCTTGAAACAGCAGGCACTATCGCTAACCGGAATGCATGTAGGGATGATGACCTGTCACACAGGCGTGGCAAGAGGGAGCAGAAGTAGACGGCGAACACACACGAAAAAATCCAAGCAGAAGTAGAAGACACAACACATCCTTGTGCAGCCACATCCTCTATCACCATCTTGGAAAGTCACTCAACAACAGCGACTCCACCGACGCACTTCGCGCTGCCACCGGCGATCTTTGTGCGCATCGACGCTTCACCAGTCGCACGCCGCCGAATCGAGACCGGCAAGCTCGTTGGTGAATGCGATACTGCGATAGCGAGAACGAGCATCGAGTTAACAACAAAAAATATACTGCTGCTGCTGTACAACAGCCAGTTCTCGTGCGAGTATAGCAAAAATAAAGGTACGGGCACAAAGCTGGGCTGTGAGCTTCTAGTCTACTACATACAGCAGCAGCACAGCAGTAGTACTCGGAACACAGCAAATAACAAATCAAACAACGCCACGAGGACATCGTCTTAGCATGCTAGTAAACTACAGAAGCAGGCGGGGATGCCGCCGTGATTCCCTCGCAGTGTTGGTCAAGAGCTCTGCCGTAGACCAGAGCCTCGTACTGCTGTGCTTTGGCATGCCACATGCCAGCCCTATTTGCCAAAAAAAACAAGACGGAGGAAACTGGATATTAATATTATTGTTGATTTCCTGTTTCATCTAAACTATTCGGCTTTTCATACCTAGAAATCGCTTCCCTCCCAGAGCGTTTTATTTTTTTTTTTTTTTTTTCGGTCTTATTGCAAGTGGTCTATACATGTGTTATCGTAAATTGTGCACAACTCCCATCTATAAATGAAATACGTATAGAATATTAGTAGCATATTACCCAGCTGGCAAAATTGGGTATCAACTATTCAGCTATGAATCAGTCGAACTCACAGATGACGTATTATCTTCGTCTTGCTTACCAGGTATATAATATCTCTGGTCAGTGGTTGGTATGAAATTGCTGGGCACCACATTTACTTCTGCTAGAAAAAGCTGTGCTATTAATAGTGGTGTTGATCAGCAGCAGCTGGTTGATGATCCGTTTTTATATACTTTCAAATGAAGGTAAGTACAAATATGACCGATAAAGCATGAAAATCACTACCAAGTAGTACGTGTATACCTGGTGTTGTTTTCTTTTCATTTATTTCCACTCGCAACTGAAAGCAGAGTATCATAACACAACACCTGCCACAGGCTCGCCACCACACACACGAAGAGCACACAGACCACGATCACACCAGTACTACTGGTGTGGCCCAAAAAGATTTCCGGAGACATGCCATCAAGCGGGACGCAAAAAAGCGTGCGCTGTCAAGGATGTAGGGCCGAGTGTTACACATTGTGAAACCTAGTAGTGTGGTGTCAGTCAAAGCATGTCAATGTCAATGCCAAGTTACAAGGGGTGAAAGTGCCGTCTCCTATTACTAACATCTTTGGTGTGACCGGCACGGACGCCATGGATGCCTATCTCACGGGCGGGGTCGATCGACCAGCAGCGGCACCATAATCACCACCGCCGCCGCCACCACCTCCACCTGCACAACCACCAGTAACACAGCGCAAGCACAACTATCAGAACAGCCACCATGAGCTGGCAACGCAACAACAGCGCTTGGGGCAGGGGTGGAAGAAATCAGCAGACGTCGCCAGTGTAGTGGCAGCGCTTCTCGGGGCTTGGGCTGCGCGGGTCGAGAAGAAGACGTCTGCGTCGAGACGGCTCCCTTCGCGGAACCAGCAGTGTGCGGGAAATTTTTCACGTACAACCGTGCTGACCCTGCGGCAGGAAAGAAGAAAAATATATTTACCGTCCCGCCCCGCCGAAGAAAAAGAAAATTACCGTCCCGTCCCGCCGAGGAAAAAATATTTACCGTCCCGTCCCGCCGAGGAAAAAAAAAAATTACCGTCCCGTCCCGCCGAGGAAAAAAATATTTACCGTCCCGTCCCGCCGAGGAAAAAAATATGTACCGTCCCGTCCCGCCGAGGAGAAAAATATTTACCGTCCCGTCCCGTCGTGAAAATCAGCCCCGTTGACTTTGACCGTCCCGTCCCGCCGAGAAATTTGGCACCCGCTGTCCCGTCCCGTCGCGTCCCGTCCCGTCCCGCCAACTTTTTATGTCCTCATTTTACCGTCCCGTCCCGTTCCGTTTTCATTTTTTTTCCCCGCCAAACGACTCAAATATGTCCTGTCCCGTCCCGTCACGATTCTCAGTCACTGTGATAAGCCTTGAATTTTTTTGTCTGCTGCTGGCTGATATATTAAGCAGTTGCTGTATCATGTCTGATCACTCCGTCCCTTGGGCTCTCTACAGAGGCAGCCACGGCACAGCAACAGTTGTTCACCAAGCTCTCCCTTTTGTGGCGGCCACGGATAGCGCATTTTTTGTGTGTGTGGGCCGTGATTCCTGTCGACCTAGCTAGGAAGTAGGAACGAACACATACCTAATAATTTCAAGAAAGGTGGAACTATTTGGTTGGATGCTGCGCAGGGGCAGGACGACGATTCGTACGAAGTTCTTCCTCCGTATTTCAAAAGCAACGCCAAGCGACGGTGCGCACCACAACAGCAGCAGTAGTACAACAGCAGTGTTCGTATTGTGTATGTGTGCCGTGTTCACCAGGTAGAGCAACCGAGTGATCGTGGTCTCGTGCTCTTTTATTTGGGTGCAATAGGCTGGGAAACCTACCCGGTCGTGGCCAGTATTAATAGTCCACAATAATCAATCCCGCACGAGCACGAGAATTTCCTCTGATGAATTTTCTTTGGGTTGAAAATCTCAATAATTTTGAAATCGCCCGTATATTTTATCAACCTCACTCAGCAGCACAGCAGCAGATACAGCTGCAATAGATACAGCAGAAGCAAAAATATACACGTTTGGCGATGGACACGCTGCACAAACTGTTGTCGCTGGCAATATCCATAGATAGATATTTTCCCTTCACCTATTTCCCCCGGCAATATATATCGATAGATTTGCCCCTCACCTATTGCCGCTTGCAATATCTGTCGATAGATTTTCCCTGCACCTATTGCCCCCGGCAATATCTATTGCTAGATTTGCCCCTCACCTATTGCCGCTTGCAATATCTATCGATAGATTTTGATCTTGTCTATTGTTGCTGGCAATAACTATCGATATATTTGCCCCTATCTTAATGCCGCTGAAAATATCTATCGATAGATTTGCCCTAGACTATTGACGCTTGCAATATCTTCCGATAGATTTTCCCCTCGTCTATTGTCGTTGACAATATCTATCGATAGATGTTAGCCTTGTCTATTGTCGATGGCAATGTATATCGATGGGTTTTGCCCTCGTATATTGTCGCTTGCAATAGACCTTTCTTTGTCGTGTCTGTTGTCCAGGGTGTGCTTCCGCATCCAGTTGATAGTTGAAAGGCTGAGTCCGGGGTAACTGGGACGGCAAATCAAGATGGCGCAAGCAAACGACTGTCAGCTTGCAGCGAGCTGCGTCGCTCATCGTGTCTTGTCTCGAACACCTTGATAAGCACCCCGCGATAGAGGAGAACGGAAGATAAGGTACCTGAATTTTCTCAGCCCCACCATTTTTGCCCACTTATCGTATTTATGTATATACTGACAGTAAGGGGTAGCTTGACGTGCGTACTCGTATGTTTTCCATATTTCCATTTATTTCATCTAATTTTATAGTTTTCTCATTATTGATATTGTTAGTATTATATACCTGGTATTATTATTTACGTGTGTCAATTTAACCCAAAATAGCTCCCCCCGCTGCAATATCACGGCACACTGCTGTTACCGCCGGCGCGTGGGCACGTTGACCCTAATCATCACCACTTTGCCGTTCGTTATTCTTTCTCTCAGTGCATAATAGAGGAGCACGTGTATACCTGGTACCCGGTATTTACGGTTTTCGGACGCCACGCTCCATTTTTCGTCGTTCGAAATAGAGAGGGGGCGGGGTACAACTGTTTATTTAGGGGCCACTACTCCTGGAGTGGATGTTGGCAGTAAACTAAATCCTACCCGGTTCCTGGAATAAAATGTATCCATCCATGATACCGTACTGTTTCTAGATGACGATTCCTGCACTACCACTAATACTCGGGGAAAAACTAATCTAGTGCTACACTACAGTATTAATAATTTGTTCGAGTATATAGCCATGAAAACATACATACCATGTTCGTTCGTGGTGCGACGCCTGCGGGAACTCGCTAAGAAAAAGGTCTTTCTTCTTGTGCTGCTGTTTATGTACTCTATCGACCTCATCAAAGCGTACGACTCGTTTGACCGCACTCTCGTGTGGACTGTCCTGGCTCGCTCTGGCGTTCGGCCGGGAATGCCCACCGTCATCCGCCAATTCCACGATAGGATGCGAGCATGGGTTGGTGTGGTTGGATGATGGCGAGTGCTCGGACATGTTGGACGTGGAGCGGGGTCTCCACCAAGGGTGTGTGCTCGCGCCATTGCCGTTCAATGCGTATTCACCATGATGCTGCGCGTGGCTGAGAAACGCTTGACCGTCCCAATGCAGCCATCATTGACAGCATGGTGCAACTTCAACCAGAGAAGGGAAAGACAGAGAAGAAGAGGGGGAAAGAACGACCTAGTGACGAAAGACGACGGGGGGAGGGAGGAACGGGCCCACGCGTTGTGGGGAATGGTGTACACTGATGATGCGGGCATTGTATCACGATCATGAAGCTCTGAGGGTTGGAAATGAAGACGAAGGTGGTCGTGACTGCGGGTGTGGCGTCGTGCCCACGAAAGAACGCTAGGGGGGGGGGGGGTGTCATCCACCGTCAGTGCAGCCGGCCAGGTGTACAAAACATCGGTCGGATTCTTGTGCTTCGGTGGGGCTATGAGCGAAGCAACGCGTCGACACCAGAGGGCATGGGCGTGCTTCAGACGGTATAAGATGGATTTCTATGACCGCCTGGGTGTGTGCTTACGCCTGATGGTACGGATGCCAAGAACCGACGTAATCCAGATGGTACTCTACAGGTGCGTCACGTGGAGCGCGTGCAAGGCCGATTACGACACGCTATGGAAGGCCCACACACCCGGATCATCCTGAGATGCCTCACGTGGCGAAGACGAAAGCGCGAAGATCACATCATATCATATCCCAACACGCTTCTCGAGACAGACTCCGACAGCGTTGAGACGAGGGTACGCAGACGAAGGGTATTGTTCGTGAGGTTTGTGGCCCGTGTGGATCAGGAGTGTCTGCCGAGGAAGGTGGTGTTTGGGGAGGTTGTCGGGGGTAAAGGCTTCTCCGGGTCTAAGCGTAGGACTGGATGAAAGACATTGAGGAATACCTTAAGGCGTACGGCCTTCATATCGAATGGTGGCGCGAGGTTGCGCTGAAGGTCTACAGATGGTTCCAACGGGTAGAGGAAAGGGTGGAGGCCTCCATGTGGGAATGACACAAGGCCGAAGAAGGAGGCGACGGCAGAGCGACACGGGAAGGTTGCAACCACGACGTTGATCGTGGACACAAGTAGGTGCCCGGGGAGAGGGCGAAGAGCGAAAGTGGGGAGACGGTCCTTTTTGCTTTTTTCAAATAATTTATTTTTCGTTTTCTTGTCGTTTTATGTCCGTTCTTCCCTATATCGCCTTACCAGGTACATGTTTCGTTTCTGCTTGCTTCTTTGTTCTCTGTTGTGCCGGATGCTAGAGATGACACCTATGTCAGCAGTATTCAGACCATTTAGTCGCTGTTTGATAACACAGGGTTACCTGGTACAACACTCAAGTATCCGAAAACACAGTCGTTTACACGTTCCCGTCCGTGCCTTAAACCGGTGAGAACTGCAGTCCCGTTGTGAGGAAGTTACACTTAGAATTAGCGCCTTATTTGGGTACAATTACATTGCAGTATTAATAAATAGGCAAGATGAGCACGAACTCCGTGGTTCAGGCACGCCTGTTTTTGAAAACGTGGTTGCAGCATGTCAGGCATTCCTCACAGTCAAGCTGCAAGGGCCGCCGTAGTCACTGTGTCATATACCCTTTCCCCCCTGTTTTCGGGAGTTCCTGTCTATCGACGGTATTTTGATGTTCCCGTAAGGTCTTATACGACACGGCTTTTGTCTCCCGACGCAAGATAGTCACGAAATGCACGTCCAGGAACGTTCTTTAAGAACAAGGTCATTAAGGTATTCTTTCATGTGTGCCTTGAAGGAAACCCTCTGATGAAACGGACGCACATGCATCGTAGCCATCTTTTCGACATACATACGATGTCAGTCTGGTCTGGTCCGGCTGGGAACTTTACCTTTTCCGTTCGACGTTTAGGTCAGAGCAAACACGTGAGTTGTTTAATCTACCAAACAACGTGGTATATACATGGACTACTGTAATTCCAGCAATGTGTTCTACATGCTGGCAGTTCCCAACTGACAGCAGGCAAGGAATTAATGATACATTCGAGTGAACTACTTCTAAGATATTATCAATTTTCTGACGGCACCCCTTCGATCGCTCGATAACCAAAACAAACGACACTTTAGCTATCATTCTAGCTGTCTACGAGCAGCGTCAGCACCGAATAGCATACAGTGAATATCACGTTACGCACGTGCCGTACGATTGACTCCCTGCATTGCAACTCGGCCTCCACCTTGTACGTGTCATCTCCCAATCAAACAGCGACCGTTGCTGAAATCGTCGCGTGCAACGTTTATTCTCAAGTTTCCCCTCTCGAGTCCCAGGAGGAGATGAATAGTGCAGACGTAAAGTGAAGTAATATCGAGTACACAAAGATATTGATGTCCAGTCATCGTAGAGCAGGAGGAGAAGTACTGGGCCAAGGGCTTTCTATTCGAGCATCCTGTACCTCACCACCTCAATCTCCCTACCCCTCTTCCTGCTGCAGAAAATACAGCAATTTGTTTCATCTGGTTTCACCCCAAACGTCGGGTGGGGGTACAAAAGGGTTTTCACCCAAGGGCAGGGATGCATTTACATAGGTTAAGCGAGACAGGTTCGGTCCTGTCAATATGTTTTTGCTGGAAGGTAAGGAAATGACTTGACGGGATAGCAGTTGGACGATACGTATTCTGGACGCAATCCTCGCGATACGTGTATCTCTTGTGTTTTGACATATATCTTGTTATTGGTTTTCCATGTAAGCGGCGCCAGACCCAAATGACACGCTTGTCTGACTGTCCTGGGGGTCGGCGCTTTCACTTCTACGTTTGCGGGGGCGTAGAGTGGTTTGCAGATGTATGAAGCATGTGGCTATCTAGGCACAGAGTAGGTGCTGGTAGATTTGAAGTATTGTAAAAAAAATCAATCCCACGAATCTCGCTCGCGCGCGTCCTTGTATACACACAATACCGGTAGTGTTGTATTGTGACCGTGACGAAGATACGTTACGAACCGCGTTAGAGGAAAAATACGAAAACGTCAGAAAATCACATCGAGCTCAGCAAGCTTGCTGGAACGATCTATCGAGGCACGTCTGGACTGTCGACCTCGGCGATCCACCCATCTCGTTACAACTAGGGAGGCACATTACCTGACTCTACGAATGCGATCATCGACACCCCCGCGCCGGAGGTCGAGCTGGTGCGGGAGAACCAGGTTTGAGACTTGATTCGGGCCAAGCAGCTATAAAACGTCCGCATCAAAGAATGTACCACTTAGTCTAAAACGCACCAAGTACTCGCGAGCCTCCCCCGTCCCCACACCCCCCTCCCCCCGTCCACGGCGGAAGCCTCGTAAGGTGTTGATACATATATTCATCTTACTTCGGTATCCATGTTTGGGCGACGTTACAAGCATAGCTGCTTGAAGCCTGGATACGATGATTGCCCGCGCGACGCGAAGTCATGGAATCACACAAAACACAAAAACCTGTGAGCAACATGACCCTCAGGCTGCGTACACCACCGCTTGGGGAAGACATCACGATTGCCCACATCCAACATGCCGCGCATATGCAGCTCTTAGTAGGCAGAAAGATGGTCGCACAGAGCTTACGGTCATGTTCGACGGGCGCGTTTGGGCCCGTTGCTACTGTACCGCTCGATCTCGCGGAGCGTGGTAAACTCATGCTTGGAGCCTAGCGGTGGCAAGGCAACAGGAACCCAGCCTAGTCCAGCACCCAGCAGTCACCAGACTTGGTCAAGTTTAGCTCGGAATTGATCTGCACAACTAGATCGTCCGTGGTACCCTGCAAGCGGGGGATGTAACATGAAGGCAACGACGAACAAGTCACGACAGCATTGCAACTTCTGTCAACATCCGCTCCATCTCAGTATTTGCTGGGGCAGTATGGCGTTGAGATTGCTATATACATTGTAAAAGTAGCGAGCATGCGGTAACGAAAGCCACAATGTATGAGGTCTCGATCAGTCACACATGTGAAATTATTACCTTCCCGCCTGTACCCTCAGGCAGCGCCACGAGACAGAACCTCAGTCTCGCATAGTGTCTCAATTAATATCGATTATGGCAAAGCAGGAACGTTATCCCCTGCAACTCGCGGCACTGTGCAAACCTTCAAACACATGTTCCCGCGAGCGCGGTGGGGAGGCACTTGAGCTTCACTGCCTGCATGTCGCCACTTGTCAATCGAACTCTAGCAGCTCCCATCCCCCCATGGAAGTTCAGCCACATTTATCTTTGCCCGCATTCCAATGTGGAGAAAAACGCTAGAAGCGATAGGGACCCAATGGCGGCCCACAGCCTGGTGTGCGCGCGATACCGCCTCCGTACGCATGCAAGCTGGCGTACAGTGCAACTCTGTCCCTAAATACAAAGACCGTTTGTAGATTAATAATGTATCAAGATGGCCCTTATATTTAGGCAGAGAGTGGTACTGTAGAATACATGATACGGTAGAGTGAGCATCCTACGGTACCTCATCTATGTCATGACATATCCCAACATGGGACTCGGATACATCGGACTAGACACCCACACTGAAGGCGTCCCACGGATGGTCCTTGCGTCTGTACCAAGCTAGAATAGGGATAGAGGGAAAAAAAATCGACAAAAAAATACTTTAGACTGACGGGGATGCTATGTTCAACAATGTTGGGTTTGGAAAAACACTCAACTGTTCTTTTTCCCATTCGCGTTAATGCCTACTTACTGCAGGTAACGGTATTGTATTATCGGCATACGCTTTCTTCGTGTCTCAAATTGGCACTCTGGACGAGGTGCAACCCTGCCGTGTAGGACGCGTCCAGGAGCTTGAGAAGCGTCAGCAACAATACGCTCGTAGTGCATGGCGAGAGGGTGGCGCCGGAAATCGGTGGCATCGAGATTGGGTGATCGAGCCCCTGTCTATGTTTTTTTTCTTCAGAAGGAACTACCCGTCTAGGATTTCGATAATTGGTATATGCTCCAAACCCGACGGACAATCCCACCGGCGAACGCCATATTACTTATGCAAGCTCGAACCTAGTTCAAAATATTTGAGTTTTGGGTGATGAGTCCCGGTCGCCGGACAATACTGGGGCCAGAGGTGCTGTACCCGCTTCTACCCCAATGAGGGGGGCATGTTTCCGTACCTACTGCTGACACTCACCGGCGGAACCTCGACGATGCAGTCTCCGGCATCGGCTTCCTCGTATTCCAAGATGAGGTCCAGGGTGAGGGTCGTGGGCGAATCCATAAGAATGCGCGGCTCTTTAGGAAAACCACCGGGAGGTAGAGAGGAAACCACATGAACACGCGAATAAGCGAGACCATGGGTGTAACCGTATGTCGGCTTTGTCGGCGGTGCACGCGGAAAGGTGATGGGGCACATACAGCTCTCCAGAGAAAGAGCGTGAGTTGGGATCGCCTGTGTGCCATCTCCATCGTGTACGTTACCTTTGCAAACGGTGTATGACGGCGGGATTTCACGAAACACTGCCGCAGACGTTTTGACGAACCTACCCGTCGTGGTGCACAAGCATCCCAACCACCCACGTGTTGAACGGACGCGTGTGCTACGGCAAGAGTTTAGATATTTGGTCGAATAGATAAACCTACCTTTGCACTTTGAAACTAAGGCGACATAGAGCTCATGTTTCCGGACACAGTGGTATCTACGTGTTCCCGGCGTTCATCATTCCGGGGGCTCCATACCCTGTAGTCCGCCTACAGACCGACCTCGAATAACACTGGCGTGCCACCCAGTATACAGCACCACTGGCTGGATCAGTTCTGACATTGCAAACAGTGAAGCACTTTTCAGGGGCTTCTACCAGGTGTAAGGGTGTCAAGTGAAAAGGGCTCAATGCGGTGTCAAAGTAGCAAGCGAGGTTCCGGTAGCCGGAGCAGATTCCCAAACCAGGCGTGATCTCGCTTCCGGCGTACTCCTATGATGAATGTTCCTGAAACACTATTATGGCCAGCAAGTGCAAACATTATTCAGAGTAACGGGTTTCGTAAAATACTGGGCAGTTCCGCAGGCGTCAGCGATAACATTTTAAGCTCAAATGTACCCCTCCTCCCCTATGTTAGCACGGTCGCAAACGACCAGACGTACCAGCTCCAGGCCCGATGCGGCACTCCTCGAAAATAATGTTGGAAGAGTCACCAGTGATGACAACGTTCGCTGTCTGGTCGCCGCCGACAGGAGGGTTGAACCTAGCCGTCGGAAGTTGATAACCGTCTGGGTCTGCACCCTCCCACAGAACGTTGTTGCACGTGTCCATGAGCAAGCCGCCCATCTCCTGAAGGCCCATCCACAACCCCCGAGCACGCGTGCAAGTGGTCGGCAAACGGATAAGTTGGTGTGTCACAGCACGGCACGGTGACACCGCAATGTGCAGGGGAACACCGGGAGGAAGCATAGCCGACCCCCACACCTATCCGTTCGACCCTCACATCGTGGGAGTATGCTGAACCTTGTTGTTCGAGTAAAAAAGTAAACAGCTGCCTATTCCTTGGGACGCATGCGTGCGCGGCTCTGCCGGCTAATTCCGTTTGGGGGAATGGGATCGTGGCTACGTTGAAGAAAGCTGTCGCACGCGTGTGCCTCGAGAGAAGCAACAGCAATTTTCCATGAGACGTACAAGCACCCCGTCCAGGGTTGAAATAAGGTTCTGAGAAGGGCACACAGACACACTTAAGAGAGTGTGGATTTTACGACGCAATCGGTACCGCGGCGCCTAGCTGTGATGGCGAAAGGTCACGAAACGCTTGGTACGATGGGGGTTGCACTTAGTAGATCAAGACCGGTTTTCCAGTGACGAGGCTGCACGAACCGAGAATGACTACCCAGTACCGTTTGAAAGCCGTATAAATTATGTTACGCTATACTTAGGCGATGGGATTGCCCTTCGGGTTGCAGTTCCACTGCTGTGTCAAGATCAACTTTATGGGTGAGGCATGGACACTCCTTGGGACGGTAGCCTAGGGGAAAAATTGGATCTATCGTAGCACGCTCATCAATAGACCGTGAACAATCGGAACCCCCACGCCTTACAACAGAGGCCTGCTGCAGGAGTGGGGTCACTTGTTTGGCCCTTTATCTCAGGCGCTCAGCGCCAGTCCACGGAGTGACTGCCCTACGTATTTTCAGTCTTAAAAAACGTTTTTTTTTTGTTTGGTTCGCGTCATGCACCGGCGTGGTACATATTTCTTGTCACGCGTCGCCAGCAGCAACAGACAAAATAATGTCCTTTCATGTTGAGGAACAGAGCAACTCTCCCGAGTGTAGTGAAACTTGGGTAGCCCCCTCAGATAGCGCCAGCCTACGGCTAGATGAAACGATCGTGCTCCCCAGGCTGCCGCGGTAGGGCGACTCGACTGTGGGGGAGATAGCCCCCCTCCCCCCTCCGAGCCTTTCGCAGGTGAAGGGGGGCAGGGGAGGGCTGGGTTTCCTGTGCAGGATTAAAGGCGGTTCGGCCGTCGATTATATGGCTGTAAGGTTCAATGCTAAACGGAACAAGGGTGCGTTAGTCGCGCTCGATGCGCGGTCGCCGCGTACACTCACCGGAAACGCTTCGATGTGGAAGTCGTCTACGCGGATGAGCTCCATGTAGTTTCCGGTCTCTTGTTGCTTCGATTCCCGGAAGATGAAGGCGCTGAAGGGGGACCGGCAAGAAGAAGTACTGTGGATGCGTGCTGCGACAGGGGTAGCATATTTTCAAAAGCACAACATGACTACTGGGGGTCCTTCAACCCATCAAGGACTGCAGTCTCGTTTCGGGGAGAAACTAGTCTACATAGAATTTGAGTGTTTTGTCCCCAGAACGTGACTGAAGTTCTCAAAGGGTTAATGCACCCAGAAAAACAACTACCCAATACCGTTCGAACCAACTGTGAATGCATGCCACGATAGTGGTGTGCCTAATGTATTCTGAGGCTTGTCACTTATGGAGGTGCACTGAATACTGTACATCACCCAAAGGCTTCCCTTGACGAAACAAATAGTTCGCAACCCCATGTGCTGCTGCGCGTAGGTAAACAACGAAATAGCGCCGAGAAACACAAATGGTGCTGTAACGATGTTGGGTGGATCCTCCGATAAATATCCCCGGCAGTAAGGACGTTTCGGCCAAAAACTGCACGCATCCCTCTACGTGACGTCCGGCGCATACCTACCTAGGCAATCGTTTCGTTTCTCAACGTCCGTGTTTGAGTGATTCAACTAATAGTACGATGCTCCTCGAGTCACACTAACTCCTCATCAACCTTTGATGCGCCGTCATCTTGTGTAACAGGACACCAGGCTAAGGGATTCTGCTTGCATGTGTATCATTGTGTGGCATCAACGTCACATTGCCGAGACCATCGCATCGACAGGGCGTGATTCATGTGTGTGTGAGTTTGTCGAAAAGGTCCATGGAACATTTGCCCCCGAGACGGCAGACCCGTCTCCTTTAAACTAGTTTCGTCGAGCTGAGCAGAAGGAAAGAGGACCCAAAAAAGTCAGCGATATTTTCAGTTCGCGAGCGTACCGAATACACATCTCGGCGCGGCGACGATATTGCCCACGTCACGGACGTTCTCAGATACATTGAACCCGAAGATGAAACGTTTTACAGTTACCGCCCTTATCCCTAGTGTGAACCCCTGCAAAGAATGTGTTGTTTTGTACCTGGTATGCCGCAAAGAGCGTTCCGTCAGCACGGGAGTGCAATCGTTCCCCGGCGCCCGATTTCTCAAAAACGGTAGGGGTGCTCAGGTCGAACACTAAATTTTGTATTTTCGGAAAAGGCGCTCTACTCGATATTTCCGAAAGCACCTTGTTCGAGAATTGCGGGGGTTTGTACATTTCTGGAAAACTCGAGGCGCTTAGAAACGACCACATCTTAGTGCGCAATCAACGATCTTTAAAGGTATGTCATGTCCTTAGTGTCGAAAGTAATCAAGCCAGTGGGGTGGTTCATTGGATTGCGCGCCGGTTTGTTTCGAAGTCGGTATTTTGAGAAAATAACTGGGTATGACGAGCACAACCTAAAATAAACAACGTCTAGACTCATGAGGCACGGCCGTTCCGTCGCATGGGCCGGGCAAGATATCTTGTCAAAATGACACCGCAGGGGTTCAGCCCCCCAGGGAAGCACCATTCCGACCACCACGTGGCATTTCGCGACGCAACCCTGAACGTACGTGATGTTTGCTGAGTCGACGAATCGCACGGCGCCAGTTCTGCATTCCTCGGGACCGATGTCGCTGAAGTAGAGGTCCTGCGGGGCACCAGCATGATGAAGGAGACGAAGTTGACGGCGCACAGGCTATGGTAGGCGTATCAACGTACCTACACATCTTCAAGATCCGCTTACGTCAGGGAACACTGCTGTACCTCGCGCTACAGCCGACCTCGAGACCTCTGTCAGTTAAGTCCGAAACCTAAGCCTCTTTGACACTGGTACCGATCGCAAAGAGTACTGTGAAATGTGCATCTCTCAGATCCTGAAACGTTGTATAGTTGTAGAGTCGGAATGATTGGTAAATGTTCGGGCTGAAAGAGGCGTCCAACCTCAACTGCAGAACGGTTCAGAGAGTGCTTGCTGCATGTTGTAGACCCTTACCACGGCCTATATGGAGGCCGGGGGTTGTTCGTTTCGTCGCAGGGCAACACCTGCCGCCAGGCCAATCGTTTCCACATCGCACCGCTTTTTCTCGCGTGGTTTGTAGGTAAGTACAATACTATTGCCCTCAGCAGCGCACGCCAAATGCAACGTATCTCAAGCAAATTACTGTAGATCCCTCGGATGCCTACTTGGGCCCCCGTCGTTGCCTGGAGTTGACAATGGCCAAGAGACTAGACCTCTACTCCCAGGCACCCATCGTTTGACGTGTAGGTCAAATGGACCAATGCGCTAGGTCTGTTGCGCCTTGGTATCGATAGTAATTGGCGCCCCGTATGAGCTTGTTAGGTGTGCGGCGGGTCGTGTCTAGCGGTATCGTATATCGACGGGAGGCGACGGCTGAAACCAAGGGACTTTCGCCGAAACCAAGAACTGAGGTACATGGCTGGGGGGGAAACAACACTTCGACAACTGCTCCACGGCCAACCATTCCAGCGCTGTGGCGGCTAAGTCCTGCTGTGGACGCGTGGTTTCACCAGTGTTGCTTATCACAACCGTTTTGTTTGTTTCGTTTCGATAGATCGTGTGTCGTAGAGAGAAAACGAACAGCTATACACCCAGCCAGTGTATTTACAAACTTGGTCTGCAGGGTTGTTCGTAATCAACGGGAATGCAAAAAAGCTCAAGGTCGATCAACGCCCAACCTGTGTACCGCGTGCTTGTGGAATGATCTAGGATTCTGTTGCGATTGGTATATGTACGGAAACAACACTATGCAGGAAGTCGGTAAAAAAATGTTTATCTCAATATCGGTATGAAGCGAATCGGCACAGGGGCACCTTCGAGTTCCTGACGTCCAAACAGAGGTTGCCAAGCGTGCCGGGTACGATGTCCCCCGTCCAATCCTCATATCGAACAATGTTGATATCCTCCATCTGCCGTAAACCAAACGATGGACAGTGCACGACTCAGCAATATATAAGAGGGTACATGGCAAGACTAGCGCACCTACAGTCCAGTCTTGGTCGCCCCCCAGTTAAGCAGAACAGCGTCGGAAACCGTTTGACAACAGTAGCGGGGACGCGGGTTGGAACATGTTCGTCCAGTACTACCTTACCTCCGTGCTTTTTCAACCGTGTTGAACTAGTCGACGTCTCCCCCTAGTCGGAAAGGAGACATGAGGGACGCATGCTACAGCAGAGACAGCACGTACAGGTTATGAGCTTCCTCGCTCGAGAAGGACTATACCTCTCATCCGACGATCAATTCCCAGAAAATTATATGTTCAGTCCGATACAACACCCTCTGTGCTGGCAAGATTGAGCACTGCCATGGTGAGGGTGGTGCCTTCTAGGGGTGGTGTCTTGCAGACGCGGTCCCTTGTTCGTACGAGCCGCTCGCATGACGATACCATTATCTCGGCTTAGACATGGCTGCTGTGTATGAGGCTTGTTTCGCCCGACCAGCCTGCACGAATATTTGTATGAGCTAGTTCTAAACACCACGAGTACCGGTGAAACTATCATGCTTTACGTGTCTACGGCAGCTTCTCCCTTGAGAGGAGTCCAACCGGCTTTAGGGAATATTTACACAACACGTTCGACCCCTACTACCGCATCCAAACATACATTGGGTAGTTTGAGAGTGTCATAAGGTTGAGGAGCACTCAGTGAGAACGGTTTTGAACGGAGAAGTGCAACGCCAATACCTGCCAAGGCACGTCTTCAGCACGTCCGGCACCGATATGCGGCCGCTACAGCAACAACTACATCGGGAAGGCTCTAGTACATCCATAAATGAGACGAAACGAACGCGTTAAGAAAGCACATAACGTCGCTCGAGGAGAAACACGCGAAGGCGGCGCAACGCAAGCAGCGCTCCATGTCACAATGATGTGCCGCCCATCGGGTCTTACACATCGTAGGCAACGGCTACGGCACGTTCGCTGGCAACAAAACTAACACTCTCGACAATGGCGCAAAGGGCAAGGTTGTGAAACTGTTGAAACTATAACGGCCGTTTATTGGACGTGTAGGATTGGCATGACAATGTACGATAATCAGAGAACGGCATAAACAGGGAATTACGGATTGAAAAAACATACAAAAAACTGGTATTTCATGTTCCTAATGACGAGGAACAAAGGGGGGAACAAAACTGTACTTTCCTCTGCCCCGGTGACGTCGTCAAAGACGACGATGGCCTCCTCTGCTGTGTTTCCAGCGTTGGCGCCCTCGTAAAACACGAACTCAGTGTAGGTGGTGAATTCCACGTTGAACCTTCCGGAAATGGTTACCCCACTCTTGACAAAAATGGGCCCGTCCATGTAATAGTTACCTAGTAGTAACTCGATCTTTCCGTGAAAGAAACCGAGGGGGCCGGGGGGGGGGGGGGGGGGGGGGGGGGGGGGGGGGGGGGGGGGGGGGGGGGGGGGGGGGGGGGGGGGGGGGGGGGGGGGGGGGGGGGGGGGGGGGGGGGGGGGAGGGGCCGGTGGAGAAGTAGCACCGGGTTTGGACATCTATGAGGCGGGCGGTGAGACGGGCGGGAAAATCACGGCTTAACGTTCACAATTACGATCTCGAGGCAACTCGGGCGCGAGATCATACGACACGACGACATCCGAAGTGATAGCCGTACCTCGAATATGGTGACTCGTGTGGAAGGAGCGGGTCGACGCGCACTAGCTGGGCAACCCACTCAGTAAATATGATCTCCGGAAGATGCCGCACTGTCCTCTTGTGGAGCAATGCCCTAGCGGGGGTGGTGCCTTAATTTATGAGCTCCTCGCACAGGGAGCTTAATTTCCTACCCGAAGCAGGCGTCAAAGATCTTTGTTCGCTCCACCCGACCAACAATATCTATCTATGCGCTACGGTACTCTTAGCACAGACATCTTCGGATGACCGCATCTCGAAATCTGGTGACCCTTGTGGAAGGAGCGGGTTGGTGCGCACTAGCTGGGCAACCCCCTCGGTATCATGCCGGAAACGTCACCGGGAGTAACCTGAAGATGCCAACCGGCCAGAAATTGTTGAGCCAGAACAACTGCGACGCCCACCGTGGGATGAGTCAGTGGGCAAGGGTAAAACACGGGTGCCTTCGTGGCTTGGGGGTTTAGCAAAACGTCCCTGTGGTAGCCATACAACGACGACGACGTCGGCCGAAACAACACAAATCTGGGCTGCTGGGGTGGAGTATCAGAAGCAGATGGAGCACTCGAAACTCCCGTTTTAGGGGGACACAATACTTGGGATTAGAGTCGCGACCGTGTTTAAGGAACAGTGCGCAGTACTAAAAAGGTTAGGCTTCCAAATACTCTCAAAGCCAGCTCTTAGGGTCCGCAATGGTGCTTTTTCCAAAGTGACGAGGCCCAAAAAAACTAAGTTTTATCCGCATCGTGGCGCGCGTTTGCGACACCATTTGTGAGGCTCGGTAGCACCACGGATCACGACGGTCGGTAAAAAAAGCCATTGTCGAGTAGGTTTGCAACGTTTACCTGGGGCCCGTAAAGCGGCGAAACAAACTTTGTGTCAAAGGTTACGGTAAACCACTCGTTCGTTGACACTCTGTAAACGTACCTAGTCTGTGTTTTCACCCCATTTGTCACTCGCGTGGAGACAACCACGAACCAATACCCGGCTCGTCGCAGTGTTTTGCATCCGAGGGAGTTCTCGTGGCAAAAACGTTGAGGTATGCTGGAGCCAGTACTACAGGATTTACATTGCTAAGAGCATCATATTTGTGTTATTTACTGACGTGTACGGTGGAGTCGTCGAGTTCTCCGACGCAGTCCGTGCCGTCGAAAGTGGCTCCCTTGGTCTCGCAGATGGCCGTCATTATCAATTGTTGCTCTGACACTCCGTCTCCGATGATGTCAGGGATAACGGGCCACTCGGGCAACGTCGTCGAAACGATCTGTTCCATGTCGCACACGGGTTTCGGCGCACAAGCACGACCAGAGTACATTGGTTTCTCTCGGCGATGAACACACGCGGCGTTGACAAAACTCAACCCACAAGCATATTAAAATAAGAGGTCATACACCTGCGTGGAATCCGCCTCAATCCTCCCCACCTTACGACGTGTGCTGTGTACGTTAAGCCGCATGAGAACATTCACGAAGCAGCGCAAGGGTAGAACACGTCGATATACGCGTGTCGGTAGGTCTCGAGAGCTAGGTGGTTGCTCTAAGCTCAAGTCAACAACGGCCTAGCCTCGATCGAACGGACTACACCCTTGAGACGCGCAGCGGTGTGTGTTTTACACGTCTTGAGCCTAGACCGTTTCTGCCTGACGGAGGCTCCTCAGCCGCAGGGCAATCAAGTAAAATGTCTGTACACGATGATCGTTCGAGCACATTTTTCACCAGATATCGTCTAACGCATGTAGGCTGATGTGCCTGGCGGATATAGCTGATACCGGTCTTTTGTAAGGCGACAAAACAGGATATTATCACACGTGGAACCTCATAGACCAAGGTTAGTGCTACGAGGACCTCCACCGTCACACACGCCCTTCGTCTCTCACATGGAAGTAGCCTGGGCCATTATCCTCGAGCTCGCCAACAACCTGGAAGTCGACGACCCGCAAGGCGGGGTAGTTGGGGACGTCGAAAACGCTTGGCCCGCTTATGGCGTTGATCATGAAGTCGTCGGCGACGGCGGGGGTCCCTGATAACGTGAACGTCTCCCAGACGTTGTCACCTCCAGCGCTGGTGAATGTCTGTCAACATATGGTGCGAGCAGGCGGTGGTATCTGGTTGCTATGATATCACTATCAGTGAACCTTCAGACGCTGGTACTGGTGACTCGAGTCTTGCAAGGTGGACGTGTGTGGGAGTGACGTGAAGGATGTGGTGTGTGTGGAGGGGTGGCACTATCAGAACCATTCGTATTTTATCCAGAGAGCACGCTCGAAAAAAAAAACTACTAGCAAAGTAGCGATATTCAAAGTCGCAATCCATACTTGGGGAACATATAGCACTACCTCCTAGACCACTCAGTCAGCGCTGGCTGCGTCGTCTAGCATGTCGTACTACTTATAGCCCCCGATGGTGGGTCGGCGGTGCAAATGTCGCGGATTTCATACTTGTTATTTTCGAAAGTGCGAGCTGGGAAACATTATGCATGATTGCGGTAGCGTGCCGCTAGACACGAGTAGCGGACAGCACGGGGAGGGCCCCAGGGATCGCCGTGATAGAGTTGACGAGATTCAACGAACTACAAACCATCTCTTTTTATTGGTTAGCTGGCTCTACCTGCTGCACCACTAGGTCAGAATCAACATAGTAAGCGAACTCATCAAGGGCTGCTCTTTACTTGAAAAGGTCGCGCGAGTATACGCCAGTCATTCCCTGACGTTGAGAAAGAAAAAAACTCACGCAAAGCGCGTTCTATGATGAAGGAAGCACTCGTCCGCCAAAATAGTTTCTGGATGACGGGGCTCCTTCACCCAAAATCGTCGGAATGCCAATCTTGTTTCGAAAAATGATATTTTTTGTATACTTTGGGACATGGGGCTATTCATCGGGACGCAAATAGTTTTTTGCTGAGGTCAATTTTGGGTGAGGTATGGAGCTCCTTATGGTCAAGTGAGGAGCCCCAGGGAGATAAGAGTGAACCTCTATCGTAGAACACCGAAAACCGAAAACCCTACAAACATATACAAGGCTTCGGTATTGTTGTCGAAAACGAAAAACCGGCCAAAAATAAAATAGGCATCCATGCGATAAGGTCTTCACGCCTTTTGGGGGGAGTTTTCTCAATATGAGGAGCCTCCGCGCCAAACCCAAACCATTGTTTGGCCGAACGAGCGCTACCCCCATCGTGGCCCGCGTCATCCAACAATTGTTGTCACTCTCCCCGCGGTATCGGCTGCACGTTTCGGCTCAATACGTTCTGCCTCGGTGGAGCGAGCTCCTCGCGTTTGGCAGTTAATAATTCGTATGATAACTTTAGCCGTTTACGCACCAGGCGCGTGTTGGTGTTACGGGGAAATTGAGTAATCAGGGCCAAGTGTGCTTAGTCCGAATACTGGACTATATGGGATGATGTGTATATGATGGGCTAAGATTTCTATGGTCCCCCGTCACAGGGAAACGAGCGCAGAGAAAATACTGGTCGAAGGCGACACGGGAAAAAACCTTGTTCGTGGAAAGCCGATTTGGTTTCGGGGTGAGACATTTAGAACTCCTCATAAGGTGACGCCTGCTGCGATAGACGTAATACTCCCTGGCCAAAACTTTCCTGAGTTGACTCATCCCACTGTAGACGATTGCACGTTTGGACTCAGTATGTTCGGACGGATTCAGCTCCTCAGGCGAGCAGCTACCGATTAACCAGTACGATAGTTTTAGTCGTGTATGTGTGTTAGGACTAGCACAGAGAAGTGTTGGTCGAACTGCGAGGCCGAACTTCTTCGAAGTCATGTGTCGGGTGGTGAATTGAGCTCCGCATTTGTGAGAACCTCAGAAAAAATGATAACCACTCGTACATGCCGTGGCATCGATCAGTGGTGACCGGTGAGAGGCGAGGCGCTACTCAACTGAGTAACCACCCCATGAGGCGTTCTACGAGAGTGGGAATCGCAATAGAGGATAAGAAATAATGAGCGACCACGGCATCCTTATCGGGCGCCAGTTGGAGGAGATAGAGTACTACAGATCGTGGCGATATCGGAAATTTTCGAAGGTGCGCGCCCCACACATCCCAAGCATCAATCGTGTTCATATGTTTGTCCCCGTTGAGTTGCGCATTATACCTTAGGGGGACATAAAAGCCTTAGACAACATGCTGTAGGGTGAACCCCCATCGTAGAACGCCTCCAACATGGCATGTCGTACACCTAATGTACCATGCTTTTCACCCAAGAACGCATGCCTTATCGTGTGGATCACATTCGTATTATGCCGGCAGTATTCATGGAATATTTCATCGGGTCAATTGCGCGTACCTGCTGTTCTTTAACCAGACGTCAGCTTATTTGGGTGAGGTGGGTATGCGGAGCTTCTTCTGCCAGGAGTTCCGAGGAGCAACCATTGCTGCCAACCCCCCCACCACCCGTGGCATTAGTGGCCTTTGCTCTGGGCACGAGAATGGCCTCGTTATTTCACATCGCAGACTGATTGTGCGCAGATATTCGATTCCTGCTTGGTGATCTAGACCAGTCAAGGCGAGCATATTCCTGATCTCGTATGGTCTAGATAAAAATTTGCCGGGCTGTACCCGTAGAATTCGCACGAGTTAGCACTTGTTTCCTGCGTTGGATATGCCGTATAAGGCAGATCCTGCTCAACCTCTCACAACGGCAGCTGAGGAACTAGATTATCTACATCGTGATCTATCTGATCTGTCCGAGATAAGCGATTGTTGTCGTGTGTCACGATCCGGTTTGGAATAGGAAACACAGTTGTCCTTTCCGACCAACACCGTTTGAGAAACGGTTGGATTGAACGGAACATAATGCTGCACGACCAAACCTCAAACGCAGCCGACTGTTAACGCCGGTGGGGCTCTTGGTTAAGGCCGACCAAAGCGTAACGGGCGCAACCGAACCCCGTAATCGAACCCTGTCTCCGAGGAGAGGCCCTGTCTCACCTCAGGAGGGGCGTCGGTGTCTAGTTCGACCTCGAACACGAAGGTTCTGCCTGCGGGGAACCGCATCCTCACGGCTGTCACGATCGAGTTTGGCAACACAAACGAGACAGAATCGCCTATCTGCGGCCGGGAGAGAATGAAGTCCGCCCATACGGCGCGTTAAACAAGTAGAGCAGACAGCAGGCAAAAGGGGGTGTAAAACATCCCACGGTAGGGGCCGACCATTTGGAGAAGCGTGACACAAAAAAGGGTGCAAAGCATGGTCGAACGGGACAATGTTAGCAAACGATTGAGACTGTTCTCAGACATCAAAACCGCCACGTCGTTGGAAACCCTAGCACGAAGTTTCACTTACCCTAAGGCCAACTACAGCAATTTCGTCAAACATAAAACTAAACATCCTCAGATAGGCGTGGCACCAAAATATTTCGTCGCATATCTCATATCTTCAGGCTGCATGAAATACGTCGAACGCGCGCTCTACGAGCTTTTTTATATCCTCGTGTGCATGACAACGAAAACGTGGCACATCTGGGAGAGTTACGCACTTGTGCTTCCATCCTTACGAAACCTGCGGGTATGATCTCTTCAGGATGCCTCGACTGCAAACCAAAACAAACCAAGCTTTGGTGTTGCCAGCCGTCTACGAGCAGCGTGCACGCCAGTACCGTACGACCCCACGTGTACGTTTAATCTCGAGAATAGTTCGCCTCAGCGCCGAACCACGCATTGGGCGAGGTCCAGCTTTCGTCAATTATTTCCGCCGATTTTGGACTCGGAAAAGGGCGAGAACAGAGCTTACTTCAGTAGAACTTACGCTGGGAATGTCGAATTCGAAACTGGTCGGAATTTCGACCTCGGAATCCTCGTCCTCATCGTCGACCGCCTGCGCCACGTACACAGAAGCGTAAGACGGTAACAAACAGCAGTGCACACGTAAGTTCGCCTCAGCGCCGAACCACGCATTGGGCGAGGTCCAGCTTTCGTCAATTATTTCCGCCGATTTTGGACTCGGAAAAGGGCGAGAACAGAGCTTACTTCAGTAGAACTTACGCTGGGAATGTCGAATTCGAAACTGGTCGGAATTTCGACCTCGGAATCCTCGTCCTCATCGTCGACCGCCTGCGCCACGTACACAGAAGCGTAAGACGGTAACAAACAGCAGTGCACACGTATATGAATAGGAGTTAGTCACTCGGGTGCATGCGTTCCGCGATAAGGGCAGTACTTGTTCGCCACGCTATTTACCAACTGACCGGACTCCTGAGTCTTGACTAAGACAAAAAATATCGCTGGAACGCCATCAGCGTTTTCCAATTTGTTTCCACGGGAATAGCTACCGTAGGCTCTGGGATTATTCGTCCAGAAGCATTCTTAAGAGTGTTCAATATAATCCGAAAAAAAAAAAAGTTAGCGGGTGAGGCACACTATTTAACAGAGCTCATATACCATAATCAAGTGAATAGCCTTCCAGGAGCGTTACAGGAGGTGCTAAATATGTATACTCTTCTATCGTAGTTTCGCGTTCGTATGTACGCGGAAACGAGAAAACGCGGGGCAATCAATCCTGCAATGGCGGCGGGCAAAGAAAGGGGATACGTACATGGCACGTCTTGCGCCCAGTCAATGTCGGCCTGGGGGGGGGGGGGGGGGGGGGGGGGGGGGGGGGGGCGACTGAGGACCTGCGAAACACCACCGGGATGCCCAGGTGGTGTTTTGTGGGAGTTTTCGTGATATTTCTAGGCAGCGCGATGGGTCACACCTGGCCCAAGCTTATATCGTTACTCAAGGCACTATGTTTGGGGTGATCGTTTCTGCAACGACCCTCGAAAGAGGAGCCTTATATCTGAATACAGGTTTTGGTTCAAACCACACAGGTACGACGTGTGCGCCCTATCACTCCACCTCTCATACACCCTGGACGATGCCACTCACAAATCTCTCGCGAACCTCAAACACAGGGACAGTCCCTTCGATGAAGTCGTTCCTTCTCTCGAGGATGATGATCTTTGCGAGGCGACACAGCGTGGACAGGCGCGAGCAGTTGTTAGGATTGCCCTGTACAATTCCCTCGGGAGATTCGAAACACACATAATTTTCCATTGGAAACCGCAAGCGTAGGGCTGCACGACCAGCCGCGGTTCCGTATCTCAACATGCACCTCTCTGTGTTCTAAACAGGTGCGACTTGTGTCATCGCACACCAGAGGCGACAGTATGTCTCAAATGGGCAACACTACTTTTGTAATTAGCTAGGGTCTGCACATTATGCCCAAACTGTTTTACTGTTCGGACGGGGCAGGCCTCTCCAACTGGGGAACAACCAAATTTGACCAGCGCACACTATTGTGCTTTACAAAAACATTTGTTTCGTCTCACGCCTGACTGGTGCTACCTTTGAGGAGTCAAGCTTTGGCCCTTTTGTTTCAGCCGCTCGGAGCCACTCGGCCGAGTGCGTTCGTTTTTTTTCTGCAGTCATTGGCCTCTATCCCTTGTGTTTCCGCGATAGGCACAGCCATGGGACTGCTTGTAACGCTGCGCCAACAAAAACCAAGCCAAGTCCGACTTCGAGTTAGGTTCAGAGTCATTCCGCCGAGTGGCCTAAACGCGCAAGTGAAAATAATTTTTATCGTGCCCCACCTACCGTAGCACCGGTCACCTGTGACATGCAGGAAGGCGCATGGGGGAACAACGTTAAGTTTTTTTCTCAGACTCGTGTTCTGCGTGGGGTTGTGGTGCCCTATTGTAGCTTTTTGTTTCGGCCGGAACGGTAAACATCCCCGCAGAAGAGTGTGATGCTTAAATCCCCCCTCGAGAAAACCCCCGAGTTCCCGGCCAAGTACGTGGTAGCCGATTTGCAAAGACAGTTCATGTTAGATACGCACCATACTAAATGTCAGCCGTATCGGCTGGCCCTGGCTGATACAGCTCAGTGGTTGACCTCGGATGTTGCCCAGCAAGAGTTAAACATTTCCTTCGGTCAAGCCCTGCCCCGTACAGTCAGGATTCAAAGCTAACAACTTGCTTGTGGGCGGCTCAGTTCAAGGGTTTAACACTCTGCAGCACCGTACAGGACATCTGCCGGATTGAAGCTGCGGTAGGGGGAGGGTAGCCCTGTTTTATTTGCATCGTAACAACCGCTCGGAGCGAGCGGTTCTGTACCTGATTCAACAATTCGATACAAAATCGTTTTTTTTTTTGTCGAAGCAGAATGTTTTCCTATATGCTATTACAGGGGACCATAGTAAATGGGATCTACGGTACACACGACACCCTATATATTGCCCTATTTTAACTAACAATATTTGGTCCTATTATCAATAGCTACGGTCCCCCGTACTAATGGCAAATACCTCCGTGGCGGTAAACATCGCGAAAACGAGAAGCTTAATCCCAAGAAGATACGGTGGTCACTCGGCCGAGTGTCTGGCTCTCATCGGGATACAATAAGCACCAGGGAGGATTTATATACGCGACCCTCCTTCGTACCGTGCGTAGCGCAAGTCGGCGTTGCTAAGTTGATCTTTCTTCGTTACTGTAGCAGTTGGCGGCCGGAACAGCATACACCAAGTCTAGTGGTTCTAAGCTTCCTCTCGCTTGAGGAGCCCCACGCGTCATCCTCTCGCTTGAGGAGATGAGTAGCCTCAACCCTCTTGGAAATTCAGAGCGAAACATTGACTGAACAACATGTGACGAAGTTACAAAAACGGCTACAAGCGTGTGGGTGGGGGGCGATAGCCTGATCTGTGTCTCCGAGTCGCGATGCAAGAAGGAGTCGTACGGCACCGCCGCAACAACATTATCTACCTGTACCGCTGGGCGCATGCTGCTCGTAGACGATGAACAGCGCTAGAAGTCGTCATTGGTTGGTTCGCTATCTCAAGAACCCAAGGCGGTTAACGCGAGGAACACTCCCACGACGACCCGGTCGTACAAACACAACATGCGCAATACCAAAGGGCGATATTACCGTGTAGTCGCCGTCACTCTCGATCGAAATATTTACTGTATTTTGCCTTTCAAGTAATGAGGGAAAAAACGTGATGCCCCTGTATGGTACCACGCGTCAGTGCCATGGCAGCCGGAACAGTTGTACGAACCACCGGAAAGGCCATCACGTTAAGGATCATATGTGTGGGACCGTGACGAGCACCGTGCTTCTCGCCCAGTGTGATCTGTGCGCGCAGTCGCGGTTCACAGGGCTCGAATATACACGTAGCGCAGGGGCTTGATGGACAAGATTCGTAAAAAAATACAATGTCTATGAAACAACGCGACGACTCTCAGAGTACATATTTCAACGTCTCACGCTCATTCAGAAACACGGTCAGCGGCAAGGAAGAGCAGAGCAACTGCCCTTGAATGTCGGCGTACTGACCTCGTTGATACTGATCCACTGATTGATCTTCTGGAATTTGGGCAGGAAAGCAAGCGCGCTGGCGTGGACACTGACGTCGAACGTCTGATAGCCGGTAGCATCTCCGGACGTAATCGCTGAAGCCACCACCGTCTGAAGCAAAATAAATACGGAAATGGGTGACGTGGTTCACACCATGATTTGCAATGAGCTTGGCCACTTGGCCCAAAGGGGTCATGAACGTTGTCTCCCTCACACGCCGCTAACACAGCACGAGGTACCTTAACTGGAACGCCGTCCGTCGCAATGAGCGCAGCAGCACTTGATGTTCCGAATAGCACAAGACACGACACTCGGGTAGTACGCGGTAACCGCGAGTGTATGCGGCGTCGCGCACAGCACAGTGTACGACAAGCGCGCAGCAGTGTCGCGTTAGTCCTGCGTGCGCTCGACGTCGTAATTTAACCACACGGGGAGAAAACTTGCGATAACTTCGCTTACCATCCAACCCTGTGCAGTGAGTGCCTCGATGCTGAACTCGTCGTGCTCCTCGTCACCCATGTGGAAAGCTGCGTGGTTGCAAGTGAAACGAGAAACCGGTTAAGGCGGGCGTAAAAAAATGGCTCAATTGCAATTCCGCAACTTTCATCATAATCAACCCCTACAACCCGTGTATGCTTAAGAGGGGGAATTGTTGTCGATCCCCGGGGTTTCCGAACAAAACTTCTTGCCCCATGAGACGAAACGGAGAGCATCACTGATGCAGGATATCGCGTTCTCAGCCACACATAGATGTTTACACATACCGGGTATCGAGGGTGTACAGCGTATTAGAAACGTCACCATCGTATATACGAAATGTGCATTCATCGTGTGCCTAGCATGGTCGTCTAGCACGGTATTCTGGGGTATACAGGGACGGTGTCCCGGGACTAGGCGAAGCTATTACTCGTCGTACCTCGCACAATCAGTAGCGGGTTAGTTCGCGAGGGCTCACCAATTTGAATTTGGCGGACGTAGCGGAAGTAGTTCAGCCTGAAAATCAGTTCACAATCTTCCAGGCTTGAGTACCTGCTCCCCGCTGCTAGCGGACCACACGCCCATCGAGAGTCTGTGTCTCCGTCCTATAAACGTTTGTTGCGACCCGAACAAAGAGGCAAACCCATGATTTCGTGGTGGGGATAAGGGAGTGACGCTTGTCGTCTACATCGAGGGGAAATCGTCAACCTACCCATGCGGCTCCGGTTCGGCGGTAAGCTAAGACCCGAAGCTGAATGGGAACAGCGCATCAACTCGCCGAGCGAGTGACCACATAGTGTACATCCCCACGCCGAACATGTCACACGTCGGACATATCGATGTCTACAGTCGATCATTGAGATTATATCCTAACCTGCTGCTCCGATACGGGTGTACTGGATCAGTAGAGCTTAAGTACGGCTCAGGAAACACGTCGTGGACCATCCACATCATGCATTACGGCTCTCGGCATGGTCCAATAGATTCAACAGATCAGGCGTACGTCTGCCCAGAAGTATCCAATAAATTGATCACGAAGTGGAAATCGATAACGATCTGTCCGATCGTTGGTTCAGTACCGCGCTATTTTTCGAGAGGGGCTGCCTTTTCAGGAGATTGGCACCTTGATGTAGTACGCTTGGCACCCCTGGAACTGGGCCGGGGAATCACACCCGCCATCGGCAGCCGCCCTGCTGTCGTAGGCGCCTCCGTCGGCAAGAGGAAGAGGCCCGGTAGGCTTGAGCCACGCTTTTTCCTCGACAGGGCGCTTGGCAGCACTGTCGCCGACTTGAAATTCGACCTGAGCGAAACGTTAGCAAGGTCGCCGCGTCAATAGGCCCACGGACTCGAGGCCCTTGAACCCGCTCTAGGCTAGCAGTGTCACGTTTGTAGCTGAGCCGTTTTATTATGTCCGACATAGGTGCATTCAATGTTGTTTGCGCCTTTGCACAATTTTCGTTCAACACCTATTAGAACGATGTAGGAGTTTTCGTGTGCTAGATACTTGTATTTATCAGAGTCTGTCATTGTTGTGTCGGTGATGTACGGAGCTCTTCTCGAAAGGAGCGAACGAACATTCAGATGCACATGTGTCCCGGCGCGCGTAGAAATTTCACTTGACTGCCATTCGACCTATGCTGCCCCTCATCGTCGGGGGCTGCCTACACCTGGCGCTGACCACTTTTTCCTATTTACGGGCTAAAGAGGTGTGTAGCAAAAGGAAGGAAGGAAGGAAGGAAAGAACATAGAAAAATTGAAAGGGAACACAGCTGTCAGGGTAGACCGGACCCAGGTTCTGACCACCCACCTCGTTGATGACGATACTTCCACCGCTAGGAGGTACCACCTCGATCTTCACGTACCGTGCTACAGCGCGAATGCCGCCGAAGGTTTGTAAGCCGTCGCTGCCGACAGGGCGTCCACCCGCCTCGATGCCGGTTCGTACAGAGGAAAAAAATACCCGACTCGCCGGCCGTCATGACGCGTAGCTCTCCGCCGGCATCCGATGATTCGGAGAACGCTGTGTACAAGCAGACGAGGGGGGTTACAAATAGGAAATACTAATCAGGTTGATGTGGACGCGAGAAGAAGCCATGGCCAAATGAATGAGGGTAGAAAGCTCGCTGTCCTATTTGTGTACGGACTTGTGCCCGTTCGGGAAGCAATGTATTGTCGAGGAAATACATTTCAATGACAAAGCATCGATTGTGCTTGTGACCGGATACTCCAGTTGACGTACAACATTAAATGCGCTCGTTACGCCCTTTGGGGGACTATTTGTTGCTACACCCCAGGTGTATCGCATCTCGCACCTATACGCAGCTGCTCCAGAGATTCTGGGGCCTGAAGATCGTAGGTGATTTCGCACACCTCCCCCGACGTACACGTCCACGACGAGGAATCAGTGACATCTCCATCCTGGAACACAATCCGTACGGTAGCGGTGAAATGTTGGGGGGTATTGTCACCTTCTCAATGGCATGCCGGAAACCGGTCTCGAGGCTTCACGCGATGGATGATGTCATACAAATAGACGACGGGTGTTTAAGGAGGCCCCCGTAGTCCACACCTCGGAAATGGACAGAGTATAGAATACCCTTGCACCAAGAAGGAAGGCGCAATATGTTGTAATCCACGCCTGCATCGATAGCCCGTACACTCTAGTCACCCACTTCCCTTACGATGAAAACAATGGGCAGCCGGATGCCCCGATCCATCCGTTGTGTTGACAGCCGTCGACGTATGGCGTTCGGGCCTGCTCACTGACACTCATATGAATCAGTCGTGAAAGTACGCGGGATCAGGGACTCAGGGTAGAGGTTCATAGTCTTGGTCAAGATTCCGTAGTTATCAATGAATGCACCTCTCTGTCCCTGAACAAAAGAACTTTTTGTATTCATCTCAACTGCAAAAATATTCATACATAAATGGGAACGGAGTGGTATATATTTTGTAGGCTACAGGGCGTCTGCGGAGACGTCACAACGGGTGCAACACTGTGCCAACGGTGGTAGTGCCCCCGCCCCCCGTCCCCCCCTCAAAACACGCGTTTGCTCCAGGTCGACGTGCGTGAAATAACAAGCTTTGAAGAGCCCATCGCGGGGGCAATCGCTAGATCTGAACAGTGGAAAGGCCCGCAATTGCCTCAACCTCATCATTTATACATCAACATCCGAGTGAGACTGGGTCTGACCAATGTCTCTGCCTCACCACCGTGCTCATGGCCGAGGATGCGTCAGCGGTAGCCGTAGCCGTTATTGTGGTCCGTGTGATGGCCGATGTTCCAACAACCGGCACCTCATCCACGGTGACGTAGATCTCCACCTGTGTAGGAAATGATGACGCGACGGTTTCCGCCAGTGATCGGGCGCGGAAATATTCTTTTTTGGACATATTCTACGGAAGGGAACGCACCAGGACTTTCCAGTATTGCTCACCTTAGGAGCCCCATTGTTCGGCCAAAGCAACTGAAATTAAGGAGTATATGTATGTGCAACCAGGATAAACGTTTCAGGAGGTTGGGTTTGGTAGGATCAGGGCCGGCCCCTCGGGCCCAAAACAGTAGTATTTGAAAAACCTAACTCCTGTGTAGACATATTCCGTACCATAATGTTCGCCGCGAGTACGGAAAGTTTGAAGCATGGACAAGAGTTTTTCAAACGTGATCATTTCCAGGCAGGAGACACAGATCTCGACGCCACAGAAAGCCAACCCGATCGCTGTCGATGCGGACGTTTGCTCCCCCGCGAAAGAGCCGTACGACAAAACGCCACAACAAACCCAGTCACATGCCATTCGTCCTGTTGCTTGTGGTGCCAAAGATCGCTCTCGCACGAAGTGTGCCAGACGAAACTAAATCGTAGGCAAACCGTTTGATTCATCGGTGTCGATGTCCTAGATAATAGATCAGTCTGATAACTAATACTGTAACACAACAGAATCGCGACTAAGCCGATATTGGGTAGATGCTCGGTTCAAGTGGCCGACAGCTTCAGATACCCCGGCATTATCGTGTCACTCCTAACGTATCATGTGTATACGTTGGCGGGGATTGTGCGAGGGGGGTGCTATTTCCGGCGCACAGCTCGAACCAACGGGGGCGGCAGGGGGGAGCTGAAGGCCGCATTCAAACCCGTGCCCGTGTTGCTCGCAACCTCGTGAGTGCCGGCAGAACACGTCTTGCCTAGATATGCTCAGTATTGCGAACTCAGGCAGCGATTCAGCGCTTGTACCCAGCGTCAGACGCACGCCATGGTATAGGTGCATGATCCCGAAGCTCCTGACATGAGACACTCTGTAGTTCACCCACGATCAGATACAAAGACAACGTGTACCCTTAAAAAGTAAAAAAGCGATTCCATGGTCAAGGGTAACCTGCCAAATTATATACAAAAGCACAAAATCATGTTGGATAGTTTTTGTGCTGATAACCCCCCACGAATCCCGACCCGATGGGGGTCGGTCACAGCGTGTATCTCTGATCGGTAGATGTCCGTCAATCACGACGGTAGAGGGCTATTTTTCCACAAAACAAAGTAGAATTCACTAATGCGCAAGATTCTTCATGGGAATACCTCCAGTATGGCGAGGTAGTCTCCCGCTCCAAAGGCGCCACATACAACAAGATCCCTGGTTTCGATGCCGTCGAGACCTGGAATTTCCTGAAACTCGGTTGACCCGGGGGTGCCTTCCCATTTCTCGACAACAGTCGCCTTGTCGACTCGAACGGTGAGTGCGTTGGTGCTGTCAGGGTGGAGCGCTGTGGAGAGGGGAGTTAAACAGGGGTGTGGTTTTGATTCTCCTTGGGTTGGTTGTGGCGGCAGAGACGTCCGCCCGTCCGATTTTACAAGTTTTGAACGGCAGCTATCTACATCTTGTGAGCAGGCGAAGTGGAAGCATTTTGTTTTATATCCTTCGATACCTGACTGGTACAGGGAGAGTAGTCATGCCACCCAAGACACAATTGAGCCGAACCGAGCAGCGTGAGTTTACTCGAGGCAACGAGTAAAACATATCACTGCATGTCATCATTGCGCCCTAGATGGATGACGGGACGATTGGCAGGCTAGATGCTGACGTGGTACGGCTTACTCCTCCTACGGATGCCGATTAACTGTAGAAGAGGCAACCCACGGGGCCTTGGCTCTTATCTGCACATAATGGCGCACCATACCCGCGTGTCAACGGAGAAAAACACGACGAAACGTTAAATCGCAACCCGATGGCGCAGTTCAAAATTCAAGGCAAACGCCGGCAACCGCTGCACGGTGCGTAGTAGATCTAGGACGATGGCGGGGTTTCATTCTAGCGAAAGATCTGCTCACCTACTTTGACCGATGCAATCGTTGATGGCATCCTTCCTGACGGAGAGACTCCGAGGGTAACACAGCAGGTACTGCCTGGGACTCGTCGTCATCCAAAGGCGGTCCAGACGGCTCCGTGCACCCGTATCTAGAGTCGAGTTCTAGAGAACCATCCTGCGGATCGTCCAGTCAATTAGTCAAAGGCGTCCGAGCTCCGGGGCGGTAGCTGCTGGTCAATTAGTCAGAGCGTACGAGAGGGGTACACACGGTACGAGAGGGGAATGGTTGTCAAAGCCCTGCTGTTGCCATGTGGAGATATCATTTGTTTTTTCACCCAAAAAACGGCGCGTTGACGACACCATTCAGGTAAAGGGCAACGAAAACTCCCGTGTCTTCGTAGTTATGCACAAATGTTTAGGAGGAGCGCAATCCATATACGAACGATGGTGGGATGTTCCTGAGTGCACTTCAGGTGTCCCGTCAGTCGGAACGTGTTTAGGCTAAAGCGTGCCACACCGATCGTATCCCGCGTTGTTGCAGGCCTGTAACGAGCCGGAGAACGTTCCACGCGAACACTGGCAGCAAGCACCCATGTTCATGGGAACGTCGAGAGCCAGTGCCAACGTCAACGAAATGTGAAAGCCCGCCGGCAACGGTTCGGTAGGTCTACCCGAGAAGAGTATGAGCGCCGCGAAAAGGCGCGTCCAGCGACCACGGCCAAAAGAGCGTTGTGCGTTTTCTTTGTCGAACATACCGCAAATGTGACAGCGGATGTTTGGCGTGGGTCGCAGCACGCCCACCCTTGCCGAAGCAACGATCGATATTTCCGGGAGATTTTTCCTTGAACATTTTGTTCTTTGGCAAAATCTTCGACGGACGGCGTGTTAGCTCACTCACGTCATCCATTCTGTTGTCGACTACCACCTGTTGCGCCTGTTAACGCACACACGTAGCCGTGTTTCGCCAAACTACTTCCGACGTTTCGGGCCCCTCAACCCACTTCCGCAGGAATGTCACTGGCGTTTTCTTACCGAGAGGTAACGGTATTCTTTATCAGGTGGCACTCTTACCTTTGCTCAAAAGAGGTGTCGGGTACCGCTTTGTCCCTATAAAATAAGAACGGTTTGCATTGTTTTCGATGTATAAACAAACCATATATTTCTGAGCAGAGTGGTAAGGAGTCACTCACGTGTTGGTTTTCGTAATCAGTACGTCCTATTGGTTTTCGTAATCAGTACGTCCTGTTGGTTTTCGTAATCAGTACGTCCTATTGGTTTTCGTAATCAGTACGTCCTATTGGTTTTCGTAATCAGTACGTCCTGTTGGTTTTCGTAATCAGTACGTCCTATTGGTTTTCGTAATCAGCACGTGCAACCATTGCATCCGTTGCACGTGTGCGGGAAAGAATACTGAATTGTTACCCGCGACAGCGGTACGCGAGAGGAGAGAGGAGGAGGCGGTTTCGAAAGCGCGATGTTATAACTCGAGTGCACACCAACCGGAAAGGAGCATCTGGCGCCGACGCTCGCCACCGTAGTGAGGAAGGGCAGCGCTTACACGTTATAGGAGGGTCCGCACTTGAGGAGCTCTGAATCTCATACAAAACATGTGTCTTTGAAAAAGGATGATATTCTTAGCCGAATGAACTTGAAAAATATTCCATGGCCTACTATACACAATATACACTGCAAACACTATGGCACGCCGATAGACCACAACATGTATTCTCTAGAACGATATCGGGTAGCATTTTCTCCGTGCACAGGCCACGTCGGACCTACATACTTAGGCAGAAAACATCTACACACCACTTCATTCGTGTACCACGCGTCGCGTATCAACGGCGCCACGAGCCCGACCCCGGACGAACGACACCTTTTCGCGTGCGAGTGCCACGCCTGGAACTATAAGGTAACACTGTCCCAAACACACAACCAAGCAAACCAACAAACCTAAATATAGTTTCACAACCGCACGGTGAACGTCTAGACATGAATGCCGCCAACACAAATGAGACGCTTCCAAGGAAACGCCTTGGAAAGCAACTCCAGTCGTAAAGGGGGGGGAGGGAGGGAGGGAGGGAGGAGGGAGGGAGGGAGGGAGTGAGGAAGGGAGGGAAGGGTATGGAGGAAAGGATGTGGAGGAAAAATGATAAATTTATCAGGAAGGGACAAAAAAAATGGCAGATATCTCACTCTGGTGAGCAACCGATGCATCGACCCGGGTTACGGCAGTCTTGGTCGAGGGGGCTCACACCACCGAAGAACGGATCGTCGAACTTTGAGCTGAATGAGGAGTCGTACTCTCCGAAGGTTGCATCGTCTCCAACCTGCTGAACTTCTGACAATTCAACGGTGATACCTGTGTTCCGAGGAGAGCGAGGAAATGCACCCGGAGGTGATGGCAGTACGAGTGAGTCGGGGCGAGGACCCTTGATAAAGACGCTCTTTAGTTGAGCTCTGGGTACACCTTGGCCCACAAAGCCACAAAGCGGGTCTTGAGATAACATTAGAACGTGCAAGCTGGTGCACATTCCCAAGTCTTCTCACCATATATCACGAAACATGTACAATACCCGTAGCATTCCCCCGATAAGAAGTGTTGGAGCTCGATCAGTCAAAAATATATTTTTGAAAAAGTGCGATCCCTGTCGTGGCATGCGTATGATGTCCAACATTATCCAGTGATATACACACACTACGTTCTGTATGCTTTGGCGCCCCGAACGCGGGACGCGGAGCGCTAAGGGCAGCATCGGCAGTATCGTACATTCTCCGGGTTTGTTTTCAATTTGGGAGTGTCAGCGTATTAAGCCAGGCCTGTACCATGGAATTGCGTCAGAGGCATGCGCTACTTTTCGTACACGACCCATGATTAAGTATCAGATACTGTAGGTAAGCGCAATATTTCTCCGTTGGTTTTCCTTGGCGACAGTTCGAATACCTCCACTCCCGTAACCTTCACAAACACAGGCGCATATTCAAACACGCGCGAACCTCGTTTCTAGTGTTTCAATTCCTACACCGGCAACATCATTACCGCCAGCGGAGTAACGCTCGCGGGCGAGAACGCAATGGCCAATAGATGAAAGTCTCGTAGGCTGCTTCGAAAATGCTCAACTGGCGTCGGTAACCCCAGCCAACCATTAACACCGTCGAGAACGTGACACAGTGCATGCGTATTCCGGGAGCAGATGTCCACGGTTATTCGAGGGGGACCCACATCCTATGGGACGTTCATTGAACCTACGCAAATAGTTTTTTTGTGTTGTCGAGAGTAGAAGCATGAATGCAGCTGTTGTTTGAGGCGGCAAAAGGCGTCTAATTTGAACACCAACCCTGCACATTTTCCGCGGTTGGGAAGTTTTACGATATAGGTACAAGTAGCGTGTTTAAAAGTGAAACATGTTTGACCGACGGGGCTCCGTAAGGTCACTGAGGAGCTCTCCCACAAGACATGCCTTACAAGACATACGCCTTATCGCTGGAATGCCATCTATGGTGAAAATATTCACAAGGTATGACGGACGGGAGCTCACTAAGGGCCCTGAGGAGCCATGTACCGAAAATGGCATGCCTTGCTTAAACAATGTGAATTCCTTGCACATCTGCTTAGGTCAAGGTACTATCGGTGGGGTTGCCCCTCAATGTATTGTCAAGGTCTGTCTTTGAGTGAGAGGAAAATCACTCTATTCAGCGATGAGTCTCGGCAAATTCCCGGGGTACCCCTACCGTAGTTAATACGTCAAGTGTTCGACATGGGAGGGGGATAAAAAACGTTTTTAAAGGCAGCCATGTATGTCCTGCATTCGTATCGGACGGAGCGAGAGGTTCCCCGCGTCTCATTCTAGACCACTTCACATGCTTGCTGATCGGTCAGGAGCAGGATATCTGGTAGGCGTAAACAATATCACTCCACATCACGCAGACGCGGCCAGAAAAACACGTTGACCTCCTCCTTTCTGAGGTGGATCAGCAGAGTACAATGGCGCGGCGATCTCACAATCATGTGTTATTGAATTAGTATGCACGAACTATGGGAAGTATATCTATCTTGAAAAAAACAGTATGTTGCGGCCAATAATTGCAAAATTCCCCCCACGAACACCAACAGAGATACGAAACCTATAGCTAACCTCGCAACAACGCCGAACACACCCTGACAGCACTGTCTGTATTTCGGCATCTTCGGCTTATTCTACCGTACCTACACATGATCGCCCACTGTTTTGGGTAGATCGTTCTTCTCGGTTGAAGTGACTCAAAAGTCAGAAACAGTTTGCGATAAAGGGAAATCTACCCCTCTAGTCTAGTACACCGCGTCACGGGCTTAAGGTGAGCGAGAAGGACCCTGCTGCCCAAGTGTGACGCGCGGGGCTCTCGGCCAGCACCACTCATAATCCATGAAGCCGACGAAAGGGTATATCGCTTCGTTTGCGGAGTCTTCGCGCGACCAATCACGCGCCGATGGCTCATTGCTACAGTAGGTGTACGTCCGAGGGCGACGGCGCAAAAAAACTTTTTTCCGAAAACAACGACAACACCGCAACATGTGTTCTCAATATATGCACACTATCAACCTCATGTCGTCCAGGTGCTAACTTGCCTGAGATGCCCTGCAGCGGCAGAAGCGGCAGCAGCAACCAACCGGCCGCAAGCAGGGATGAAGAGGGGCTCATTTCCCTGCGTGTGTACGTACGTACCAATCCAAGAGATCACGAGGTAAACAACGGCGCACCAATCCAGGAGATTACGAGGTAAACAACAGGGCCAAACAATTTGTCAGCTCTCAAAAGCCCTCCAGTATATGTCCTAAAATTGGACTAGTTGTTCGTTCTGCTTTCGCTTGAAAGTGCGACGAAAGTGCGGAACGTGCGGAAAATAAGCACTTGTTTGTGTCCCTCGGTAGCCGCGCCGAAACTCCGGGTAGCAATGCATACAAAAAAATCCGTTCCCGCTGCATTCTTCTGCTTTTTGACAACCGAGCCAAACGCCCTTCGGTGTGAACTCCCAAAATCAGGAGACAGATGGTATACGAGATTGCTTGGAAAATCTGTACGTAGGGGGGGCGCGTTTTGGTTTTGCCGACACCTCGCGTCGACTTATCGAACTCCGACCTCCCGACAGTGGGCGTGTACCAGACACGGTCCTCCCCACCGAATGCCGTACACCCGACTATAGAACCTCGTGTAGTCGAAAATGTTGTAGAATTGAAGCAAACGACACCGTGACTCAATCAACAACACAGCAGCAGTGCATGTTCCTGTATAGGTTGATAACTAACGAGTTTGAACAACCCTTAACATTGTGCCATCAAACCGATGTTGATACACGCGTACCGACCACTGCGCAGCCACTATATATGCTATCGTACCAAAGCCGGCGTCCCCGGTGGCTTGGTAGGTGGTCCGCGTGCGTATCAAGATCAATTTCGTAGGTTCGAGTCTCACCGAGTGCATACTTGTGGGGACTTTTTAGTTGCATAAAAATAGATTAGCGGCAAGCGCAGAGAACGTGAGTTGGCAACATTCGATAAAAATCGACGAGCAGTGGGAATGCTGGACCCCATGCGCAATAAAAATTGAAGCTACGTACCGGGGGGGAGAAGGGATGACACCTGTGACCACCACTTTTCCAGAAGATCGCTGAGGGTAAAGTAAAACCTCTTACGAGTTAGGCTGGAAAGTAAAAGTGATTGAAAAAAAAAAAATAGGCAAGTGTTATTCGAGATGTGAAAAGAATACCTCGTCAAATTGACAGCTCGTACGTATGTACCTGGTATGCTTAGCGTCGACACCACGATACGCGGCATGGGTACATGAAAATACCAATACGTGCGTGTCATGTACTCCTTTCTTTTTCTACCTCTGTAGCCGTTTCGATCAACTTCGTTGATACTCCCTGTGGTATGAATACGTACATTTCAAAAACACTTCTCTGCGGATAAAATTATGATACGTGACGTGCGTATGTTTGACAACTTGGACCTGTTGTTGCTTATACAACAGGAGGAGCAGCAGCACAACCTCACACCAAGAAGCTGCGACGTCTGGGCGATCAAGAGAGCGCGAAGTTACCCGTTACACCCGACCCTACCGCACTATCAAAGCCAGCCATACATATCCGCTGCATGCTCTATGTCGCTAGCTTACATACTACTGTCTGTATAGAACTTCGCATCAATCCCATTTTGTTTAGTTTTCCATTCCCTTATATTGCGTTCATTTCGTTTTCTGCTTTTCTCTCCCTCCTATTTTTTTTTATGAAAAACTGAAAAAGCACGTCAGCTGTGAGGTAAACCGATCGGTCGATAATCATCTTTGCACAGTTCGCGACAACTGGTCGCGCGTTTTGCATTAACCCCTATAGTACCGCAGTGCCGATTTGGGGACAAACTACTCTAACTCCAAGTGATTAGTCCCCCAAACCGGACTGCGGTACTAAAAGGGTTGAGGGTCATTCTTATCGGAGAGCTTTTACGTATTTCCATAACTTCGATGTTTTGTTCGCCCGCGCAATGTTTTCATGTCCAGAGTTTCCTGAATGTTTAATATTGATCCATCATGGAAGTGGAAATCCAGATCCGAGGTAAAACACGTACGAGTACTCGTATATGTATAGCGTGCTGTTTGTTCTCTTCGTTCGCCATTCCGGTTCGTGCCAGACGCCTTGAGCCATTTCTTTCCTCGTCGACGCGCGTTGAAGTGTGCCTACCAACGATAGAGACCGTCTGACGCTCTCACACCACCCCACCAGTAGTTGTGTCCTTATTTTCAATTTTGCAAATAACTTCAATCTCACCATATTCGAACTCCGGGGCAAACGAAGGCAAGTGCGCGCCCGAGCGTGGCCACTTTTTTTTTTTTTGTATCGGCCCCAATGGCTCTACGACCACACAGCAGCAGTGCACAGCAGCAGAGCTGTACGTATCACAACAAGGAGCATAGCCTCACCTGTGGTGTAAATCTGGAACTAACTGCTGTGCTGACTTGGTCTGGTTCACAGTCGGTCGACGCTGCACTGATATGTAGAGCGATCGACCGGCGCCTGGTTTCGTCTTCTTTTTCGGCGTCCTCCTCTTCGCACGTGTTATGCCTGGCCGTGATGGGTAGCACTTACAGCAGGATAGCTTGCTCCAGAGAAAAAACGAGGATCCCACCGTTCACTCTTGTGACGGAATTGATTAGACCCCAAAGACCCAGCGAATTCCAATACCTGCAGTGGTTAGGTTTGTCAGTTGTCACCCGGGCAAGGTAACAAGATGTGTTGCGAAGAGTGCCTCAACGCAGCAACGCAGAACATCGGATAAAGTATGAACGTTTAAGAACTTTAATTTGTGGTCTTCCACCACACAGATCAACGGGGTAATTTGTAAACTCTTCGATTTTGCTCAGAACTCGCCCATCTCGAAGCAGTACGTACGTATGTACGTATACGTATAAGATACGTAATACGTATGATGCTGTATGATACGCTGGTTATGCTGGTTTCCGAATAATCTCATCCATGTGTCCCGCTTTTATCTCAAAGATGTCAGCAGACATGTCGAGCACGGCTAAGCATGCGTGCTGGGCTACGCTTGCCAATAGCAGATCACCGGTATCTGTTGATTGTACTCAGAAACATGGCATATAAGATCCATGGTACCGATGATTATATTCCAAGATGGGGGTGCCCCCACACGTTCTTATCAGACCGAGGCACCGAATTTATATCCCAGGTTAACAGAGCAGTATACGAAACGTTGGGAGCAGTTAAGAAATTTACAAGCTCCTATCATCCACAGACAAATAAATGGAATAGTTGAAAGATTATTAAACCATTATTAAACCACACCCCACCCTTTGTCAGATGTTGTCTTATTTGATAGCGGATGACCAGAAGAACTGGGACGAAATGCTCATGCATGCGGTAGCTGCCCACAACAATAACTTCAGTAGAGGGACTGGGTTGGCTCCGAACGAAGTACACATTGGTCGATACCCTAGGTTACCTATGACGATATTAGAAGGGAGAGCTATGAAAGGACACCAGGGTCTGAAACAGGACCAGTTGGACTATTTAGAACTAATGAGGGACAGGCAAGTGAAAGCATATGATGAGCTGGTTAAGGAGGAAGATAGACTGATAAAAGCCAGACATGAAGCAGCCAACGAAAATCTTATTGAAATGATAAATCGACGCCCCAAGTATGAAGTTGGGAGCTGGGGGTGGATTTATGATGATAAGAGTATTATTTCTGGAGGCGGACAACATATTCTAAAAACAAGTGAGGCTGATTATCGAAGTAAGAAATTTGCTCTGACTGCAAAATTAGCTCAGTGTTGGACAGGACCCTATAAAATCTTGTTTGTTGGACCAGGTACCACAAGTGATGGGAAAAAGGTTGGCCCTCACTTGTTATCGGTGGAAGTTCGGAAGGACGAACCAGGACGGGAGATAAATGCAAGGGTATCTACTAAGTACAGGTGTAGGAAATACTACAATCCACATGAGGGAGAGGAAGGACCGAAATTCTTGCCATGGGCCATGAGTAGCTATGTCTTAAATAAGCATTCGGAACGTTCACCCCCTTTTCATCTCACCGCCGAGGATGTTAGTATGGAATTGGACCACTATCGTATCACACCTACTCATATAACTAAACACCGCATGTCTAGGGGTTTGGGAGAGTCCAATATTATACTATTAATAGTATCTCATAAATTCTAGTCATAGACCGGCCTCAACTATCCATCCCCAGCAACAACCAATCCCATACAATATCTGATGTGAGTGGATCCTCCATCAGATGTGCGACCAAGTACAGCACGAATACTGTCTAAAGTCTGGATTACTTGGCACCATTCCACCCTTCCATTGGATATGTGATCGTACAACAGTGTGTCTTACAATTTCTTGTTTCACAGGATCATGACATTCAATGGTCTAGCTCCCTTCACTGCTGTGACCATAAAATCCCTTCCCCCTTGTCTGGCTTAGTGGTTAGACACTATTGTCCAGCTCTATATAACCATCCCTTCTAACCTTAAATGGTATGCAAAAACTTCTTAGTACTCGTAGCCGTAACGTGTACATGCCAACACCAAGTTCCTACTTTCTCGCTAACAGTAGCGAGCTTCCCCTCAGAAAGATGTACATTGTATCTCTTCCCAAGGTCCAGCAGCTTGACGGTATGCGGTAGTTCCTTGCTTTCTGCATCCTCAGCCACCATCACCACTCGGTCCAGTTGCCAACCTGCACGGGACGTTTTGAAGTAAATAAATGTACGATCCAATAATATCACGTTCATATGCTCCCGGTCTACCTCTGGTATCACAGCAGACTTTGTACCCCGTGGCAACATATCTTTCACCTTTTGCACACGCAAGTGTACGTTTGGCTAATTGTACCCTGAACCTCCTATATCTAGCATTTTCTCCTCCTACTTGTACTGGTTCTCCGGCCCAATACCTAGATACCAAACTTCCGTACGGTTCTAAATCCGTCTCATGTTCCCAAGTTTTTATGGTAACGTTAAGGTCTTAGTCCGTTGGGCTAAAGGTGAAAGGTTAACCAATTGCCTACTACCCAATCTAAGCCTCATAGCACTCTCCCCCCCTGGAACGAACCGGATATACGGGTCGACGCGTGACACCACACGCGGTTCTAATTTCTGGGGATCCAGAAGTATTTTTTCAGATTCTTGACATGAGGAAATTCACTTTTCTTTACAAAGCGATTTCATGGTGGACGTGAGATTCGAACTCACGACCAACGACCCATGTTCTGCCGTCGTCGCCATTTGTTAAAGGTCTTTGTCCGTTGGGCTAAAGGTGAAAGGTTAACCAATCGCCTGCCCAATCTAAGCCTCATAACAGTAACTTCGTCCCAACTATTAGGATGTTCAAAAAAGGTACTTGTAGTCAATTGGACCCGTATATTGGAGAATTGCATCTTCAACGAGTCTTCACAACAGTATCTGGTTTGAATGGAGAGAGGAAATAGGAGAACTAGGAAGAGAGAATAGGCACAGAAATAGGCCAATCAACAGCAGCACGGAGGTGAGATCTACGTGATCTGTACTGAGAAGTGCTGATAGGATAAGTGCTAGGTCATAGGAGGAACAGAGAAGGTATGTGGGTCAACGACAGGTACGACTACTGCTCCTGTTCTGCTTCTCGGCACAGGAGAGACGTTGGTCAACAGATAGCAGAAGGTAGATCAGCTCTTCAAATCAGCACGGATAAAATAGGAACGATATAATCGGTGCAGTTGGGACTGCGAAACGAGCAAGGAGGAGAGGTCGCCCCCGCCCCCTCTCGTTAGTTCATCGTTTTCCCTCAACATCTGCCCACCTGCAACAGGTCTTTTGGTCTTTTCCCCACAGGTAGATGGGCCATGTACATTATTGTCATTTTTCGCGACATGCCGTGGCATGCCGTGGCACGACCTGCGGCAAAACTTCCACGGCATACCACGGAATCTTCCACGGCATACCACGGAATCTTCCACGGACCCCCTGAGGAGAGGACGTGTGTGTGAGAAGAGTCAGGAGATGCCGCACCAGGAGAGAAGCAGCGATCCCAGCGGGGCCAAGTTTGAGCCGGACCTGGTAGAATCGCTTGGCACTGGTGGCGAAGGCGCTGGAGAGTCGTAGGTGCAGGGACAGCAGCAGCTCCAGCAGCACCGTCAGCAACGTCAGCAGTCAGAGGATTGCTGCACTTTTGTTGCGACGATGAAGCGCATGCAGTAAGCACCGTTACCGCCGCCGTCGTGTCGACCGCCGCGTAACCTTCGCTGCTGCGACAACCCGGGATAGCCAGGCATCTGCCTGAATGTGTGGGTTCGCTGCGCGCTGGCGACGTAAATGTAGAACGTATATTGTTATATGAAAGAGATAGTTTGGCCGGCAGGAGCCGGGAGGGAAGGTGGAGACCGCGGGAGCGACGCTGAAAGTGTTCTGGCAGAATCCGCCTGGACTGCTGAAGCGCCACGCCCGCAGGTGGTTGATAGGGGGGACGTTGCCCCCGAGGAAGGAGTCGAGGGAGAGAGTAAAGATGGGCGCAGGGGGAGGAGTCTGCATCATCATCTGTTCGGGATGCGGTGCCCCAAGAGAAAGGAGGAAAGAGAAGGAATCGAGGCGCCGCCGGCAAGGACTTACGTCCGCACCAGGCACGTTTGGCTTTTCTTTGTTGATTGACTGCTGTGGTGATTTTCGTTTGCAAATTGATTGTGTATCGATTTGAGAATAATAGTCTGCGAATATTGGAGATTCGGATTTATTTGAGAATGTTGGAAATGAAATGAGATGCACGGACGTATACGTATACGTATAGCTTCCCTCACTGAAGTTTTTCTGAAGACGCACTCTAGGACTACGACGTCTGTCTGTTTTATGGTTGACTGGTCGAGGGCTCTGGTTGGGCTGTGGGCATCGACACGAGTACGAGTAGGAAATGAACAGGGTAATGAAGAACAGGGTAAAGAAACGTACTCTAGAATTTAGTTGTTATACGTGCGAATGATGTGAGCTCAACGACTGCACGAAGACCCTTCGCCCATGTGCACCTTTTTCACGTCATTACGTATCATATACAGTAAGAGGATTGATATTCCCACCCTTTTGCTGAATTTGGCATTGCGTTGGTGTGGTCTGATGCTGGCAGAACCGAGCAAGTACAGCAGGAAGAGGTGTATTCATATGTGATGAACCCTTGTGCCCAACTGCAGCAACACGTCTGTTTGCGGCAATTCTCATACTTACATCTTTGTATGCGGGTATCTCGTTTTTGAGTTGTTGGGTTGGTGTGTGTAGCACGACCCGCGCCACTTGTTACGTGCTAAAGGCAAGATATATGCGGACGGAGTATTATACCATACGGGTACAGCAGCAACAGAAGTAGTATGGTACTGCTGTGAGCAGAGACGAAAACGGTTTACTTGGCACTGCTGTATATGTTCATCAAGGACGTACTGCAGTGGTCGAGGAATGCATGGGTTTGATGTGGGACCAGGTATTCTCGTTGACAAGTAGCTGTTTATTTGCAGTAGCATTTGAGAAGTTGAACTATACCGAAGAGGAGTTTGCAAGCAGTGCATGCGTGAAAAGAGCGAAACATCCGATGCAGACCTAATCGCTCGAATGCACGTCCCATCCCTTCTGTATACCGGGTCAATGCTGCGGAGGCGGCGTTTGATTTCACCCAGGAGAAATTGCTGGATGACCGGAGCTGCGGTGACGCCATGAGACCAAACGGAGAGGCAGCCGCGGCGGAGGCAACAGCAGTAGTGTTCGGGGCATCGGGGTGATTCTTACTGAAATGTGGTTGCCTGTGAATCTGGATGAATATTTTCATTGCTTGTATTTTGGAATTGTTTTTCTGGTCGATTTGGATTCCGCCAGAGTTATTGGAGTTTTCGAGTAGTTTCAATATCAAATAAAATTCAAGTGAAGGAATGTATGCTATCTCGCATTACCGTCGCGATCTATGTATCTATGGCGGGAGTAGGGGATGAGGGGAGACTCTTGTCCGGGGGAACGGGCTTCCTCGCGATCTCTGGCATTTATTTTTTTGGCTTAATTTTATTTTTGATGAGTATGGCTACTGTGAGATTTTTCCATGATTTGCATTAATTTCCTAAATAATAGAGGGAGCGGTTTTTGGCGAGACTAAAGAGAGACTATGAAGAGCCTGGGGGCGTGTGCGGTCCATATGAAATGTTTTCTGATTTGGAAGGTTTGGGTAGTATTTCGGAAATTCTAAGTTTGATTGTTTTGGTTCATGAAAATTTGTGCTTTTGTTCAAAGTCAGTACTGACTGAGTGGTCTACCTGGTATTGCTATATAATTCCCTAGGGTGGGTCGGGGGTTGAAGTCTCGCCGAATTCGTAAGTTGATCTTTTCGAGCGTGCGCGCTGGAGACAATACGAATGATTGTGATAGTGTGCCTGTAGACACCAGTAGCGTTTGGCGAGGGGAGGGCCCCGGAGATAACTGTACGAAGTTGACGAGATTCCACTGAATATCTTCGGACCAATTCCGCGGAAAATGCCGTTTTACCTGACTGAATCCGAGAAGAATGCCGTTTTACCTGGCATTGGATTTCGAGAGTTTTATGTGTTTGCACCAGAGAGGCTGGGGATTTGAGCATTTGAATACAGATTTGAGGATTTGAGTGTTGGTTCAAGAATTTGATTTTTGAGTTTCCGATTGGATTTTTTTACTTTCTGAGTTTGATTCGAGTTGATATTTTTTATTGAGATGTATACGCCCTGCGATGTCGTACATTTTCATGTACAGAGCGGAAGGGAATATTGATCATGGACAAGAGCAGGGGGGATATGAGTATGGTCGTGTATATTGAGTAGGGGGGATGTTTATTGTACTCAGAAACACTACATATAAGATCCATGGTAGATTGAGGAGTTCCACGCTGGAAAAGGGATTCCGGCAGTAGGGTATTGGGATATCGGGGTAATGTGTGCCCACCAATGCCACTCGTCAGGTGGAACCCTATACTGCATGTGAGGCGAGTCAACTCTACAGCGAGGATGTAATATAAGCGGAGTTATGTTTCGTGTCTGGAGTCAACCACGCGTTCCCGTGCCAGCTGCGCCTATACCTTTAGGGATCAATCAACACACAAGACTGTTGATTGATCCCTAAAGGTATTGATCCCTAAAGGTATAGGCGCAGCTGGCACGGGAACGCGTGGCTGACTGCAGACATGAAACATAACTTCTCGTATATTACATCCTCGCTGTAGAGTTGACCCGCCTCACATGCAGTATAGGGTTCCACCTGACGAGTGGCATTGGTGGGCACCCATTACCCCGAGGGACATGAAACATAACTCCTCTTATATTACATCCTCGCTGTAGAGTTGACTCGCCTCACATGCAGTATAGGGTTCCACCTGACGAGTGGCATTGGTGGGCACACATTACCCCGATATCCCAATACCCTACTGCCGGAATCCCTTTTCCAGCGTGAAACTCCCCAATCTACCATGGATCTCATATGTCGTGTATCTGAGGACAATCAACAGTCTTCAAAAGACTCCTCTTTGGCATTGCCAATGCGCCTTTTCTTTTCGCACGGATGATGTCATTAGCATTTGCACACTCTGGTCCCAAAGGTGGTCTCCTCGTCTATATGGACGACTGCATCTGTTCTTCTTCCACTTGGAGAAGCCACCGGACACTAATAGAAGACATGCTCAAAGCTCTGCAAGTAGCACAGGTCTAACCCCAAACCGACAAACATGCAGTTTGGACCTAAAGAAGTTCCCTAGGGTTTACCCTAGGGTGATCTAGAAGCAAAATTAATTTCCTGTCCTAACGGACAAAATTACAAAAACGGTACACCAGCGCTTTTTTGCCATTTTACGGTACGAAAAACTCTAACCAGGCCATCAGGGTACACACAACCCAAGTAAGATGGCATTTTATGTCAAGGTATACCGTTTTTTGGCGAAACATCCATGTCCGTCCGTCTCACTTGCTAAAAAGCCAAAAAACGGTACACCACCGTATTTTTGCCAGTTTACGGTACGGAAAGTAAAACGAGGTGATCAGGGCACACCAAACCCAAGTCATATGACATTTTCTGTGAAGGTATACCTTTTTCTGGCAAACAATGTCCCGGTACAGCTTATATCTTCGAACAAACACTGCGTGCGTCAATAGAAGCGCCTTCTCGTACTCATATTCATACGAACATACCACGTACGAGTCAAGCGTTGCTTACATAATCTGAAGCCTTTTTGTTTCGTTTCGTGCGCGTGCGTGTAGTCAAAACACGGTACCGCGGGCAAACCCGGCGCCGCCGCGGGTGTCAGTGGGTGCTAGCAGGAAAAGGGGGTGTTGCAAGTAGCGCCTTCGCCGTTTGCATGGCTAGGCGTAGCGTGTGTCTCGAGACACGCAGGAAGCGCAAATGGTATCTGTCTGGCCTTCTTGGGAGGCTCCGCTTGCACCATATACGAGATATGAGGGTCGTTTTGATATGCGAAATAGTATTCAAGCGGTGGTTATTTTTGCGACCAAACTAAACGTCAAAGAGACTTCAATGCAGTTTGAGCACCAACTTTGTCGAAGTGGCGAAGCAGGGCCACGGTGAGCACCGGGCTTGACGCGAGGCGGGCGACGACGCTCACTGTGGCTGAGAGGGAGGAAAACTTTATCCGGACCCAATCGATGATGAGGTGGTCGCGAGACGGGCGGGCGGCGTACAAGGCTAAGAGGGAAGCTCTGCTGTTCGTTTTTTTTCTTTTTGGCCGGTGGAACGGGCAAGCGGTAAACGCAACTCGTGAGTCACGTTTAAAAAATCAACTCGGGGGACGATAAGTAACTATCCCCTTGTACCCGCGTCGTCCAACCCCATACAAACATACAAACCGTTGGATACTCCGGTCAGCAAGTCAGGCGATCTTACGTACCGAACACATGCCAAGGCTGAGACTGACGCGGCCACGAACCGCGGCTGAGCAAGATACGAAAGCAAAATCGCTCGCAGTAGCCTTTGTCCTTTTGTGGTCTAGTCTAAAGCGCTAGATTCGAGCAGCTACCTCGGCACGAGCAGCGAGAAGCCTAACAATAGCAACACAACAGTCCAGTTTGAAGCATGCCTTCAAAAAAGAGGTGGGTGCAGATGTGAAGATGGTGTAGACTGCTGTAGACCGACCTACCGTTGTATCTATCGCTGTCGCTCGTGACTCTTGACCAGAGGGTTTGGCTGTTGATTCACAGCAGTTTTTTTCCTTGTGTCGAATGTGTCCCTGTTTGGTTGGTCGAATCTGTACGTCAGCTGTGAGTTCAACCGATCGGTCGATACTCAACTTTCTGCACACCCCCGACAGCTCATGAGCTAGCTCATCTATTGTGCATAGCTCACGCTTCGAAAACATGTGCAGATGAGCTACTGATACAAAAAGCGTTCTCTGCGCAGGGGTGTTTACTTGCCAGCTAGGAGGCAGCTCGATACCAACCCATGCAGCTCGATACCACCCATGGTGGTGCTCCGTCCCACTTACCCTCGCGGCCTTCGTGGGCCCATTCTGCGCCTGCTCGCGCCACAACCCGCAACTCTACTGCACTGGTCTGACCTGTGGCAATGTTGGCTCCCACATGCTGGTTGTAATGCTGCTGGTCCATGCCAGCTTCTGTGCTCGTCTCCGTTTCTCGACAGGCCAGGTATTGAGGTTGTAAGGTGGGTCTCAGAGTAGTTGGACTGCTCTTGGCCAGGGAAAAACTTGTGTGTACATCCGCACTCCTTTCCGTCCGAGGTTTGACTTCCTGGAGGCGTGTTTCCCTGGGCATTTCTCATCATCGTCCCCTTTTTTTAGGTCGACCGACAGCTCGGCATGGATCCTGTCTTTGCTCCGCACGTCAGCCTCCCTGGCAATCCTCTTCACGGCCACCCTCCTCGTTCGGCATCAATCCATTGTCTATCGGGCCTCTCGACGGCTACCTTAGCAATGCCCTGTTGCACCGAACCGCTGTAACATCCCCCCCAGCTTGGTGGCGCAAGCCAACAACGCGGCAAGACGGGCGGTGCGTACGCTAGAGCTTCGTATAGGGAAAACCTTGGTCCGTAAATACTGAGTTAAGATACCAACCAGGGCTTTTTATACTCCAATTTCTAACCGAAACTGACTATCTGCTCCTGCTGTATAGTTTGTACCACGGCTACTGTCACGGCAACGGGGCATTATCCTTTGGACTAGTTCAACTTGTCTGCCTCAACTCTTCACTTTACCCCCTTCCTCATTTCCGAGACCGTCAGTTCTTCCCAGTCATTGTCCGGGAACCTGACGCGCCAGTAGGCCGAGCAGAAGTCATAAACCTGTCCTACCCGGTCCATCTGCTTATCATCTGCCGCGTGGGATCTGGTCACTGTCGTTCCTATCGGATATAGAGTTAGCGCTTCGCTTCTACTGAGGAGCGTACACTTCTTCGGGCGAGCGGTCGTCAGAGGTTTCTCCACGTCGGGGGGGTTCAAGTTCACAGGGCGTCAAAGGTGTCTAGCTGCAAAGGGGTCGAACTGTCTAGGGATTCTGCCTCCGTGACCCAGTCCGAGGAGACCCCGTCCAGGCATCTTCCCCGATATTCCCAACGGGCTGTCCCTATTTTACTCACCACCTCCCTGCGGTCTATAAGAGTATACATCGGGGCCGCGGCGACCGAGTCTCCTTCGAGCCCCAGGTCGGCACCCCAAGCTATTTGTGCGAATTCGTCCCCTATCGGGTGTCTCAAGTCTGATGAGCGCCTGTAGAAGGGTTTGAGCGATGCTACCGAGACCGTACGGGATCGTTTTTTTTTCTCCCCTCCATCTCTATGACAGCGCTAAGGCCCTTAAACACGACCTTGGTAACTGTGCACGGACCTGTCCATTATTCGTGTACCAACTTCGGTCCCATACCTTGTCTGGAAAGCGAGCTGTCGCTCTACCGTGCCAGGACCAGGTCTCCCTCCGCTACATTTGTACTGGGGGAGGACCGTGACATCCTGGCATTGTGGCGCTGACGGGATGCTTCCTTATCTTCGTGGATCTTTCGCAGTGCTTCCGTTACCTCCGCATGTTATGCCTGTGGTTCTCGATGAAGTTGCTGAGGCCGCCTGTGGTCTCTGTGTCATCCATCTGTGGGATCAGCATATCGAGGGTTGTGCGAGGGCTACGACCGAACAGAAGCTGGGAGGGAGTCATGGCGGAGGGTAGCGCCGGGTCTGGCGTGGTGCGTTTGATCCAACAAGCGGCGGCAACGTACTCATCCCATCTCGTTGGCCAGGCCTTACACAGTTCGGATAGCACGTATTGCATCCATGCTCCCACGCTTTCCACACTCCCCTGCCCCCAGGGATGGTCTGCTGGCCCGAACTCTATTGGGAATCTTAACCATCGACATAGGTGTCCCACTACTGCCGCTGTGAATTCTCCCCCACCGTCAGCGCGAATACATGAGGGCACCCCACATGCCATGCAAAGGTCTAAGACCAGACAAGCTACTCCGTGTGCTCTTCACGGTAATGGTTAAGCGAAGGGGAATCTAGATGCTCTGTCTACAACGAGCAGTAGGTACCCGTTTCCCGCCTCCAAGGTGTTGGGGAATTTCTGTAGGTCTACTTCTAGAACTTACCATGGCTCTAGGAATCTGGTGGGAAGCATCGCCACCTGTTGACTACGTGACCTCTTCCTGCGTCTACACCCACGCGATAATACGTACTCTCGTGTATCTCTACACATGCCTGGTCAGTGAAACCGGTCCCTTAGCAACGAGAGGGTTCTTGCGATTCCGGGGTGACCGTGTTGGCACTAGAGTAAGAAATGTCTGCTACAAGGCAACTCGGTATGGCTAGTACAGCTGCTCGCCTTACCAGTGCTCCGTTCTGTTCAAACTCAAGCCATAGGAGACTCTGGTCGTCTAGAAGGTACCAGGTATCTGTTGGTATCTGCATATTTCAACTCGTTCTGCTCGGCGACTTCTCCTTGACTATATAGTGCTCGCCTGACTTTGCTCAAGAAGGGGTCCGACTCCTGGATCCTGACCAAGTGAGGCACGTCTTGTAGCGCCTGAAGGGCACGCTCTATCACCGTTGTCGCCAGTGGTTCCTTTTGGCGTGCCCACCCCTCCCCCCCCGCTGAAAGACTGCGCTCGACGGGGTCAGGTAATCGGAGGTTTCCCTTCACCGGCGGTGGCGGGTTATCCGAAACCTGACAGGAGCCGGGCTCTGACGCCTAGGCGGCCGTCTCGTCTCCTGCCAGTGTTCAGAGTTTTGACGACGAACGCGCAGTGCTCGCCGGGCGAGGGGGACGGGAGGGGGATTCCGAAGACGGATTTAGGCGCACGGATGGGGTACGAGGGCGGATATATCGCCTTACTAGCAGCCCGGAGCTGTCTGTATCCATACCTGCAACCCGGTCGTGGAGCGGCAAGGTGGCTAGCTATGCGCTCAAGGTTAGTTCGTCAGATTATCCAGGATGCTCTTCGAGCACGACTACGGTCCGCGGAATGCTAGTAGCAATTGCCCTAAACACGGATGGCACTCATGTATTAGTTTAGTTGGCTTTTCCCTACTGACAACGTGTCGTTCGCGGATACTCCCCCGGCGCTACCAGTCCCTCTTTTGAGGAGTTCGAGGGCGTTCAATTGTTGCCCGTCTAGGACCGGGCTTCTGGGGTCGACGTAGTCGGTGGGTTTGCTGGATGTTGCGTCGTCCGAGAAGGAGTCGTCGATTTGAATCGCCTGTTGCCCTCGGGAGGGGCAAGCGAGATAGAACGTCAGGTAGTTGGTGTGACGTCCCCGCCCTCCACATCATGACTGTGTCGAATCCCATTAACCGGAGCGCCCACCTGTACAGCTTGGAGTCAAAGTCCGGGCAATGAAGCCCCTGCGGGTGTGCCGGGGGTTGCGCCGGCGCTAAGGGGGTGCCTATAACAGGTGGTATATGGAGGGAGGGACGGTGTAGGTACTGGTTAACGTCTGACTACCAGAGGGGGGGTTTTGTCCAGTGTGTTCCTCCGTCTAGGGTCTAATCTCAATTGCTTGCCGGGCTAACATAACAGTTCGGAGTGCGTCAGCATGGCGAAAAGTAGAGGAGTACAAGTGCAAGGGTAAGGGGTGTAGTGCGGAGTTTATTTGATCATGTAATTTTAGTTGAATGATATATTCGAAGCAGCAGTTGAAGGTCGTCGTGGATGGCACAAATACAAATGTTGTTGAGGAGGGGGCGTATACTGGGCCGGCGCTTTCCTTGATTCTATACTTCATTTGTGCATTTCAAAGTGCAGGCATGCAAGTCAGCAGATAGGGGGTCGTGTGGTGTGCCGTCTTACTGAATTTCACAGCAATAGTCACGCCTGAGAGAACTACTGGGGCGTTGTTTTTCTTCATGCACCGGTATTATACATAATGCTAGAGTCACGCCTGGAGGGGCTACTGAGGGTGTTAGGTTTCCGCATGTTGCTTTGTTGCACAGGTTTTCTGCCTGCTATTTTATTTACGAGGTAAGGCAATGGAGGGGGTGTTCGGTTTGTGGGGGTGCGGGAGCGAGCGTGCGTGCATGCAGGTCAGCAGATGGGGTGTCGTGCGGTAGAACCGTCTTACTCCATGTCATCACTCAGCCCCTCTTTCCTCCGGTGGTCACGACGCGGTGCGTCTCACTTCGTTCCATCCTGCGCGGCGGTGTAATGTATGGGGTAGTCTTTATATTCATCACGATTGGTTGGGAAACTGTCACCTGGCCACGGCTCTTGACTTATAAAATATGTTCAATATAGTATATTTTTATGTATGTGTCTACCACGCAATCAACGGCAGTAGGCTCAGCGCAAGAAGTGACACGTGGCAAAAGGCACGGCTCGTCGCCTTCGCAAGACGTCGATCTTGTGGGATAGTTCGATATTTAGTGCGGGTTTAGTGTATTTTTTTATTTAGTGCGGAATTGAATCAAAATGTACAGCAAAATTGAGGCCACGCGTATCGTACAGCACATTTTTTTGCGGCGACGGAATGCAAAATTCGAGTGTCTATCACGTAACATGTCAACGGCAGTGGGCTCAGCGTTCGAAGTGGCGCTTACCTGGACGACGCCAGGGCTCAGCTACGCGTTGCGTACAAAAGGCGTCGATCTTGCGGGATGGTGTGATCTATGGTGGGGTGTGGTTTGCTTTTATTATATTTTTACTGTGAATTTTAAATGTACTTTACCGCAAAATTGAGGCCACGCGTACCGTACAGCACTACTTCATGAGGCGACGGACTCGGCAAAATTCGTGTGTCTACCACGTAACCTGTCAACGGCAGTGGGCTCAACGCTCGAAGTAGCGCTTACCTGGACCACGCCAGGGCTCAGCTACGCGTTACGTACTCAATACGTCGATCTTGCGGATTGTGTGATCTATAGTGTGGTTTATTGTATTTTATTTTTGCTGTGATTTTGAATGTACTTTACCGCAAAATTGAGGCCACGCATACCGTACAGCACTACTTCATGAGGCGACGGACTCAGCAAAATTCGTGTGTCTACCACATAACCTGTCAACGGCAGTGGGCTCAACGCTCGAAGTGGCGCTTACCTGGACCACGCCAGGGCTCAGCTACGCGTTGCGTACTCAATACGTCGATCTTGTGGTATTGTGTGATCTATAGTGTGGATTATTGTGTTTTATTTTTGCTTCCGCTTTGAATGTACTTTACCGCAAAATTGAGGCCACGCGTACCGTACAGCACTACTTCATGTGGCGACGGACTCGGCAAACTCATGCGTCTACCACGTAACCTGTCAACGGCAGTGGGCTAAACGCTAGAGGTGGCGCTTACCTTGACTAAGCAAGGGCTCAGCTACGCGTTGCAAAATCCAAGCGTCTACCACGTAACCTGTCAGTGGCAGTGGGCTCGACGCTAGAGGTGGCGCTTACCTTGACAGGGCAAGGGCTCCGCGATGCGTTGCGTACTCAAGACGTACATTTCCGCGGTGTAGTGCAATCTATGGTGTGGTCTTGTTGGGTTTTTCTATTGAGACTTTTCAAGGTAGAATTGAGGCCATGCGGACTGTACAGCGCTACTTCATGTCGCCACGGACTCGGCAAACATCATGTGTCGACCACGCAACCTGACAGCAGTGGGCTTAACGCTATCATAGAAGTGGCGCCTACCTTGGAACAAGCAGGGGCTCAGCTACGCGTTGGGTACTCAAGACATGTATTCTATGTTTATGGTCTATGGTTTGGTTTATACTTCATACTATTTGTTTGTGTGTTTGGAAGGCAGTCGATCTAGACGCGGAGAAGCCCGTTGGGTACTCAAGACATGTATTTTATGGTCTATGGTTTGGTGTATACTTCATACTATCTGTTTGTATGTTTGGAATGCAGTCGATCTCAACGCTGAGAAGCCCGTTGGGTACTTAGGACATGTATTTTATGGTATATTGTCTGGTTTATACATCATACTATTTGTTTGTGTGTTTGGTAGGCAGTCGATCTCGACGCTGGGAAGCCCCAGGCTGATCTACTAACCGCTGTTGATGTTCTGCCCGCCACAATAACATGCATTCTGTAGTCGCCGGACAGGCTTCAATAACTCTGGAGTGATAAAAGGAAACCTCGGTAAAAAAATAAAGCAAGCAAAGAATAGTACACATGATAACTGAAGCACATCTACACCTCGGACAAAAAATAACAAGTGAGGTCCGCGCACGTACGTATCAGATACAGGCGGTACGCTGTACAAGTCGCCACAGAAACCGAGAACACCACGTATTACCCAGAAAAAAAATAGACAGGATGAAAAGATAACTCGACGTCGATAAATCGAAATCGCAAAGTTGAGTATCAACTATTTAAACAATCGAACTCACAGCTGACGTATTTCATAAATGTATAAAAACGAAGTAAAAAATCGAACAAAATGACAAATCCAAAAGGGAAGAGAGAGAAAAAAAGTTCAATCCAGGCAAGGAAACAATAAAAAGCAATCAAGAAAGGAAACGCACAATATATAATGCGCATTTTTTCGCAGATTGCAGGCTCGCACGTTACGCGAGGGGTGTAGCACACAGAGATAATAACAAAAAGACAGCGTACGTACTCCGACACGAAGAACACCAATAAAAGCAAAAAAAAAGAAGAAAAAAAAAAGAGGCCGACGGACAAACGTATCCTGTATCGGGTACATACATGAGGTACGCTGTGCAAGTCGCCACAGGAACCGAAGACCGCATAATACGACCCCAGGAAAAATCATAATTAAAAGCTCATCATGTATCTGTCCACATTGGTACACGTATACCAGGTACGTATCATAGGTATGATATGATATCACACGACGAGTATGTATGTCCATCTCCAGGCGGACCGATCGACCATCATCCTGCATCATGAGCACGAGGCAGCTCGACAGAGGCCATAAAAAATACGTACGGGGTACATGTCATATTTATAGTAGAAGAGGGTACGAGGTAATGTAAGTATTTATATTCCGAACTCCCTTAGGGAGAACAAATAGACGGGATGAAAAAAAACAACTCGACGTCGAAAAATCGAAAACTAAGTAAGCGATGGTGGCTACCGAGGCTTGGTAACACTGCTGCTGTGAAATGTGTGCATGCCGTCAGGACTCCCCAGCCGTGAGGGCTGGGCGTCTGTTGGCGTGCGGGTGTCGGCAGCGCAAAGTTCTATTAATAGGAATCCTGTGTGTCCCAGCCGCGTTGTGTGTGGACCTCGGAGAAAAAAAAACACACACACAGGTTGGTCTTTGAGGACCCTGTATCAAACTAGGACCCTGTATCGAACTATCTCGCGAGTAGAGCGCCCTATCAACCGCTACAAGCGGCGCACAGATCCCGGATTGGACACCATGATACAAAAAGCGTTCTTTTCGCAGGGGTGTTTACTTGCCAGCTAGGAGGCAGCTCGATACCAACCCATGCAGCTCGATACCACCCATGGTGGTGCTCCGTCCCACTTACCCTCGCGGCCTTCGTGGGCCCATTCTGCGCCTGCTCGCGCCACAACCCACAACTCTACTGCACTGGTCTGACCTGTGGCAATGTTGGCTCCCACATGCTGGTTGTAATACTGCTGGTCCATGCCAGCTTCTGTGCTCGTCTCCGTTTCTCGACAGGCCAGGTGTTGAGGTTGTAAGGTGGGTCTCAGAGTAGTTGGACTGCTCTTGGCCAGGGAAAACTTGTGTGTACATCCGCACTCCTTTCCGTCCGAGGTTTGACTTCCTGCAGGCGTGTTTCCCTGGGCATTTCTCATCATCGTCCCCTTTTTTTAGGTCGACTGACAGCTCGGCATGGATCCTGTCTTTGCTCCGCATGTCAGCCTCCCTGGCAATCCTCTTCACGGCAACCCTCCTCGTTCGGCATCAATCCATTGTCTATCGGGCCTCTCGACGGCTACCTTAGCAATGCCCTGTTGCACCGAACCGCTGTAACACTACCGCCTATAGCTCAAGTCGGGGGAAACATGTGTAGCTCATGTAGCTCCTATAGCTCATCTCGGGCATCTCGGGCGCAGATGAGCTACTGTAACTCATATAGCTCCTATAGCTCAGCCTGGGAAAATGTGTGTAGATGAGCTATCTTCTGTAGCTCAAGCCTTCAAAACATGTGTAGATGAAGTACCACCTACAGCTCAAGCCCTCCAAACATCGACGCCGCCGACAGGGCTGGGCTAAAGCTGGACGGGCTCCCTCGAGGTGTCATCGGCTGCTGTCCGGTTTGCAGGAAGTTCTCCATCGTTGGTAAAGGCAAGCGGAAATTCACCATCAACAGAATGCAGGTGCCTCTGTCTCCTGGTATTCTTTCCTCAGTCTATCGAGCACAAGGCGAAACCATCCCTAAACTTGTGCTCGACATTCGTAAGCCAGTAGACGGCTATATGGACAGCGCGGCTGTCTACGTCGCCCTGTCCCGAGCGACCGATGCCAGCAAGCTCTTCTTGCTGTCGCCGGTTACTCTCGACGATCTGACCCATCCACAGGACGACGATGTAGCGGCTATGATCGACTACCTCGAACGCCTCGACAAGGCTACACTAGCCTTGTTCTTGGATGATCCCTCTTCATTCCGACCGGCCACGACAAGTCCTCCGGCTAGTTATACATCCCACACCAACGACGGACAAACAGACACCGGCTCCATCCGCCGTTCACCTTTTCTGCCGCCCAATGAGAGCAACAATTGCTTCTTCAACACCGCCATCGCCTCCGCCATAACTGCTTGGGAAGGACACCCTCTCCCCAACCCAACCATGGCAACACCAGCTGGAGCCATCTTCTTCTCCACTCTTGCGGCTCTGCGTGCCTGCATGTTCGACGGCAAGCCTCTCCAACGCCCCCTCTTGGTAACTTCTTGCTTGTTCTGCTATCCACATCTCGTCGTAAGAATACCCCCCACTACTTACCGGCGCCCGCAAGTACCCATATATACATAAATACTACGTTGTGCTTTCATGTGTCTTCTAAACGTATTGTATCATTTCGTTCGGTATGCGTCGCATTCTTTGGCGGAATGCAGGATTCTTTGGCCCAAGCACGTGACAAGATTCTTGGTAGGAGCGGCCTACCGGGCGCAGGATCCGTAATGGGAACGCCAGGCTCCATATACGAAGCGATCACCCTTCGACCTGATGATCAACTCCACCCCAACAGCGGGTGGCCAGGTGACGTCGTGGAACGGCATGCTCGTATCATGTACACTCGGACGGCTCTCGGATTCAACTGGCACTACACTACCGATTGCCTTATCGAAGACCATGACCATATCGAGATAACCGCATCCCAATGTGCACGATGGCGAGATCCCGCACCAGTCTTGATTCCGCATGGACCGCCCCAGTCACTCCATGATGCAGTCAATGCCTTGTTCTTAACCGGAGCCGCCTCCGACTTCCCATTTCCTGGACCTGCTCCGTGCCCCCCCTGCGACGAGAGCTGCGCCCGGCACATCAGCACATCCACATGGTCGATTCTTCCTGGGAGTGCGGACAACGCCCCAGATCGCGTTTTCTTCGCGTCTGCACGTGTAGACATCTACGAGGACGCCGGAGAGCCGCCAGCACCGTCACCCATTTTGATGATAGGCGTTGAGTACTGCCTCGTAGCTGTCATCTACTCCCTTCCGAACCATTTCGTGACCCAGTTGCGTTCGAGAGGGCGGTGGTTGAAGTACGATTGCATACTCGGGGGGAGTACCACGTCTTGCGACGATTTCGACTATGACTCGTATCATGGTTTCCAGCATATGTATGTCTACCTTCGAAAGTCTATGACCTTGCCTGTTCTCCAGGCACAAACGACACCATACCGTAGTGCTAGCTACCATGAGCGCGCAAGCCAAGAACGCGCGAAGATAATCGAGGCCACTAGACAAGGACCCATCATGCCTCCGCCGTACCGAAGTCCTGGCCACTACGACATGGGGAGCGCAGCTGTGCCTTGCCGACTCGACTCCGACGTACCGCCGCCTCGAGCGTCTCCCGTGTTCTTCACCTGTGTGTTGAAACGTTTTGATTTTTGATGTGATATTGCTTCTCGATTAGGACTGCCTTCCTTCTTGTTTCCCTCTTTTTGATAGAACGAATTTTGAAGAAATGTTGCACGGCGCGTGCAGCCTTTCGAGTTCTGCGCGGCTACATTTATATTAACTGTTCGGTCGACAGAGTGTTGTTTACGGGGTGCATGTACGTGACGATCATCGGCGAAAAGTCTACTTGTATGCCTTTTGTCATCTTTGACTTCACGGCAGCGTTTTATTTGGTGTGGGTGTGTTCGCGACACGTCGAGGTCATCGCAATCTGCGCAATGCTCGACTGTGACGTTTTTGTTTATGTGTTTGCTTCGAAATAGCGGCAACAGCAGCATCTGCAAACAAGTAATATTCTACGTAGCAAATATCGACGTCGCGAAAAGAATTGTCATACCGCCGGCCAACCCTTTGATAGATGGTAAAACCCTAGGGAACGGCGGGGCAACCCTTGCCCTGCTCTACAACGAAATACTTGAGTCACATCTTGTCCGCTGACCAAATCCGAGTAGGTGAAGACCGAATAAACTATACTGGTAGTAGATTTGCCAACGCCTAGAAATATAAGGGAACTATTACGGGGGGGCATAGTAAATAGGACCAAAATCTGTCATATAAAATACGTAAATATATAGGTTTTTATATTTACCATAGGTCCTATTAACTATGGACCCCCGTAAAACGATCAGCACTTGGCATAGTTTTGTGAGAAAATTCATGCCAAACCTGACCGCAGTATCAGCACCCTTGGTTGATCTCACCAAAGAGGGACTCAATAAAGAAATCGCTAAACGTTGGAATCCCGAGCACGACAGAGCTTTCTACTCTGAAGTCCGGATGCTGAAGGCCGAGGTGATTGAGACCTTGCTGTACGGTTGCGTGACGTGGACCCTCAATGCGGACCACTTCGCCAAGCTTCGATCAGCCCACCACGAAGTCCTTCTGCGAGTCATTGGTTTCCAGCGCCGACTACGCACCGACCACACCACCCTCTCGTATGCGAAGGCGCTCAGGATAACACGATGCGAAAGTATCGAAACGACCATCCGTAAACGGCGACTCTTCTTTGCGGGGGCTGTGGTGCGGCAACACGAGGGGCGATTGCCCAGTCGGTTGATGTTCGGGACGATCGCTGGTGGGGGGAGCCCGAAACCAGGCGGGCAGCCTAAGACTTGGCCTAGGGCAATTGCTGAGGACCTTAGAGTGTTCAAAGCCTCAGAGGGATCAACGGAAGACTCCCCCTTAGTCTTTGGAGTTGGGACCGCACTGTGGCCCACTGCAGCAAAACAGACGGGAAAGTGGTACCGGGGAATCCTCGAAGCAGCTGAACAGTTCATGGGCAGGTGGCACGAGGCTGAGGCAAAGCTGAGTAGACAGCGCCGTGCATCCGCTGCAGGTAGTGTTAGAGGGAATGGGGGGAGGGGTAACAGCAGGAGGGGTAGAGGGAACACCGTACAAGTGTATAGGGGCAGGGGGGGGAACAGGAGGAGTAGAAGGGAAACCGCGGTAGAAGAGAGTAGCAGAGAGACCGCAGATAGGGTAGCAAGGTACCAGGCCGACTAATAGGTTGGACGTTTCTTTGCTACTCGTACCGCCAACTGCTGCGGCCGTTCGGTATGCATTTTGATTTTTTTCCCTTCTTATCCTTATGAAAGAAGTACTACATAGTGGGTGGGTGACGAGCGTATTTTGGCCCACTCACTATTGCTCTTTTTACTTAGTTAAGTGTTCACCGGGATGCATAGTCCCCTTTTTCCTTCTCGTATCTTTCCCCTTGCACGTCCCTTTTGGCTCATGCTCGGGGTAAGTATGTATGTGTCTGAGCTTTGGCTTCCCATTTTATTTATTTATTTGGGATTCTTCTCCTTTTCTTTTTCTTTTTCTTGTTCTTTTTTCTGTTTGGTTTTTTCGTTGCTTCTCTTTCTTTATGGTGTATTTTGGTTGCTGGCGTATGTATGTATGTTGTGTCGGCCGCACCTAGTGCGAAGGCATGGTATTGCGTAGGCTATTAATGCATTACGGTGTGTTATCTCTGTGTCGTAGTCTGTGACCACAGAGCTCGTATCTTTCTAGGGTGAAGAATCAGCACGGACACTGGGCTTGCTGGATGTCGACGAGTAGAAGAACGGTTTAATGTGAAGAACACACACACACACACACTACTCACTGAATCCCCTGTACTGCACTTTCCGGACATCTCCAAGAAATTTAAAATTCATGTCGATGCTAGTGAGGCAGGAGCAGGAACATTCTTGGCCCAACAACACGGCGGTGACGACCTCTCGATTATCGCATATATATCTCAGCCAACGTTTTAACCATAGCCAACGACACTATTCGGCTACACTAAAAGAATGTTACGCAGTCGTACTGGCAGTACAGCACTGGAAGCCCTACTTGTGGGAGAAACACTTGGAGTGTGTGAATGATCATGCAGCGTTGTGACACCTCTACAAAATGCAGGACACTATTACGGGGGTCCATAGTAAACAGGACCAAATATCGTTAGTAAAAATATGTCAATATATAGTTTTTTGTGTGTACCGTAGGTCCTATTAACTATGGCCCCCCGTAATAGCAACATGTTGTGTCGCTGGGCAAAAGCACTACAACAATGATACGATTTTACTGTGAAACATAAACCTGGGACACGTCGTACCAGATACATACGCTGTCACGGCTTTTTTCTTTTGAACACCATCAAGATATGGCAGAATTCAAACTATTACGGGGGTCCGTAGTTAACGAGACCAAATTTTGTTGGTAAAAATAGGTAAATATATAGGTTTTTAAGTTTACCATAGGTCCTGTTAACTATGGACCCCCGTAATAGCACCCATCTGAAGAAATGTTCCAGGTGACCCCGCACCTACAAACAGTGATACCCCCCAGATCATGTGGAGTGTCAACAGGTAAACTTGATGACGTTCAACCAGTCCGAAGCGATCGCGAACTTTTTCACTTGAAATCGGGGTTGTTGTTGTTGTTTTCTTCACATTAAACCGTTCTTTCTACCCGTCGACATCCAGCACAACCAGTGTCCATGCCGATTCTTCAATCCTAGAGAGATACAAGTTCTGTGGTCACAAAGCTACGCCACAGAGATACTACGTTGTCACGTATGCAATGCAATGCCATGTCATCATACTGCGTACGACAGGCACGCCATACCCATTCCATGACCCAGAGAAACAATAACGAAACAAAGAGAAACAAAAAAAACAAAAACGAAGACAATTCGAAAGAGAAAATAAACAAAAAATATATATATATATCAAGGGTGTGTTCGGTACGGTACTACCGAGGCCTACCGGCGGTAAAATACCGCCGGTATACCTGTACCGAGAGGATTCGGTACGTTCGGTCTGGAGTTCTATACCGTACCGACAATTTCGGTACGTTCGGTCTGGAGTTCTATACCCTACCGAACATTTCGGTACGTTCGGCACGATGTCCGTACCCTTACCGGCGGTATCGGTATGATACACCGTACCGATACCGAGAAGCTCGGTATGTTCGGTACCATGCCCATACCGGTACCGAGAATTTCGGTACGTTCGGTACCATGTCCATACCCTTACCGAGAACCTCGGTACGTTCGGTACCATGTCCATATCGTACCGGCGGTATCGGTATGACACAACGTACCGATACCGAGCTTATACCCTACCGAGAGTACCGATCCCGGGCTAATCGGGAAGTTAGGCTCGGGACAACCCGGTGCCGGTACAGTACCGCCACACACATAGCACGCAGCAGCACAGCAGCACAGCAGCGTACCCTGCCTCATCGGTACAGCGGCCCTCATGAGCACCACAACACCCCCCCCCAGCAACAACGACAATGATGACCCCGCCGCTGGCGACCAAAGCTCATCATCGCCAGCGCCGGCGCCAGCTCCTCCGGAGGCAGACGTTGTCGAGGCAGAGGTCGTGGACGTTCAGGCAAGACAAATAATACCCGGTGTGGTAAGGCGCCCATCGAACTCTGGAAATGAATGTGATGACAAAACAAAAAAACAAAAAAAAAACTGTCGCAGACACACACATTCTTGATGGGCAATACCATGGTACTGCTGTGGAGCGACGCTCGGTTTGACAAATACCGCTGGTATCTGCGGTACGGTACCGGTATGGAGGTCTATACCGTACCGAGAATTTCGGTACGTTCGGTATGGAGTTCTAAATCGTACCGAGAATTTCGGTACGTTTGGTCTGGAGTTCTATACCCTACCGAAAACTTCGGTACGTTCGGCACGATGTCCGTACCCTTACCGGCGGTATCGGTATGATACACCGTACCGATACCGAGAAGCTCGGTATGTTCGGTACGATGCCCATACCGGTACCGAGAATTTCGGTACGTTACCATGTCCATACCCTTACCGAGAATTTCGGTACGTTCGGTACCATGTCCATACCGGTACCGAGCGTACCCGTACCGTACCGAACACACCCTTGATATATATATATACCTGGTATATGTATATACTTGCCAGTATAGCAACAAACCTCGCAGGGGATCTGGCAGACACTTGAAAAGAAGGAGCCAAAGAAAAAAAAAAAAATGTATATCAGTGCGACTAGCGTGTACGAATCGGTAGACCACGAAAAATTAGGTGAAGCAAACCGCTAAATACGCCCCATATATTCAACACATAGTGGATGACAACGTACCACTTCCTACACAGGAAACAAAAACAACCATGTCACACTACTCAACCTAAGACGGGTTGCTGTTTATGTCTTATTTGCCAGGCCACCTCAAGAAGAGAAGCACGTTGCGTGATCAGTTAGTGTCACCCAAAGCCCTAACAGGACTGGTTCTGCACGCATACCACGACCACGCTTTGTCCGGGGGCCACCTTGCATTCCGACCAACGTACGAAAAAATTCGCCAGGAGTACTGGTGGCCGACAATAAATCGTGACGTACGTGACTGGTGCCGAAAATGCCAAGCTTGTTAACGCCGGAAGACGGCACACAACCGACCAAAGCTACTCGCGGGACACATACCCGTTAAGAGGCCGTTTGAAACGATCTCGGTCGACTAGTCGAATACGAGGCAGAATCTGTTTCCGCCGCCGGTGTGAAACGCAAATACGTGCTCACAATGGTCGACCACCTAACCAGGTTTGTTTGCAATTCGAACACCAATACCAAATAACTCTGCTCGCGTAGTCGCACAAGCAATCATTATTGATCGCATCACAGGTATCTTCGGACCACCCGAGATCCTTCATTCAGATCAACGTCCCGAATTCGAAAATAAAGTGATTCACCGGTTGCAGAGCATACTCGGATATAAGAAAACCCGCACAACGCCATATCGTCCGCAGGGAAATTCCGTTTCAGAACGTGTGCATTCAACAATGCACCCCATGCTCAGCATGCACAGCTCCGTTGAGCGCGACAACTGGGCGTCACTCCTACCGTTAATACAATTGGCCCACAATTCGTCATTTATTACTACGGTACAGGAAACACCTTTCATCCTGATGTCCGGTAGACCAGCACGACTACCGGTAGACGTTATCCTTGGCATCCCTTACGAAGGAAGCACAGCAGATACCGAGGAATTAGCAAAACAAACACTGGACAATTTACAAATTTCCTTCGAACTAGCGCACCGAAACTTGTCGGAATGTACAGCGAAACAAACGGCCAGGAACGAAAAGTTACCGCCGTACCCCGTGTTTTATCCTGACCAACAAGTTCTAATATATAGACCATACTCGTATCAGGATTCGGATGGCCCAAACCCAAAGCTGATGTTGCCGTGGAAAGGACCATACGTAATTTGCTCACAGCTGTCACCCGTGGTGTACCGAGTGAGACGTATGAACGAAACGCGAGAAGTATCCGTGCACCTCGCCCACCTAAAGCCCTACCATCCGCGGGAAACACCACCAGCGCCTCAATTTGACAAGTGAGTTTTTCTTGGGAAAACACATCCCTCTGCCCGCGTTTGACCATCCTGATGAAGCTCAACCGAGCATTGAGTCAGATGCCGTCGACAAAGTGGTCGGTCGCAAGCTTGGACCGGGCAGGAAAAGTCTGCACAATTTTAAATACCGCTTGTGCCTCAGGGAATATGGTCCCGGATCAGATCTCGAGTATCGCGCAGACGAAGTACCACCATGTCACGCATTAACATAGTCGTCTACAGAACCAAAAACGGTCTACACATCGCGTTTCCCGAAAACCACGTCCCGCGACGTCATAAAGCGGAAACGGCACAATGGTGGGGATTGAATATAGTACATAAGGAGCTCCATCACAAACAACCAGTGATTTTCATGTTGTGTTGCGGCAAATAAATCTCGAACGAGAAGGTAACTAGAGGGTATCACCCATGGTAGGAAACGAATAGGAATACCAACGGTGACGAGAGGAGCAACGACAGTTTGTGCTCTATCAACAATTGTTTGGGCATTTGTTGACAAGGAGGATGTCTCGCAATGAATGGAAGTCTCTGTCTTAGGAATCCGAGAATACGGAAACGACAGTTTCCAGGAATCCACAAAATAAAAAGAGCAGATCGAAATACCACACGAGTATATACCACCGTTTTACCCAAATGTTATAGTTCGAAAGGACCCGGTGCGACTACAACAATCTCAGCGAGACTATGTGAGCGAAAGGATGTCATTTCCCAAGCCGTGCGGTCTCGCGAACTTACCCGGCACAAATCGATGTCCAGGCGTGCGCACGCCGCAAACAAATAAAATAATCAAATCTGGCACTTGCCCCATAACAAGATAGTACCTTGTTCGAGCAAGGAGATATCAGAAGCATTCGCCCGTGTCGTAATATATACCTGGTATATTATATGCAGCTGACACGAGGAACGCCGTCTGAGTGTGGCCACACGACAGATACGAAGCGTTGAGGTTAAAAAACATCGGGCAACTATTGCAACTCCGATATTTAGCTGCCGACATTCTAACGGGACTGTACGGATCCCAACACTTACTGCCGTGGTTTCTCAACACGAAGCGTGCGGTCGTAGACAGTCAGGGGGTGGAATTTTGGTGCAGACCGTGAGCAGTGAAAGAGAAGACGATACGTTCCTTCCACCTACCACTAGCATTCCCTCTCGAATGCTAGCCCCAAAGTGACATACATCCTTAGCAAAGATGGACTTAAGGCGTATAGAGGGGGGGGCGATGTGGGGGACAGGGTACGTAGATACCGATAATCTCCGATCACAAATGCCAACCATGAAGATACGTTAACTAACGTCCAGTCTATGAGATCCGCCATCACTGATGGACCTTCATAATGGTTGACGTTCGGGCCATGAAGTCCGAACGCGCCAGGGACAAAAGGATCCTTCGGAGAAGGACCCGGACTCTCACAATTTCTACAAGTTTCTCCTTGCGAGACGCGAGGGAGGCTTGTGGAGGCACCTCCTTGCCTCATATCACGAAAGAAAACGTGCACGTCAAGGCCTCGGCCAACCCCGTCCAAGACGAAGACAAGGCTGACACCTGCAACGGAGGCACCCTCCATAGGACGGCATTATAAGAATAATGAAGACGGGCACGTTGCCGTCCGAACGCACTTATATAGAAGTAAGCGTTCAGGTCGTCATGTATTCGTAGTCGTGGGTTCGAATCCCACGGCCCACCGTGGTCACTAATGTAAAGCCTATCTATGCTCGCAGTGAGGGCCGATGATGTCGCGGAGAAGTCGCCGTGCAGAGGTGGCGAAGCGAGGGTCCCTTGTAGCCGTCGTTACGGCCGACGTAAGCCGAGCAGAGTTCTTTCTCGTGTTTCAGGAAGGATTGCCAGACTCAAGAGGGTCGGGGTTAGCTTTGAGTATCACCGCAGGGGGTCACAAAGACCTTACCTGATCGAGTCGATTCTGGAGGTCCTCGTATTAATAGTCAGCGTGAGAGCGGAGGTCAACACAGTCCGCGCTGCGAACCTCTAATAACCCGATATCTACCAGTAGTCCCCAAGCGTGACTCTGAGAGGCATCCTTCCTTGCATGCGTGTTCCGAGGTCTACGACCGATCGATACGTCTTACCCCGTCCGTGACTAAAACTCGGCGAGTAAAAATTACTATCGCTCGTAACACAGCAGTCCCGTTTAGGGGACAAAGCACTCAAATATCAAGCAGTTTGTCCCGAAAACGTGACTGCGGCTCTAAAGGGGCTAACTAATATTTAGAAGTAAAAACCCGGCGAGCAGGGTATCTACCAAGTACCAAGTACCAGGGAGTGCAAGACAGCAAGGAAGAAGGAAAGAGAGAGGGAGGGAGGGGGAGGGAGGGAGGGAGGGAGGGAGGGAGGGAGGGAGCGAGGGAGGGAGGGAGGGAGGGAGGGAGGGAGGGAGGGAGGGAGGGGGAGGGAGCGAGGGAGGGAGGGAGGGGGAGGGAGGGAGGGAGGGGAGGGAGGGAGGGAGGGAGGGAGGGAGGGAGCAAGGAAGGGAGCAAGGGAGGGATAGAGAGAAAGAGGAAGGGAGAGGGAAGAAGGGTGGAAGGGACGGAACGAAGCGGGAGCAGGGAAGAACGAAGGAAAGTCTTTGCCACTGCTGTGCCGCTGATCGCTCGCAGCACAGCAGTTAATTCTAGAATTTCCTATTGTCAAATCATTGCGTCGTTTGTATATGTTTCATTTCAAAATTTTGTTTTTGGTTTTATTGTCGTTTTGTTCTATTTTCTTGCTTTTTTGTCTTGCTTGTGTTGTTGTGTTCTCCTACCCGGTACGCTGGCACTTCACTTGCTTGACAATCGAATTTGCGATTTTTTTTTTATTTTTGGTCTTCCTCTGTGACCACGGACACTGGGTGTACTGATGAGAAGCTGGGTAGAAAGGACGATTTATTATTATCCCATGGCTCGAGTATACCAAAACGTCATTCTTCAAAAAAAGATTGGCATTGCGACGATTTCGGGTTAAGGAACCCCGTCATTCAGAAAATATTTAACAGGAAATATGTGCTACCTCTATCGTAGAACGCGTCGAAAATAGAGTTGACAAACAGTTTTTCCGCTGGCCTTGGGCTAGCTCACGTCCCGTCACCCCGTTCGGGATGCTGGTAGTCAACTCTGATAACTCCACACACAGGGCACGCGAAGAGGTGTGCTTTGGACGATGACGATCGCCTCCGCGAGGGCCTCGGCCTGATGAGTGCGGCATGGGCGTAGTCTACAGAGGTAGGACCCTGATTTCAACTACCCGGGTACCCGGCGGGTATACCCGTCAGGGTCCTACCCGTCTGGCGAGTAGGGTCCGAGCAGGGTCCTACCCGTTTGGCGGGTAGGGTCCGAGCTCATTACACGCGAGATATTGGAGCCTAAAGGGTAATTGCATCATTGGCTCGTCGGGTACCGGTTATCCGCGGGTAATAGGTATTCACGGTTCCTTATGCCTATACAATCTCTTTAGGAAGCCCGTTCAAAATACGCACTCACACAAGCCAAGCACACAAGCTATCAACTAGCTACATTCAACGCTCAAGGGGACGCCCACGGCACACGGCAGTATCGTCACGCGCCACCAGCTGGGCACAATGAGCCAAGAGGCGAGCGATCCTGACGCGGTCTCTCAGAAAACTGAATTGCTGGCGGGGGGCGATATTTCTGAGAATCCTGACGAAAGTTCCAAGTCGCCTATGCAAAGCACTCTCGAAAGCGGTACCGACAGCACCAGCGACGACACCAACCACTCTGCAGGCCCCGGCTCTGACAGCAGCAGCAGTGGAGAGTCGTATCAGAGTGTGCTTTTGTGATGCTGGCCCCTGGCCCCTGCTGAGCTCAAGGGTGTAGATGTGGGTAGCCGCTTCTTTGCGAGCGACCATGTACTCATCTCTTTCGTGTTTGTTTGTTTTCTATCCATCCACGATTCCTTCGATTTTCGAGCACAGGCGGTTGTTGACATGTTATCGGCGGTAGTTCCGCATTAATTTGATACAACGGATTGTTTTCGAGCATTACACGGTCAATCATTATGTTGATGACATAGTTCTACTTTCCGATATCTGCCACGTAGAGGGTCGAAAGCTTTTTTTCAGCAGTCTTCTAAGCGGGAGACCGTCAACCATCGCCCCCATCGTCGTACATATTTTCACACTTTCCGCGCATTCAAACCCAATATATATATATATATATATATAATATCACGCTATATATAGTATCACGCCAGCGCAATGAAGTAATACACGACACGGTAAGTTGAGGCGGCTTGTGTATCGAATCAATGATGGAAACTGTTCGTACTCGTCGTTTCGGCATAGAACACAGTACTCCACACTATCCTACACTTAAATTTCATTCTTTGTAGCACTCAAATATGGAGAAAATACTCCAAAAATTTGGCCGGGTACCCGGGTGCCTGTTAAAACAAAAGTGGTACCCGGGTACCCGATCGTCCAAATGGCATTACCCCGGCGGGTAGGGTAGGGTCCGGGCTCTACAATTTGGTGGGTACCCGTTTTTGGCGGGTACCAAAATGGCCGGGTAGACGGGTACCCGGGTACCCGGTAAAACAAAGGGGTACCCGGGTACCCGGGCGTCAAAATGGCATTACCCGGCGGGTAGGGTAGGGTCCGGGCTCCAAAATTTCGTGGGTACCGTTTTCGGCGGGTACCCGCCGGGTCTAACCTCTACGTAGCGTATTTAGTCGTTTCGAAAGAAGTTTGTCCGCACTTGACCATTGAGTGACCCTGACCGGACAGAGACAGACAGACAAGATTTCTGCAGACAGACAGACGACTTTTCTTAATCCGTTTCAGAGACCACAAGTGCTCCACTTGTGAAATTACGAAAAGAAAGACAAGATACGTAGGCGAGATATGCTTCACACACCGAGATTATAATACTTCACGACCTGGTATGAAGGTCCAGTCGTCCACTCGTAATACAGGTTTTCATTCAATCGGCGGTCAGTCATTTGGAAATATTTCGACCTGCACATTTTGCAACCAACCGCGTTTCTGAGGCTACTACAGGGCATACATTGGCAGAGAGTAGGGAATTAAAGTTTTAGAATTCGGGATAAAAAGTTAGTCGAGAAAAGCCATGTCGAGTAAACCCGGTCACGTACTTGGTTGTAGATGAATCGATTGTACGAAACCACGAACAATCTGTACAGCATCGGCAGTGGATGACGCTGATTCTCGATGTGAGCGCTCCTTGAGTCGAGAAACGAAAGATAGTTATTCTTCGCGCACGGCGTTTGTTTACTAGCATCGAGGCAATATTTATACGTTTTGCTGTTCCTCGCAATAACTACGGTATCATTCGTACTACCGAAGCTTTTGCGCTGAATCATGTCCTGGTCCTGAGTACCAGGGATGTGTCTCTTTTTTTTAATATTATTTTTTTAATCATCGCTTTTACTTTCTAGCCTAACTATTAATAGTAGGAGGTTCTACCCTCAGCGGTGATTGATAATCGCGAAGGGGCCTGCAACTTCTTTCTTTGTTTTGGGGTTCCTTGGATACCGTTAAAAATGGTCAATAGACACAACCTCCAAAACATCACACACGCGCGACCCACGATTCTAGAGTTGCAATCCCTTTACCGCCACTATCATCACCGTCTACGGCATAACGCTTGCGTACTAAAAATCAATTAATTGTATTTCTTGAATGTGTCGTAGGCTGTTTCGAAGCGTCAAAACGTCGACCGGCGTCGGTACTCCCATCCTAACATTTACATCGTCGAGCACATACTCCGGCGCAGAGATGCTAATGGGACCTTGTTGTCTAAGTGTGTGGCAAGAAGCTCTCGCCCTGTACCATTCGTGATCCATGGCATCGAGTCGGGATTCTTCGCGACCGATTTTGCACACCGTTCTCATTCTGAAACTAGGTGCGCGCCCGAACCGTGACCGAGAAGGGCCAATGGGCGACAGCGTAGAGACAACTATCCGATCGCCTCTATACTTCAACCAGACCCTGACCTTGAGAACAGCTGAAGGTGCAACCCGATCCCGGGGTGTTTGCAGCAGCGACGGTTACGTTGCGGTCGAGACGACGGCGGCGGCAGCGGCTGTAACAAAGACGGCGGTTGCGGCGGCGGTGGTCACGGCGGCGGTGGTAACGGTGGTTGCTGCACGCGCTTTATCGTCGCAACAAGTAAGTACAGAACTTCTCTGACTGTTGACGCTGCTGACGGTGCTGCTGGATAGCACCTTCGCCACCAGTGCCAAGCGAATCTACCAGGTCCGGCTCAAGCTGCTGCTGGTGCGGCATCTCCTGTCTCTCCTATCACGTCCTTTCCTCCAGGACCTCGATCTATTCTTCTCTGTTCACACGCTGGCTCCCTAACTATATTCTAATAAAATCAGACATGCTGGGACCATGTTCCAACCTCTCTAGTTTGGCCTTGGCTACGCTTGCCGATGGAAGATCACCGGCTTCCACTATTATTACGGAAGACCACAGTAAATAGGACCTACGGTACACATAAAAAACCTATATATTTACCTGTTTTTGCTAACAATACTTGGTCCTATTTACTATGGTCCCCCGTAATACTCCTAGTGTGTTGATTGATCTCTAAAATGTATAGACGCAGCTGGCACGGATAAGGCGTTTTAATCTACCTGGTATGTGCTATTCGGCTATAAGACGAGTAGGCTAGTATGTAAGGCGACTTCGAGCCGCTTGTCTGTAACTGTAGGTCGCCTTATGACGGGACCACCACGCGCTTTTTATCGCCTGACGGTTCGACAGTTTCAATTTCACCCACGGCGCTGAAAAATGACGGGTATGATGCCATGCTGGATTGATTCAGGCCAATAGAACGTCGATGCAATTGAACAGATTAAGGCGATTGGTCTATCGTACGCAGATCGAGTCTGTGTGTCGTCTGACGATTGGACAATATCTTCAGGCGCTCTCTATGAGTGCCCGTTCACTTTTGCCCACGACGGCGCTGAAAAAAAAGTATGATGCCATCCTGGCGTGCTTCCAGGATTTTGTCGCACAAGCACCACGCTCGATGTAACCGACCCCCCTTCGGTCACTTTCATCTCTTCCTGCCCTATGCAGCTATCCCCGGTTCCTCTACTGTTGCACTCGACAGAAGTACCTACCTGGAACGCTGCTGTCTTCTCTTTCTGCCCGTGCTGCTACAGCCGTTTCCTCTTCCGCCGTGCTTGACTGCACCTTCTTTCGACGCTGCGGCAACAGGGGTGCCTTTTTCGAGGTTGTACGGTAGAGATGCTGTACCCGTATCTTCTATTATTTTTCTCTGCTTGTACAGTAGGGCACAGCACATTCGTCGGGCTTGTCTTCATGTTATGTCGATAGCGCCGCGATCGAACCACGATGACGAGCGCGTTGCCTCGCCGGGTATCTTCGCGCCGGTCGTCGACCCGATTGCGCGTAGGAAAGGTTCCTCCCGTATCTTTGGTGCAAGCGGCGTGCTGGAAGTTGCAGCTTGTCTCCAAGCCCCTGGGCAAGAGAGTTTTTACCCCGATTTTCACCCCGACTGCCTGCCTGCCTTTGCGTTTTATTATCCTTACGGTGAATGGATATTGCGCTCTGGATATATGTAACGTCGGTTTGCGTGCGATGCGGCTTTCCCGATGCATGCACTCGGTCCCTTGCCCCACGTTTCCATCCATCTCACGAAGATCCCGCAGACTTGCTTTCTTTCGGATCCAGTGCTGCCGCTCCTGCCAGTGCCGCGCACTCGATCGCGAGTGCTCGCCAACCGTGTAAAACCCTTTACCCATTCTGACACCAGGTGTTGGTGCAACCGGGACGTCGTATCAGTCAAAGCAAGATGAAGAAAACCGAGTTCCTGGTGAAGGCCTGCATTTTCCTGGTCTATGCCTGTTTGATCGTCTTTCGCCAAGAGCCCAGCATCCACTCTTCGGGTGCTACTGCTAATGCTGCCGTCTTGGACTTCGGTATCACCAGCGCCGCGAAAAATTCTTATGTGAGGCCTGTTAGAGAGGTGAGCATACTCTCTTTTAAACTTTATCTTCTTGTCGAAAAAATATATAGCCGGAACACGAACCTAAAACGGGCACACCTGATACGAAAAGAAGTAGCCCAAAATATCCGGGCACTGGCTTGTACGTACAGTAGAGTTAGTTCTCTGATATTTTCTTTGTGTTCGTCTCTCGTGTTTCTCTCCCTCACCGTAGCAGGATGACTGGCGCGCGTGTGTTTGTTGTGCCTTTCGTATCCAGTACGATGACATGGCATTGCGTTGCCTGCTCTCTTGTTGCTGCATTGCGACGGAATGTCACAAAAATGTGTCGCCGTAGTGTTGTGACCACGGAGCTCGTATCTCGCTAGGATGAAGAATCGGCACGGACACTGGGTGTTCTGGATGTCGACGCGTACAAGTAACGGTTTGAAGTGAAGGACACGAATATATGGTTTGTACTCGTCTCATACGTAGCGCAAACTGTGGCCCTGCCGGCTGCTGCTCTCTTTTTGCTGCAATATACGGTGTGGAAGATTTGTGTTGTCGTGGTTGCGCGATCACAGAGCTCACATCTCTCTAGGATGAACAATGGGCACGGACACTGCGTGTGACGGATACCGACGAGTAGACCGAACCGTTTAACGTGGAGAACACACACATAAGAGTCCGTACACCTATGCATCAATAATAAGAAAATTAACAATAAGAAAGGCAGGCTGAGATATACAGGAACATGATTAATACGGGAGTCGTTACACTAAAATAAAGTTGTGTACAGTACATAGAACGCATCCGCTTTGAAAAAAAGAAATCCAGCCTGAACCAGCTCTCCTGTTTCTTGTTAATGTAGCTAGGTGTCGGGTACCGTGCGTGCTGTAGTAGAAAGCGGGGTACCGCACGTGCTGCAATACTATGCGTTTTGTGTAGATAAGGTTGGACAGCAGTGACTCCATACAGACGTACGGTCCACAACAACCAGAGTTGGCTTATCACGCGTTTTGCATAGGGTAGGACAGCAGTGACTACAACCGTACGGTCCACAACAACTCGTTTTTGGGGAGTTTTCGCGTGGGGATACTGCTTTGTACCTGGTACAGGACAGGAGTAGTTGGATTTATGTTCGGTATCCGAACGGACTCCTGCGTGCCGGTTCTTCACATCAAACCGTTATTTCTACCCGTCGACATCCAGCACGCCCAGTGTCTGATTTGATTCTTGGCTCCTAGAGATGTGTACTCTCTGTGGTCACAAAACCTGCGCCACGGAGATATAACGTTGTAGCGATATGTGGATTGGCATTCGAAATCAACTGGCGTTATTTGACGGTTTCGTGTGTGAGATATCATCGCTTTGTATCGTATCATGCTCATATCGCACGCTATTATGGTATGTATCTTTAGATTCTACGCGTTATTTTTCGGGTGTACATGTACCTTTAGATACCTGTAGGACGTTGAACAGGGTATTACGGCGACAGTGTAGTAACTAAATATCTATCGATCGTCTATCTGTCGTCTTGGGTGCTCAGTCGGAAACATGCTCCCGTCTTGATCCGGTTGATGATGTGTCCGACGTGCATACCACTCGCAATACTTACTTGATGGTGAAAACAAACATTCAACGTCCAAGAGTTCGATGAGTCTAGCCCTCAACTATTAATAGGGTATATCAGGTGCTGTAGTACAGCAGTACTGTATTAATAGAAGTAGGTAATGTGCTTGTGTTGAAAATAATTGTGTAAACACGATTTACTCCTGTAGTAATCTCGAGTAAGACTACCCTGTTCAAATCTCACCGAGTGCATGCTCGTAGGGACTTTTTCTTGCATAAAAAATTGATAAGCGGAAAGCGCGAGAGCGTGAGTTAGCTACATTCGATGAAAATCGACGAGCAGTGGGAATGCTGAACCCTATGCGCGATAAAAAATAAAGGCACGTACCGGGGGGGAGAAGGGAAGACACCTGTGACCACGGCTTGTCCAGAAGATCGTCGAGGGTAAAACCTCCTACGAGTGGGCTGGAAAGTAGAAGTGATGATGAAAAAAAAAAAAAAAAAATATATATATATATATATATATAGCACCCAACGCATCGTGGTGCTGACAGAGTATGTACCCCGAGCAGTATTACCACTCTTTGTCAACTGGTGACGTATAAAAAACTAATGAATCTCCGGACGACTGCTGTAACAACACGTAACCTTTAGGCAGCATCAGCTGACATATCCTGGGTGCAGTAGACTGCTACAAATTCGAGTGCTCGCGGTTGCCTTCAGCATCGTCTTCGTATAAGCCTGCTGCCGATGGAGTTTTGGGTAGAAAAACACAGTACGAGTGTGCTGTTGTGGTAGTACAGTAGTATTAGCACCTTCAGGTAGGGTCGACCACAATACCCTCAAGATTCATTCCAGGGAAATATACGAAGACGGAGTGTGATGGGTGATAGATACTAGTAATACTTGGAGTAGTACTCGATTTTTTCGGGAAAGCGTTTTGAGCGTTTTTCCGCTCTGAGGCGTACGAACGGGTATGATATCATAGCATATGATACATTGAACCGAGCATTCATCTGATTCGCCCTAAAAATGCGTAATACTATTATTGATGTATGCTGTTCCAGTAGACTGAAATAAAGATTTACCAGTACCTCTTAATTATAGCGGTATTGCTGCATACCGTAGTACAGTCCAGTATCTTAGATTCACACTACTGCTGAATTGCTGTGCTGTACCACTTTGTCGTACCTTATTGTGATGTACGGTGCGGTGGTGTATGATTTTGTTTACGGTACTGTGCTGGTACTGTGACGTTGTACTTTAGCGTCGACCACAATACTCTCAAGCATATCGTAGATTTAAGCCAGGGAAAAATATGAGGACGGAGTGTGATAGGTGATAGATACTAATGATAGGAGTAATACTCGATTTTCTCGGGAAGCGTTTCGAGCGTTTTTCCGCTCTGAGGCGTACGAACGGGTATGATATCATAGGATACGATACATTGAACCGAGCATTCATCTGATACAATACATAATACTATTATTGATACGTGCTGTTTCAGTAGACTTAAATAAAGATTTACCAGTACCTCTTATAACGGTATTAAATAATTGCTGCATACCGAAGTACAGTCCAGTATCTTAGATTCATACTACTGCTGAAATGCTGTGTTGTCCCACTTTGCTGTACTTTATTGTGATGTACGGTGCGGTGGGGTATGATTTGTTTACTACGGTACTGTGCCGGTACTACCTGTGACGTTGTACATTGACTCTACTGTTCCGTGACCGTATACTCGTACAACAGCACTGGGACGTTACGGTACAGAACGGTACATAGATGGCCTCGTGCAGGCGACCGATGTATACCAGATACAGAGTAGGACAAGCGAATTAACCGGTATCAATAATCCACACAATACACCGTACGTCGACAGCATCAACACACATCACGGTACACAAACCAAGCAAATTTGTGTGCTAGGTCTAGGTACCGTCCCTGCAGAGTAAACGGTACGGTACGGTACCGCACAGTACGGTACGGCACGGCAAGGTATGGTACGGGCGGTAACAGGTACGGTACGCTAATGTACGGTACGCTGCACTTCGGTCCGCTACGCTACGGCACGGAATAGTACGGTACATTATTACGGTATTGTTCACGGTAATGTCATATTATTGTGACGGTAGAGTTCTTTGACACCGCGGTGCCGTGACCCTACAACCGTACAGTACTGGGACGTTTCGGTACAGTACACAACTCTGACGACTTAGATGATTTGTATATACTGGCCACAAGAGTGGGAGGCTCCGGTACGCCTACAGAGTAGTAAGTACCAGGTATGTCCTGGATCATCACACTGAAACGGCGCAGTGTCTGTCACCGTAGTGCACTATGAGGATACGGTGCTGTGTACGGTACGGATATGTGATAATACGGTACGGTACGATGCTATGAAGGTACAGCACTGTGAAAGCACGGTAGGCTATATGATATGATGTGGCGGTTATGTGATAGGACGGGAGGGTACTGTGACCCGTACGGTACGGTGCTGTGACGGTATGATACTGTTACCGCATTGTTCACGGTACTTGATGGTGCTGTGGCGGTACAGCACTTCGAAGTTACGGCACCTTGACCGTCCAGCCGTACAATACTGTAATATTCTGATACAGTACGGTACTCTGAAGGCTTAGGCAATTGATATGTACCAGACACTGAGTAGGACGCTATACCGTACGCCTACAGAAACGTACCCGGTATTTCCTGATTCTTCGAATTGGAACCACGCGGTGTCTGTGACCGTACGGCACACTTCGGGTACGGTACTGTGTACGGTACGGTGATAAATACGGTACAGCAGTAGTGAGGGTACGTTACGTTAGATGCTGTGACGGTACGGTAATATAGGACGGGACGGTGCTGTAACGGTACTGCTACCCGTACTACACGGTATTGGGACGGTATAGTGCTGTTACGGCATTTTCACGGCACAGTGATGGTACTGTGGCGGTAAAGTATTCTAACGTTACGGTACCGTGACCGTGCAGCCGTCAAGTACTTGAATGTTACGGTACTGTACGGTACTCTCTGACGACTTCGGCGATGAATACATACCAGACACCGAGTAGGACGCTACCGTACGCCTCCAGACTACAGTCCCAGTGATCAACTGGATCTTCACACTGATACGACGCAATAATGTCTGTGACCGTAAGACAACAGTATGGTTACGGTACTGTGTACTGTAGGGTGCGGTAATAATAAGGTACGGCATTTTAACGGTACGGTACAGTGATGGTGCGGCACCGTAAAGTACGTTGCGCTATATCAGGTTTAGTGCTCCGACGGCACGGTAATTTGATAGGACGGGACGGCACTGTGACGGTACTATGATCCGTACGGTAGGTATGGTGACGTGTTCGGCATTGTTCACGGTACTGCTGCGATGGTACGGTGACAGTACATTGTCGTGGGGTATTTCGACGTTACGGTACAGCGAGGGCGGGTCTAAACTCCCTACGAAGAGCATGGGAACGAGCGGAACGGAACGAGGATCCTCGTGGTCATTCGTTCCGTGCCTGTGTAAAAAAAGTGTTTGGGTCCATCCAGAATTCTGGGCCTCGCCAGCCAAATCATCAGTACGAACGGTATCTTGTGTACATACCACACGGCAAATTGGTGTCCACAACCATCTTGGGTGGTGTCCATCTACATCAAATAATATTGTGTTGTTCCCGTTCGGCCTGGCCGTTCGGTCCTCCCGAAGAAAATGGAGTGCCAGGTGCCACACTTCTTCTTCCGGATTTTCCTCTTCCTAGGGAGTATCTACAGTGTTATTCTCGGGCTGCGCTGAATCTGTTTGTTTCCCATAATAATAACCAATTAGCGCTAATTCTTGCGGCAAATAATATTCCATTCGGTTCATTCCAATGTAGCCCGACAAAAACAGTATCTACAACTAGTAGGAAGAGACAGGAAGAAGTGTTGCATCCCCTTTTGGCTGGGGGAGAGGACCGAGCAGAAACAAAATGTGTATTGTTAGATGTAGATAGACACCACCCAAGATGGATGTGGCCACCAGTTTGGCGTGGCATGTGCAAGATATACCGTTCGTACTGATTCAGCGGGCGAGGCCCAGGATTCTGCATGCGGACCTGATAAACACCTTTTTTCAGACACGGGACGAATGACCACGGGCAGCCTCGTTCCGTTCTGCTCGTTCCCATGCGCTTCGAAGGGAGTTAAGACACGCCCTGATTTGATGTTCAGTATATATACCAGACACAAGAACCAACCCCTGACTCTGACCCTGACCCCAAACCCTAGCCCTAACCCTGACCCCAAACCTCAGCCAAAACAGGCCAAACTGGCCAAATAAACGCGGCTGCGCCGCGTTTGCATCGAGCCAGGCAATTTCTCAATGGCGGACGACGATTAAATCATTCCGAAGTGCAGACCGCGCTGCGCAATTTTCAAGTAAAAAACACCCCTAAAGATCCTGCCTCCCAGTTTGCAAAAAGAGTACAACGCTATATTACGCCTACAGAGTAAAATACCAGGTATGTATGTCCTGGATCATCACTCTCAAACAGCGCAGAGTCCGTTACCGTTAACCACTGACAGTTGTGAGGGTGCTGGACTCTGTGTACGAGATGATTGTATGGTAGTACGCTACCTGGTACGATATTACGACGTTGCGGCACTGTGAAAGTACAGTACGCTAAATACTGTGACAGGAAAGTGAGATGATAGGCAGGCGCAGTTCTGTGACGGTACCGTAACCGATACGGTACGGTCTTGTGACGGTATGAGGCTTTTACGGTACTGTTCCAGCTACTGTGATGGTACGGTGACGATCGAGTATTTTGACGCTACGGCATCGTGACTAGTGTACAGCCGTATAGTACTGGAATGTTATGGTACCACACGGTACCCTGACGACTTAGGTATTGGATACGAAGTATATACCAGACACAGCATAAGACGCTATCTATCATACGCCTACATAATAACGCACCAGGTCTTCATTTTGAAACGGCACCATGTCTGTGACCGTATGGCACTGTCTGTGACGGTACCTTACTGTGTACAGTGCGGCTCTGTGATTATACGGAACGGTATTACGACGGTACGGCACTGTGAAGGTACGGTAGGCTACACACTGTGTTGGGACGGTAATGTGATTGGACGGGACGGTGCTGTGGTAATGTTACCCGTATGGTACACTATTGTGACGTTATAGCCGTACAGAACTGGAAACGTATGGTACGGTACTTTCGAAGACCTAGGCATTGGATACGTACCAGGCACAGTTTTGAACTCTAACGTACGACTAGACAATAGCGTACCAGGTATTAACTGGATCTTCTCACCGAAACGGCGCCGAGTCTGTGACCGTACGGCACTGTGAGGGTGTGAGGGTGCGATACCGTGTGCAGTACGGCCAAATGATAATTCAGTACCGTACTACGATGGTACGGCGCTGTGAAGGTAGGGTACGCTATATACTGTGTCAGAACGGTACGGTGACGTAAGGTACGATGCGCTACGGCAAGGTGCGTTACGGCACGGTGCAATACGTTACGTTTCGGTACGGTACAGTATTGCTGCCGGAACTGTGAGGGTACTGAGAGGGTAGAGTACTTTAATGTCACGGTGCCGTGACGGTACATCCGTACAGTACTGGGACGTTACGGTACAGCAGATTCAAGCGTGGGGCGCTCCGGTACGCCTGCAGAGCAAAGTACCAGGTCCATCACACTGAAACGGCCTACCGGTGTCTGCGGCCACACGGCACTGTGAGGGTACGGTACTGTGTACGGTACGGTTCTGTGATAATACGATACTATGACAGTACGGCACTGCGGAGGTACCAACAAACTCTACGTATGTGCTGTGACGGTACGGTAATGTCATAGGAAGGTGCGGTTCTGTGACGGATGGCGCTGTTACTTCACTGTTCCAGCTACTGTGATGATACTGAGACGGTCGAGCACTTTGGCGCTACGTATAATGGTATCGTGACTGCTGTGCAACCGCATAGTGCTGGAATGGTGTGGTACGGTACGGTACTCTGACGACATAGATAATGGATATATACCAGACACAGAGTACGACGCTATCATACGCCTACACAATATCGTACAAGGTGTTGACTGGACCTTCACACTGAAAAGGCGCCGTGTCTATGACCGTACGGCACTTGAAGGGTACCATACTGCGTACGGTACAGTTCCGTGATAATGCGGAACGGTACTACGACGGTTCGGCACTGTGAATATACGGTACGCCATATACTGTGTCGAGACGGTAATTTGATTGGACGGGACGGTACGGTGGTAATGTTACCCGTACATGACGGTATTGTGACGGTATGATACTGTCACGGTATTGTTCACGGTACTGTGATGGTATTTTGACAGTAGAGTACTTTGACGTTTCGGCGATGTGACGTTACTGGCATATAGTACTGGAATGTTACGGCACGGTCCCGTACTTTCAAAGACGTAGGGATTGGATCTATACCAGACACAGTTTTGGACTCTACGACTAGACAACAACGTACCAGGTATATAGTGGATCTTCCTGTTGAAACCGCGCAGTGCCTGTGCCCTACGGCTCTGTTGAGGTGTTAGGGTGCGGTACTGTGTACGGTACGGCCAAGCGATAGTTCGGTACCGTACTATGATGGCACGGGGCAGTGAAGGTACGGTTAACGTAGTATATGGTGTGGCATTGTTGCCGGTACGGTGAGGGTACTGAGACGGTAGATCCATGTGCCAGGTATTTACTGGATCATCGCTCTGATACGGCGCAATGTCTGTGGCCGTACGGCACAGTGCGAGTACGGTACTGCGTACAGATAATACGGTACGGTACTTTAACGGTACGGAACAGTGACAGTACGGCAATGTGAAAGTACTTTACGCTATTTACTGCTGTGACGGTACGGTATTGCGATAGGACAGGAGCGTACTGTGACCCCTTAGGTACGGTTTTGTGATACGGTATATTTACCGTATTGCTGACGGTACTACGATGATACTGTGACGGTAGAGTACTTTGACGTTACGATACCGTGACCGTATAGCGGTAGGGTACACGGATGTTACCGTAAGGTATAGTACTCTGAAGATATAGGAGATGGATATGAACCAAACATAGAGTAGGACGCTACCGTACGAGTACACAGTGAGGTACCCAGAATGTCCTATTACGGGGGTCCATAGTTAATATGACCTATGGTATACATAAAAACCTATATATTTACCTATTTTTGCTAACAATATTTGGTCCTATTTACTATGGTCCCCCGTAATAAATCATGACGATGCTTACACGCAGTGTTTGTGACGTCACGGCACTGTAATGGTACGGTGCTGTGTACGGTACAGTGGTGTGATACGATACGGCACGGTATTATGACGGCACGGCGCTGTGAAGGTACAGTACTGTGATACGGTTAAGGGATGGTACGATACCGTAATATGACGGTACGGCGCTGTGAAGGTACAGTACTGTGATACGGTTAAGGGGTGATACGGTACCGCAATATGACGGTACGACGCTGTGAAGGTACGGCACGCTAGAGCCTGTGATGGTACGATAATGTGATAGGACGGGACGGTGCTGTGACCCGTACGGTACTATTGTGATGATATGGTACTTCTGCCGTATTATTCACGGTTCTGTTATAGTGCTGTGACGATGTGCAGAGAGGGGTACTTGGACGTTACGGTACCGTGACCGTACAACCGTATAGTACTGAGATGTTCCGGTGAAGATTTAGGCAAGAGATGTGCACCACGCACAGAGTAGGATGCTAATGTACGCCTACAGATTAACGTAGCAGGTATGTCTCGGACCATCACAATGCCACCCAATATTTACTGTGTTGATGGTATCGTCATGGTAGAGTACTTTGACGTCACGATACCGTGACCATACAGTCGTTCAGTACTGGGATGCTACGGTCTGGAAACGTACTCTGACGACCTAGGCAATGGATATATTCCACAGAGTTGAAAGCTACGCTACAAAGTGAAGTACGATGTAGGAAGTGGATAATCACACTGAAATAGCGCAGGTTCTGTGGCCATACGGCACTTTGAGGGTACGGTGCTGTGTACGGTACGGCGATGTGATCACACGGTTAGTTAGGTACTATGAAGGTACGTCACTTTAAAGGTACGGTACGCTATATTCGGTGACGGTGCGGTAATGTGATAGGACAAGACAGCACTGAGACGGTGCTGAGACGGTACTGTGACCCTTTCGGCACGGTGGTGTGACGGTATGGTTCTGCTCCGCTATCGTGTATGGCACAGTGATGGTGGTGTGACGGTATTGTACTTGTACGTTACGGCACCGTGACCGCACACCGTACAATACTGGGTGGTACGGTATTGTGACGGCGTGGTTATTTGATAGGGCGGGACGGTACTGTGACCCGTACGGCACGGTATTGTGACGGTATGGTATGGCGATGTTGTTTGGGTCCCTGTGACGGTACTGTGACGGTAGAGTACTAAGACGTCACGGTAACGTCAATGCAGAGGCAATGAGTACCGGGATGTTACCGCACGGTATGATATCCGGATGTCTTAGGCAATGGATATATATCAGACACGGAGTATGATCTACCGTATGCGTTCAGAGGAAAGTGCCAGGTATGTCGTGGGTCATCGCATTGACGACACAGTGGGGGTATGGTACTGTGTACGGTACGGTTATGTGATGATACCGTCCGGTACGATACTACGCAGGTACAGCACCGTGGAAGTGTGCGGTACGCTATATGTTGTTACGGTACGGTTATGTGGTAGAACGGGACGGCACTGCGACCCGTACGGTATGGTAAGGTCACAGTATGATACATCTACCGTCTCATTCACGGTACTGTAATGGTATTGTGACGGTCAGGAGTTTGGACTTTACGATACCGTGGCCGTACAGCAGTACAGTACTGGGTTGTTGCGATACCGTACGGTACTCTCAATACTTGGGCGACGGATATATACCAAGCACAGACTAGGAGGCTACCGTGAGACCACAGAGTAACGTACGAAGCATGTCTTGGATCATCACACTGAAAGCTCGCAGTGTCTGTGACCGAACGGTGCTGTGTACAGTATGGTACGGTACTATGACGGTACGGTACGGTGAAGGTACTGTATTCTATATACTGTGGCGGTACGTTGATGTGATAGGACATGCTAGCGCTTTTACGGCGCTACTGTGAACTGTACGGTACGCTGTTGTGACAGTATGGAACTGCTACGTTATTGTGTTTCCGGTACTGCGATGATGCTGTGACGGTATTGTTCTACTTTGGCGCTACGGTACCTTGACCCTACGGCCGTACAGTACCGGACGTAACGGTACGGTCCGGTACTCTGGCGATTTGGGCAAAGCATATATACCAGACACAGAGCTAGGATAATAAGGTAAACCTGTATCAATGATCATCAGAATACCCGTCATGTCGACGGCACTAAAACCTCACCGTACACCAAACAAGCACATTTCCATTGCTCTCGGCCCAGCTACCGTACGGCTACAGAGTAAAATGCCAAATATGTCCTGGATAATCACACCGAAACGTCGCAGTGTCTGTGACCGTACGGCACTGTGACAGCACGGTACTGTGTAGGGTACCGTTGGGTGATAATTCCGTACCGTGCGGTACCATGAAGGTGCGCCACTGCTGTCAAGGCACGATACGCTCTGTACGGTGACGGTACGTTGTTAATGTGATAGGACGGAACAGTACTACTGTGCAGGTACCGTGACCTGTACAACTCGATATTGTGACGGTATGGTACTTTTACAGTATCGCTTTTCCGGTACTATGGTGGTCCTGTGACGGTAATGTTGTACTTGACGTATCCGTACCGTGACCGTACAGCGGTACAGTACTGGCACGTTACGGTATTCTGACGACTTAGAGAACGAATATATACCAGACAGAGTAGGACAGTAATTTAAGCCGCTATAAAAAATCGCCAGAATACGCGTTATTATGTCGACATCAACACCTCACCGTACACGAAACGGGTGCATTTCGAGGGCACTAGGTCTAGCTACCGTACGCCTACAAAGCAACGTATTTGGCATGTCCTGGATCATCACACTGAAACTTCGCGGTGCGCGAGAGTACGCAATGCCTAAAATCCTTTGCTCAGTAGCTACTGACCTGATACTGGATTATGTACTGTGACGGTCTGTGGAATCTAAGATATTGTATATATTTCCCGGCAGCGAACGTTGCGGGTCCTTCTTGACAATGTCAGTATCGTTTACAATACGGTCGCAACAGTAGTAGGCTCTTGTCGTCTACCTGTAACATGCATGTTGCCCTGGCAGATAAGATGTTGGGGCTAAAGTGTATCCGGCCACTCGTACCGTGGTGGGAACGCTCTGTTGTCGTTGTCACCGCCGTCGATAGTCCAGTCAGTCAGTCAGTCAGTCAGTCAGTGGTCTCGTCTTTCATTGTGACCACACTCGGTGTCGATATTGTTTAGTCACACATGGAAAATCCCGTATAGAATAAGCGGCCCTCGAACAAGAAAAAAAAAACGGATAAGAACAAAAAGATTCGATTTGGGGGGGGGGGGGGGAGGCGTCACAATAAAATCGAAACAGAAAGAACCGGCTAAAAACAAAAAAAAAAAACGCTTTGGGGGAGGCGTTTCTTAAATTTTGATGAAGAAAATCGTGCCCAACGACGAGCGCTACACCCGATCCTACCTGGTGTGCAAAAATAGCCTCTTATGCTCAAAGTTGTTCAAGGACGGTGTCACAACAACAAGTTTTCGAAGGCTTTGCTAAGAAAAAGCTTCTTTTTTTGTTGATGGGCCCATGCCGTAATCAAGAAATAACAGTGTATTGGGGTAGCGACTACTACCGTAGGACATAAAATATGTGTATTTATTGCCGACGTACACGTATAAATCGGCGTTCGCATAGTAGATAGTTTCGTGATGCTGTCAAGTCCCCAACCACATCACACCACAGAACGTTTTGCGGACAGTCGATTGGGCCGTACGTCTGAAATCGTTGGCAGGGTATACCGCATTCGAGTATCGTCTATAATTGGGTCCTACCCTTGAAAGTCGGCGTTGCATTGTGCCACAATGTCTACTGAGGTAGAAAACGTGGTACTGCCCACACTACTCCTTGTATTCTTTACTCGTGAGGTGTTCGACATGACGAACCCCTTCCCCTGAGTATTAGACCTCGACCATATTACAAGAAAGAGTCCTCTACGTACTGAGTGAGGTCCTTTGGTTCCTGAGAATGCTACTGCCAACAGTTTGAGAATGAGATGCGTGCCCCCCCCCCCTTTTACTCTGATCCCGTTAGTCTAACATGTGTATGTCAGTAGACTTCTCGCACAAGCGTTCACGGATGCCAGGGCCCTGGGTGTGTATCTGAGTCCCGAGCAAACTAGCCTACCCGAGGACCTTCAAACATGGATCTACTAACGAGTGCTTAAATTAGACAACTGCTGTGATACGCAGTAGCTGTTTTCCGATCTCAACCCGGAGGCATCTCGTAGGTAGGCTATCTTCTCTTTTGAGACGTTGGTACCTGCAGACTTCAACCAACGAGTACATCGTATGCATAGATATGCAACGTAGACGGACTGCTCGCCTCGCGCATTTCAACCCTTTCTGGTACTACTGCAGTCACGTTTTGGAGACGAATAAAAACTTAAGAGTAATTTGCCCCCGAACGGGACTGCGGCACCATGGTTGATTGAATCGATATGGACAGTTTTTCCCTGTCTTTCTGCAACGAACGGATACGCCTTTCTTTTTTCAAAACGCGAGTGTTTTCTATGAACCACATCCATTCCTCCGCTATTACGGGGGTCCATTGTTAACGGGACCAAATTTTGTTAGTAAAAATAGGCAAATATATAGTTTTTTATGTGCACCATAGGTCCTGTTAACTATGGACCCCCGTAATAGTAGTAGTGACGATCCAGGGGTTATCGGGGTTGGTCTTCGGATAGATTTCTCACCGAGAACCACCCGTATTTGTTTCAAGACATGTATCCTTTCGTTATCCCGCATGCACGTCATCCGCGCGCTGTCGTTGCTCCAGGATGGTTAGTATTTGAAGAGAACTACCTGACTAAGAACCATACCGGAAGAAACAATACGGTTGCTCTGCTATTGTTTGTCGATCCAGTGCTGGTTTTTGCCATACAGTAGGCAGCCACCCCTAAAGGAACTCACGTAGTGCGTTCGGGATTGGAGGCCCCTTGTATACTCATGTCGGGTATACTCCGACGTCCCTCTTCGCAGTTGGCGCTGGGCCCCGCACAGTCAGAAGATGGTCGAAAATGGTGGGCATAATAATGTTTAGGTCCGTCACACGCCTATTGTACCGGACCACCAGCGCAGAAATTGCGTGCCAGGTTCCCAGATTTGGACGAATTTTGTTTATCACACCCTGTTCCCATTCGTTAGTTTGGTCCCCGCAGTGGACCCATCCCATTTTGCACCTTGCTCCCATCCTGTGATGGAGGAACATATATCGGCAGCCCTCCGCAGGAGCCGCCGGGGGCGCACTCGGCACCCTGGTCTCGTTTGGTACCATGTAGGCCACACATATCTACAACAACTCCTGCTGTACAAGTAATTAGTTTACGTGCAAATCTGAAAACACGTGCAGTTTGTTCTCCTCTCGCGCTGGATCAAGGGCCAGACCCATTGCCTGACCCTGGTTCTCGGCCGGAAACGTCTTCAACGACGAACTCCTTGAGCGACAATCGATTGCAGACAAAGTTCATGGGAGACGGAGAAATAGCTTATCAGTTTCTGGAGTCTTCGGGAACAAGATCCGCTCTGGGTTCGACATAGAAATAACTGAAATCAAACATGAATACTTTTTCACTACGACGTATACCTACTGTAAGGTTGATGGCTAAATACCTCACTCAAAAATGGACGCACATGCACGAACATTGTGTTGTCCCAGAGTCACAAAAATGCCATAGATGGCGGTGCATATCGTAAAAAATGTAAAGCTGTAAAGACTAAAGACCGCCAAGATGTAAGATGGTAACACATCCCAATGAATGGCTCTCATCGGCTGAAAATGAAGAATTTGAAACCGACTCCTCCTACCGTGCCACCGCAGTCTTACAACGAAAAAGAAGCTCTCGGGTATTCCGAGAACAGTGATTTTTCGACACCTCACATACAAAAAGGTCAGAATGAAAAATAACAAGGAGAGTTGTCATCACAGGACGATTGAAGCCAAAAAAAATATTTTTTTCCCCTATTTTGTATCTCTTGGTTTTGGAGTCCCCTCTCATTGACTCCCCCCCCCCCCTATCCCTATTAGTTGGATTGATGTCCGTTGGCAACGACACCGTAAAGCATGCCGATCACTACTTGAGCTACTAGTAGATAAATAGGGTATCGTTTTATTTTTATTTTTTTCTGGCGGCCGGTCACAACTGGTGATAAAGTTTAATAATTTGGGCGGGGTGTGGAGGACCTTTACGCCGCACAAGGAGAATGATCGTATCACGTACGTGGTGGTGGTTTTGGTAAGGCACCCAAGAGGCAGTTACTGAGCATACCGATTGCTGCCTCTGGAAGTGGCCACATAGGAACTGAAGTATGTTATTTTTTTGGCCTGTAACCACCGCACTCCGGCTTGTTTCTCATTCTGACCTTCTGTTTTGTGGAGTGTCGAAGCAAGACTGTTCCTGCCTCCCCTGGGTATTTGTTCAATTTTCGTTCGATTGCGAGTTCGGATTCTTCGAGAAACAAACAAATAAACCTGGTGTGAATTACAGTGAGTACCTTCTTTTCATTTCTGTTTTGTCGACACCATCAACAGAACAGACCGTGCTCTGAAAACTCGCTGGGCAATACACACAACTCGCTTCACCGACTGAAAGACCTGATGCTCTGAAAGAAGCGCCTTCACCCGCTTTCAACCCTCAAATCGTACCAGACAACCCCACCAAACACTTTACGCCCTACGAGTACAGCAAACTGATTTGTTTTTGTGTTTCAAAATATTATTTTCTTCACAAATCAAGAGAGGGCGTCAGCCCAACCCAATCTACCCGTAGCCCTAACCCTAGCCCAGTGTAAGGACTCGATTCGAGCGCGGCTTCGCCGTCGAATATGGAGAACTCTGAGAAAAATGTGCGGATCACCTCAATCACATAAAATCATTTGATACCTTATCTGGCATTGTTTGTGGGATGAGAACACTGTAACAAAATACTCCTGTTTTAGAAGGACTTGTGACGGTTGCGTTGTTCGGTGATGTACAGCAGCCTTAGTACGACTTTGTTGGCATTTTTCGGGCGGGTAGAAACTTTCAATTCCGGTGTACGTATTTGTCTTCTATTATTTTTTTTCGAGGATTTGGAATGACCTTAAGTGGAGCAAAGCGTAAGGCGAGCTTTGAGTAGTCATGCTTAACGGGATAATATATGAAGGTTGGTACAGTGGGATTCTTGATCAGTTGCTCTGGACCGCCAGGTCATAGCAAACACAGTAGAGACAATAAAATCCCGACCGCTTGTATCCTCGCTGAGACATGGGCTAAAGTGCGCGAAAGGTCCCGAACGGCTCCCGTAATAAGCGTCAGAGGGATACGTGTCTACTGCTGTATCCCACACATGATACGAAAGCATGACACATACCATGGAATATATTATATACTAATATATGTCCATGGAGTACTCGCTCAACTTACAAGTATTGACACGGAAAGAGCATAAGGTAGTCGAAAAGTTTGGGGTGCCGGTCCGTGGGGTGTGCAGCTGCCGTTGCCCCAACCAACTCAACCTGCTCGAGTGCCTCCGACAAAATTGGTCTACGGACGACTGCTGGGTGTGGACTACTATTGTTTCGAGATGGGTGTTTTTCAGCTTTTCAGTGCCACGGTATTTAAAATCAAAGCATGCCCATATTGTCTAAAGAACGGCTGCACGGGGCTGGTCGCACGGTCTGTAATCGGTATTGCTATTACGAGGGACCATAGTAAATAGGACCAAATATTGTCAGTAAAAATCGGTATATATATATAGGTTTTGTGTGTACCGTAGGTCCTGTTTAATATGGTCCTCCGTAATAACAGTGGCTTAGTTGGGTCGTTAGGGACACCCTACCCCTCTCGTTGCGTCAAGGATGCGATACTCCCTAGATAAACGAAGTCCACCGGCTCTCTTCCTCCCGTACATTACTTCCCCTTTCCGTAAATGTAGGGTCGTTTTGCCATGGTCGTCAAGCGGTGGAGAGGAAACCACACTCCCTGCTGCCAAGACTACTTCCGGCAGTTTGAAGTGGGCACAAGACGTTCGGACGGGACAACGCAGCTTCCTGACAGCTGGTGAGAGGGAAACTTTAGTTTCGACGTGAAGGCTAAGACGATGCATTTCCCGGAATTGTTACGTCGTCCCACTGCTCCGTTCCTCTCGGTTGTTCTGCTGTTGCTGCCGCGATCTGTAGTGTTGCGTCGTGATGGTGTTCCGTTGTTTTAAACATCACCTGCGGTACGTACGTGTATACCAGTACAGTGAAAAGCAAATACTATACTACGATATGCTGCCACGCCAGTATGCACCGGCCATTCTCCGTTTGAAGCTGAACCTCGTGTTTTTCATGCGTACTCTACACCTGCGGTCAACAAACACGTCTTCTGGATTTCTACTGTTGTGGCGACCTAGGGGGAAGTCCATCTGGGACCATGCTTAGTTCGGTATTACACGGGAGTCGTCGCTTATTCGGGCAGCTCCAGGGGCGTGCACAATCGAATATTCTTATGTTATCAATTTGAAACAACTATTGGAAGCCGGCATGTGTACTGTAGTCCATGATATTCCACCAAACCCTATTGCACGAGTTCTCAATCGGAGTCAGTATACGTACCCAACCTCTGCCCTTGAACGTTTCCTTCTCCTGAAGGGCAATCACTCCCGTGAAATCATTGCAGTATGCGTATTTCTCACCGAGACTGCAGATACTCTGGTGTCCGCGTGCATGTTGAGCATGGGGCATGAGGCATCGTCGATCAGACTGCCGTTCAAACGAGAGGGGACGAGAGGGGGGCAGGGGTAAAACGAAGTAGCCAAGCGAGTGAAAGCAACAACGTCAATACGGAAGCTGTGAAAATGATTCAGTTTTGACGTTCTTGCTTCACTTGTCTGGCTATTCCTTTTTACCTCACCCACCCCCCCCCCCTTTCCCTCTCGTTTGAACGGCAGTCTGGTCGATGGTGACTCATGCCCATGTTTAACATTTACGCGGACTCCAGAGTACCTGCGGTCTCGGTGAGAAATACCCACATTGCAACGATTCCGTGGGGTGATTGTGCTTCAGGAGAAGGAACCGGTCAAGAGCAGAGGTGAGGCACATACATGTAATCATTGCAATATGCGTATTTCTCACCGCGACTTCAGGTGCTCCGGCGTCCGCGACTATGTTGAACATGGGGCATGAAGCACTGCCATGAGGCACCCAGTGTGCCTCATGTCAGTGCCTCCTGCCCAATGTTCAACATAGTCGCGGACGCCGGAGCACCTGCAGTCTCGGTGAGAAATACGCATGTTGTAATGATTCCATGTGGTGATTGCGCTTCAGGAGAAGGAAGCGTTTAAGGGCAGAGGTTAGGCACGTACATGGAATCATTGCAGTATGCGTATTTCTCACCGAGACCGCAGGTGCTCTGGCGTCGTCGCAAATGTTGAATATAGGACCTTGACGTTTTCTCTTTTACTTACTTGGCTACTCCGTTTTACCCCCACCCCCCTCGTTTGAACGGCAGCCTGGTCGACGGCGCATCGTGCCCCATGTTCAACATTGGGGCGGGGGCCGAAGAACATGTTTTCTCGGTGAGAAAGCCTCTTTCGTCGTGCTTCGGTGTGCCCCAAAATTGTAGTATGAAGCTGCCATCCCGCGATGTCTCTCGTGATCTTTAGATTGGGAAACGATTACGCGGACAGCACAATTCAGTGGTGACGGGCGTTGAGATACCTACTATCTTGTCGTGCACAGTCGATCGGTCTACACGAGCAAACCGTGGTCTGCTCCTTGTAGCCTGTAAAACTGTTCAACCTTTGTTTCGCTCTTCACGCGCTTGGTGTGGCTGTTCTTCAACTTTCAGTTCGTGTGCAACGAATAGACATGGGCTAGATTTGTTCGAATCATGCAGGACGCAGCAACCCCCCGGCACCGTCATTGACTTTGCGGAGGGGCCCACATCAATAACCTCCCGTGTAGCACATTTTACGACGGCAGTTCATGTCAGTACCCACGCCACCACACCAATTTGGTTTGTTTAGAACAACCGAATCTTCCAAAGGCAGAACAAAAATTGAACGTGCGTTACAGGACAACTACTGGAATGCGAAAAGGAGCAATAGCAAGGGCGGGCTGAGCTTTACGGGAAAATATTAGATTCGCGAGTCGTTATGCTGAACGTTGTGTAGAACGCGTCCATTCCCGAATAAGAAACACGACCAGAAATAGTTTCACCTGTTTCTGGTGAGGTGTCCCGGTACTACTGTATCGTGTTTTATTGTTCGCCAGGACTTGAGACAACTATTGTATGTATACTGTTCACGAGTATTACAGCACAGCCGTTGCTGTGTGCCTCATGTCCCTTCCAAAACTGACACCTTCCAAGTTGTTAACTTCGGTAGATATAACATACCAACTGTGTGGTCCCTTTCTAGCCGAGGAGAACCGGCAAACCATTATCTTACCATGCACACAACTATTGTCTTTGCACTCCGACGCCCCTCGTGACCAGATCGATGGCGATAAACACTGCATCGACAGCAACGGCGCCCCCAGGACCAGCTCTGCCTTCGACGCCGGCATTAGCACCAGTTCCGCGGTCAACCTTCCCCTGTGCTTTGACGGTGACACGCCAGGCCGCGCATGGAGGTGGTGGCTGGTCGGGGTGTATGGGTTCTACGGCATACACGCCTTTGGCATGCTGTACACAGCGTTTCTCCCTCTGAGATACGGTGATGTGGGGTACCGGCCCTTCGAGACCATGACCTACTGGCGGCGCCTGATGGCCGTGACAACGCTCTGGGGGGTGAGCGCTTGCTTCATATGCTTAACACCATTCGAAACATGCTCGGTTCGTTTGAACGGCAGCTGCACACTATCGTTACGGGCGTTTCTTTCACACCACACAAGGCGTGTCGAACCTGTACGTACTATGTACGCGTCATGCCGCAAGTATCTGGCATATCGGCCGCCATGTGTATATCGTCGTTTGATCTTTGACTCCGATGCAAAGTTGTGTTACGCAATGTTTACGTCGAACGAAGGTTTGGTGCCATGCAAAGACGCCTTCCGACGGCGCACCTTGTGTGGAACCAGTACGCTGGCCGTACTGTGAACGGTGGTAGATGCCGAGGGGGGGGGGGGCGGTAACGCCTGTAGCGCTGACCTTCAGCAGTGTTTTAACGTGAGCGCATTACACCGGACTTTACGCACAGTACCAGCGTTCACCCCTCAGCACGAGTTATTCCACGGTTCGAATGAATTCATCGTCAAATAAAGAGTGAGGTTTATGTAGTATGTGTTCCTTTTTTTTGTTCTTGTTTTTCGTGGACTTTTACATATACCGTGTTGTAGCATGTCTTATGCCTGGTATGCATCTACCTGCAGTCCCCCAAAATGGTATCGGGGAAACATATCATGGCAGCCCGTCTGTGCTGTGGTACATGCAACCCTCCTTCAACCTACAGGTCAGTGGCGGCGCATGCTTCATGTTCATCATCTCCGAGGTCCATATCTTACACTGGATGTGGGTCGCCCGGGGCACACAGGAATGTTTCGTTGCCACAGGGATATTGGTTCTCTACACGTTCACCGCAATGAGGTGGGCTCATCTCACATAATGATCTAATTGCGATATTTTGACTACAGCATTTGGGCAATGAACAAGGCGGCGTGCAGAATCACGAGGCTCCTGCGTCCTCGCAGTTTTTTCTTTTCGCTCGCCTGCTGCTGATGTTCCCGGCGGCTTTCGATGCAGAGACGCCGAAAACACACCGTCTATGAGTACTCTAGTTGTGAGTTTCGGTAGCTACGAGTACTGTTGGATGTGCCATTGACGCAAGTCCACTCCGCGCGCCATGCCCTACGCCTACATAGAGCGGTCGAATTTATTTAGGCACATAAATTAATACGTAGGACGATTTCGAGCGAGTGCCAAATGCGAACCGGTGTGGAGGTGTGTAGACGAATGCATCCACCGGTACATCTACAGCAAGTACCTATTGTGTTGGAGATCTTGATAGATGCTTTGCGTTACGGCAGCCAGTAGATATACCACTGAGTAAGGGAAATAACCCAATATAAGATCACTGGTTTGCGGCGGCGTTTCATCGATCGCCGCTGGCCGCAGCGCAATGTCAACTTCCAAAACGGTTATTGAGAATCTCGGGACCCATCAAACAAACATGCGGTGAGGTGGATTTGCAGCATGTGAAACAATCGCTCAAAGCAAAACGTTGGATATCTTCTACCTCTTTCCTTCGAACTTAATGAATTCACACTACTGTAGCTCAAGTCAATAATTAATTGTTTTCATCCACCCCTAACCCCATACACATAGTGCATACATACATGGTTCATGGTAGGCAACGCCTACCCCTGTTGTCCAATCAACCGACTTGATCGATTAGTACTGACGGTATCGATATCGTGTCCATATTTTGGCAAAAAATGGATGAAATCCACGCACGTACAGTACGTCGTAGCTCAAGTCTTTAATTGATTTTATGACTGTCCCTCCCCACGCAACGCCTGAGCATGCCGCTCCCGTTATATCCAGGTAGTGGTTGGTGAAGCCAAGCTTGTCGTCAACTGGATCCAACCGCTTTGCCCACCGGCTCAGACATTGCTTCTGCTTGCTATTTCTCTTGGTGCTACAGGCCTCTCCCGTACAGGTTCCCCACCAAAGAGTTCCTCCGCCACGAAATCTTCAGCTTGTGGAGGGAGTACTTCGATTTCAAGGCCGTCAACGAGTTCGGCGAGGTCGTGGATGTTGACAACATGTCGGAGTTCAAGACGTACCTTCTTGCCCAGCTGCCCCACGCCATCATGGTGGGGATACCCTCTCACCTTATTTGTTACGCTGTTACCCTGTACCAGTACAACTTTATATTCTAAAACCAAATTGCTGACCACTGTGCGGATTAGGCTAGATTTTTAGAATGTTGGACAGAGATCGTGCCGTGTGCAGGAGGGATTGGGTTTCGCGCAGGCGTTGACATAGATATGTAAGCGTCCTTCAAATCGCCGCAAGCAAGCACCTGTGACTGACACTTATCGCAACCGGAATAATTTGGCTTTGGTTCAGTTCACTCGTATATCCTTGGCGTGCGAACACATTACGATACACTCTTGAGATAAACCTGGTATATCTTAGAACGTCTGGTTGACGGAAGGTTTCGCAGCAAAATTTGACGGTGAGGGGATAGGCTCTGGCCTGCAAGACCGACCCGTTACAGCTTTTGTTACGGTTGAATCGCAAGAACGTCACAACCTATAAATGTAGTGCACCCTTCGATGAGGACGCTGAGCAACTGCAATGCTATGCGCCACCCTCGAACAGTAACCCCACGACGGGGCATACTTGAACGAGTACTCCTGCGACGATGGTGATCGTGGTGGTTTTTCTCAGCCCTACGTGCAGAAGGTGTAGACCATTCATCGTGCTAAATCTGATCCAGTGGTAAAATTACCCCATGTGCTACTCAAATTCAACGCTTTCGGCGCGAGGTTTGGCGGCCCACTCAACTCAAAATCCAAACGCAACCAAACTGCAAAACACCTACGTACAGGAGGTGTAGATCATTGATCGTGTTCATACCGTAGCGTCACCCAGCGGAAAATTAAGGCTCGTACAGAATTTGCTCATCAGACTTAACGCTCACGGCGCGGGGATATTGTTTTGTCTGCCCTTGGGGAATCTAAAATCCAAACGCAACTCAGCCGTTTGGAGCCATCTTGGGATCGTCGATGCTTCCGGATCTCCTTCCTGGCATCTGGCCTGTGTCCGGAGTCGTTGCGTCTCTCTTGCTTAAGACACCCGTCCTTCGCACCTTCATCAACCACCTCGGAGTCCGCGAGGCGGGGACAGCGTCGATCCACAAGATGTTCGCGGATGGCTTTCAGGTACACATTTCGTAGATGGCACAATAAAAGCGGGCCCACAGAGGGGCTGTTGTTGGACAAAGCAATCGACCTGACCTGACATACATGCGTTCGTGTCAATGTATACCGAGTGAACTCCCGACGCGCGGTATATGCCCTAAGGATGTACAGCAGCAGTGTGGAAATGTACCCAGTGAACTCCCGACGCCCGGTATATACGCGGTAACGATGTACAGCAGCAGTAGCTCATACTTTTTTTTGGCTTTTCTGGGGCACCTCACGGGAGGACCTCTCTTCTCTCACCACCCATGAGACGGTGCCGAAACAAACAAAATACGCGATAATCACGATGAACAAAATGGCCTAAGCATACATGTGCAAGGAGTACTATTTCAATAGGTAGAGTAATTACTGTAGTAGAGCTGTTGCAGAACAATAGCGTGATATTGCCGTGTCTAAGACAGTGAGTGGGTGCAACTACAGCAGTTGCTGTAGTTCGTCGGTCCTGCCCCCGTCTGTCCGAAAGTCGTGAAACAGTTTAGCCGAGAACGTACTATCACTACAGTGATGTACGTACCTCTTTTGTACAGCACCGGTTTCGTTCAGAATCTGTATACATGGGCATGCGAGAACCTCTATCACGGAAGGAGGAGGCGAACATTGTCACACTGGCGTGCTGTGAATATGCGAGGAAACGCGCTTGGCAAATTATCAACTCCCAACACACACCGCTTTCGTACGGCAACACGTTCGTCCGTCTGAGCAGGCCGTCGGCGTGGTCACGGGCGGCATCGCCGAAATGTTCGTGTCCCGTAAGAGGGAGGCCCTCACCGGCATCCGCAAAGGGTTTGCACACATCGCCATCAAGGTGAGACCAAAGCATGCAGATAGATGTGGAAAACCCCGTTTGACGACGTGTGTCAAACTGTTGTGTGCCGTGAGACCGCACTCTTCCTTATTCCGCCGCAACGTTTACCGTTTGTGGGACGCGCCCGAAGTTGTAACTACTTGCTCGTAGAAAACGCATCAAATTTCGTCGTGCAAACCGCACGATAATCTGCGCGCTCGACGTATAGTACCTCTCGACAACTTACCGCAGGACGCGCCCGAGGTTGTAGCTACTAATGTACTTGCGCATGGAAGATATATCAACCGTCGTCTTGCAAGCAACACGACGATCTGCGCTCGATACATTACACATGCACTTCGTATAGTGCATGTGCTCGTCCGCCTATATGCTGCTTGCGCTCATGACGTAAAGCGTGTTGATGATGGTCCATGCATGCTCACGTTTCTGCAAGGAGGCCACTGATTTTGTTGGGATCAAATCGAACCTGTCCATTCTTGCCTCCATTGTTCGCCAGTAATGCAACGACACATGGGGCAATGTATACTCCTGCTACGTATGTATATGTATATGTATATATATATATATTGATTGTTTCCTTGGCGCCCTCGAATCATCGGCTGTCTACTGCGATCGTGTTTTCCCTTTGATTCGTCACAGGGAGGCCACACCATCATCCCTATCTACGTCTTCGGCGCGTCTTTGACGCACAGCGTGTTTCCCCTCTTCAACAACTGGGTCGTGAAGGCGCTGTCCCGCAGGGTATGGTGTATAGAGAGCGTCCGCGGATCTGAATCCCAGACGAGTGCCTATGGTACAAGCAGTAGCTGCTGCCGGGAAGCAACATAATACAAGCATGACCATCGTTGTTGCTTGTTTGGGTTGCGTTTTTGTACGCAAAATCAAAGCAATTGGGCTTTGTTTCGTAGCCTATTTCAGCTGCGTACCTGGTACCAGTAGATTTTAGTACGGTATACTAATCAAACTGTACCGAGTGTGGGCTATATTATATTATGCCAATCGTAAACTCGAGACCAAACAAAAATGCGTGTGCCTTCATGTATAAATATATATTGAAGAAAGTGATTCAGTGTAGTTTGTAAATACAAAAATGCCATAAATATATATATGATTAAATGTATGGGTTGTAGAATGTTGTACTGCACGCTAATTTGGATTGTAATAAATATTAGTTGTATGTAAAAGCTAAAACGCCATAACATAAATTACCATGTGTTCGGGTTGTCGTATGTTATACAACACGCCACATGGTCCGAATAATATATATGTAAATACTCATCCTTAACTTACGTGTTGGGAGACAAACCACTCAAAATTTTAAGTACGCGTTGTCCCCAAAACTACTGCAGTCTTAAAAGGGTCAAAAACAAAAAAATCAAGTAACCTGCAGTCCTGATTTGCGCACAATCCACTCAAGTTCTGAGTAGTTTGGCCCCTAAACGAGACTGCAGCCTTACCAGGGTTGAGCAACAACCAAGCAACCCCAGTGCTACGTTGGTTACCAACACCGCTGGTACTTCAAGTCTATGATACCTGGTATGGAATACGAATAAATATATTAAGGTCATGTTCCAAAGGAATAATGCGGGGGTGATTTCCCGAGATCCCCTTGAATTATGTGGCTGATATTACGGGGGACCGTAGTAAATGGGATCAAATATTGTTAGTAGATCTAGGGAAATATATAGGTTTTTGTGTGTTCCGTACGTCCTATTTACTATGGTCCCCCCGTATTACTTTCATACTATATTTGCACCACACATGTTTTTGCGTGGAGCGATATAGGACGGAAGAGAGACTAAAACCTTTGCAGTTATCGTTCTTGACGTGTGACCACATGTCTATACGATTTGTATGCGCTGCATGCAACGACATGCATTATCACGGTGGCCCAAAACGGGGGGAAAGAGACTTCTCAATGCATTTCCGAAGAGTACAACTGTAACGTCGATGAACAGTCTGTCACCAACCGCGTATTTAAACCACACAACATGTTCTATTCACGCAGTAGTTTTTGATACACAACGCACTAAAGCGGGTGCTTTGGGCTGATTTTGGGCCTATTTTCTATGGGTCTCCGTGATAGTGTGGCACTTGGCTCATATATAAAATAGTATGATACTGCGGTTTACAGCTTGTCTGTATTTTTATTTAGAAGCTACTAGTATGGCATGGTGCCTACGCCGGAGGATCCCCAAATCAATGTTTTTACCCCCCCCCCCCCCAACCCGACTCAAAAGGGATGCGTGGTCAATGGTCAAATGACTAAGGCAAGCAACAAATGAGTACCCCCCCCCCCCCCCCCCCCCCCCCCCCCCCCCCCCCGAACCCTCAAACGAACAAAATGGAGTGTGGCGTCGGAAAAAATCAAAATGGTGCGATGGTAGAGGCGTTTACGACAGGGAGGGATTATGATACTATTGTTTTCACCACCGCGTTTTACGTCACTCGGGCGAGTGGCTCTCTGTACCTTTCACTCAGAATTGGATAAAAAATATAAAGGATGTCGGAGGGTAACATACTATCTCACCCAGATGGACCGTGCGTACATGTCGCGAAAACTAAAACCAAACTCTTACGTGAACAAAACAAGACTTCCACTAAAACCAAACTCTTACTTGAAAAAATCAAGACTTCCAAAGGAACGTGGTGCTGTTGCCACTCGGCCGAGTGACTTTGATTGACTGAAGAATTCGGGCGAAAATATTTTAGAGATACACCTTTCCTGTGTACCGTAGCCTACCGTCCGCAGCACTAGTCGGACCCTTTCAGTACGTACGGTGTTCAATACTAAGTCTACGGTACTGTAGGCAAAAACCAACGTATTCAAGGTACACACGACGTAAAATGAGTTCGATTTCAATCTGCAATATACCACCGACAGGGTAAGCAGACAGGTTTTTGTTGTTGGAGAGAAATAATATGCATGTATTGCAGTTAGTTAGTCGTGATTGGTGCGTGTTGAAGGGCCGCCACCCACGGGCCCTCAGGCTGCAGCTATGGGTAAGGCCGCCCCAGCATGATGTGCTTGGCCAGTGGGAGAGACGGCACAAATACGTAATAGCAGCACTAATTGTTTCGAACGCTGGACCGGCATGCTGCTGTCGTGTGAAACGAATAACAGTTCCCACAGTAGTTGCTTGCGTCAGAGAATAGCGGAAGAGGTTTGCGCATGTCCGTCGGAAACGATAGCGCCACTGGTATACATGAGCAATGGAAGTAGGATGCGGGGCACGTAACAGGCGTTGAACAGGTTCGTAATTCAGGGAATCGTGTGGTGTAAGTGTAAGTGAGCACGGATTGCTGTACCATGCAGTAGTGTGCTTTGATTCGTCGTTCAGCTCAGCCGGGTGGCTGTCGAACGCATGAAAAAACAAAACATTCCGTCGCTGAAAACCTCATCTCCCTCGCCCCAATGTATACCGTGCCTGGGAAACTTATATACCCTCTCTACTGACGACGCACGTCGCCCCTGCTTTCGTAAGAGCTCTCTGACTAACGCATAATATCTTTCCTTGCAGCTTTCGACCCACTCGCACCGATGTCCCGTCGCTCGATTGTTTTGTCAGTACGCCGCTCCGCTCATGCTCTTCTGGGGAGCCTTCGGCCTCGTCCCCCACCGTCAGCAGCTCAAGATGGTGGTCGGCAGGTGTGCGGTGTGTCCCAGGCTGTATGGTTCTTGTTTTTCCCACTTGGTTTTGTGTGCATATGTTGTGAGACACCTCTAGAATGCTCTATTTTTCGTAGGTCTTTTGTTCCTATTTGGTTGTGTATGTATGTGTTGCGCGCTGTACGACCATGTGACAGCTTCTTGTAGGATGCTCGATTTAGCCGTGGAATAATCCACCGAAACCGCGGAACTTTACACTCGAACAACGATAAACACACTGACGCCTCCACACATTCCATCTTATTGTAGTATCGGACTGCTGCACGTAGGGTGCTCGATTTATAGCCGTGGAAAACTATCAACCCAACCACGCTGTGCATGATGCACGAAAGAACACCTCTTAGCACACTGACGCTCTCCAGGTACTAAATAGTTTTCACTCGGCCTTTGCTACTTTACCGCTGTGTGTTCGTTAGGCCGATTGACGTGGAGCAGGTGACCGAGGGCGTGACCAGCGAGGACGCTCAGGACCTCTGCAACAAGGTCCAGGCATCGGTCCTCGACATCTACGAACGCCAGAAGCCCTTCTGGGAGACGCGCCCGATCGGGTTCGACAAGTAGATGGCAAGTCCCTGTCGGACTACCGAAGAGGTTCTGGGAGCAGCGCCTGGTCGAGATCCAGTAGTCGATGGCAACTACCAATCGGACCACCTCCACACTAACCTGTGGCAGCAGCGCTTGGTCGGGCTCGAGAGGTAAATATCAACTACCTCTTGGACCACCGAAAGAACTTCTGGGAGCAAGAGTCCGGTTGGATTCGATGGCGATCACCTGTCGAGCCACCGGAGAACTTCCTGGGGTTCAGAACTTGGTCGGGCTCGAGAGGTAGATGGCAACTACCCCTCGGACCACCGAAATAATTTATGGGAGCAGGCGTCCGATCGGGGTTCGAGGGGTAGATGGCAACCACCTCTCGGGCCACCGAACGAACTCGTGGTAGCAAGCGTCCTGTTGGATTCGATGGCGACAACCTGTCGAGCCACTAGAGAACTCCCTGAGGTTTAGCGCATGGTCGGGCTCGAGAGGTAAATGGCAACTACCTATCGGACCACCAACATACATTACGGGAGCAGGCGTCCGGTCGGGTTCGAGGAGTAGATGGCAACTACCGTTCGGCCCACCGAGGAGCTTCCTGAGAGGAAACGTCCGGTCAGATTCGATGGCGATAACCTGTCGAGCAACCGACAACTTCCTGGGGCTCAGCGTTTGGCCGCGTTCGAGAGGTAGATGGCAACTACCAATCGGACCAACGAAATAATTTGTGGGAGCAGGCGTCCGGTCGGAATCGAGGAGTAGATGGCAACTACCGTTCGGCCCACCGAAGAGCTTCCTGGGAGGAAACGTCTGGTCGGATTCGATGGCGATTACCTGTCGAGCAACCGAATAACTTCCTGGGGTTTAGCGCTTTGTCGGGTTCGAGAGGTAGATGGCAACTATCTATCGGAACTCCGACATCGGGTCCACCGCCTATCAAGATGGGCCCGCTTCGTTCTGCGTCAGCTTGCGCGACTCCAGAGATGGACGCAAAGGCAAACAACCACACCTGGGTAAAAAAAAAAAAACACAAGAAAAAAACAAAAAATAAATAACTCCAACATCAGGTCCGCCGATTGTCAAGACGGGCCCGCTTCTTCCTGCATCAGCTTGCGCGACTCCAGAAATGGACGCAAAGGCAACCAACTTCAACTGGTATTTCCGAATATCACCCAAGAAAAAACAAGAAAAAAACTCCGGCATCGGGTTCGCTGCTTCTCGAACGTATTGGATCACCGAAGTAATTTGTGGGAACAGGCGTCCGGTCGGGTTCGAGAGGTAGATGGCAACTACCTTTCGGCCTACCGAAGAGCTTCCTGGGAGGAAAGGTCTGGTCGGATTCGATAGCGATTACCTGTCGAGCAACCGAATAACTTCCTGGGGTTTAGCGCTTGGTCGGGTTCGAGAGGTAGATGGCAACTATCTATCGGAACTCCGACATCGGGTCTGCCTCTTCTCAAGACGGGCCCGCTTCTTCCTACATCAGCTTGCGCGACTCCAGAGATGGACGCAAAGGCACCAAAAACAACACCACCTGGTATTTCTAAATACCACCCAAGAAAAAAAGAATTCGGGCAATCCCATAATGCGCATGCCACACTCGGCGTATTCACGTGTGATCGCGTATCGTCGCGCAAACAGACATCATCCGCGACCGCGTTTGACACCTCGTCGGTCGACTCGCTTGCCGAGAACGACGTCTTGGGTACCCGAGATGTGAGGGGACACTTGGTGAGCCTCATGTTGTGTGAAGGATGTATTTATTCCGCTCGAACTCAGACCAGAAGGTGAGACAGCCGCGGCTGCCGCGATCGGAGGTTCCCGGGGTTTATTCGTTGGAGGCCGCCCTCTGCACCCTAGCCGCAGCATCAGGTAGTGATTATGTCGTTGCACCTATATATGACATGCGCTGCCTTTTGCTTGCTGCGCCTCAATGAATTGTTTTCGCGATGTTCCTGCAGCCAGGTTAGTCTTTGACTGTGATTCTTGTGCGGCCCATTACTCGCAGCCAGCTGTGAAGCAAACTCGGCATGCATGCCCCTCAATGGCGTCACTTCTTGGCAACTATGATGGTGTCTCTCTCGCCCGACGTTCTCGCTGGTATTTCTGTGGCATGTTTAGTTTTCGTGCTACTCCACTCGAACAACGTTCATTCGCCGAACGGTGATTACCGTATCTCGTGCCGTATCTCGTGTAGTAGCCGTTGACACTTCCATTAAAATCGCAGTCTCATTTCGGGGAAAACCACTCGAGTTCTAAGTAGTATGTCTCCAAAACGAGACTGCAGTGCTAAACGGGTTAAGGCGTTCCACGGCCGGTCACGATGTTCTTTTTTTTTTCTTCGAATGCAGCTTCGGTATTCCACGCATGCCATTGTACCCTCACTCCGTGTACAATTAAGGCTCGCTATTGGGAAACGTCAGTTTGACGTTGAGGCTCGGTGCCATGTTCTGCAGGCCGCGCTCCAGCGGTATTTTTTATAGGGGAGTTTCCTGGCTATATGGGCGTTCTTCAACCGCTGCGTTTCTTGAACGAGACGTTTTTCGATATGTAGAGCTCTTGTCAATCGCTGCAGATTTTTTATCCCAGTGATACCTTAAAAACCATTTCCCCAGTGTTTTATACGTGCAGCGAGAAGTGTTTTCGTTTTTATGTTGCACGCGCCGATTACTTTCCACGTTTAATCCACAAACTAAACCGGCTGGCGGCTTTGGGGGCAGCGGAGTGGATATTCGATTGGAATTTTTTTATGTTCAAACCCAAACAAGGAAAAGAAACCCAGCCAGGAAGCTCCACACTGCGGAAGGAGTCCAGGAGGTGCCATACAGTTATACAGCAGTGCTGTGTTGTAGTCCGCGTTTCTTGTTTCGTTCGGCGTTTTCGAATCGAGTTCATTTTCGCATCTCGTGTGCGCGCAGATTTCTGCTGTTTCTTATGCTGCCTTTGTTCATCTCGTCGGCAAGTCTGAGCTGTATTTCTTTCACCGAATTTCTCCTTTTTCGTGGAAGGCGCCTGTCCATTTCTTGCTGGTGTATCTGTTATTTGTTAATAGCGGACCTTAACTGTACTGCCACTGCTACTACTCTATCGTTTGAATTTCCGAGGAGCCTTGTTCACGCTGTACATGATTCGATGGTGACGCGTGCCTGCCTTTCTGGGGTAGCACCGAATATTTCTGAGACTCTTCACTTGAGGGGCTCTATACCAGTAGTAAGTCATTTGTACTTTTGGTAAGTCATTTGTACTACGTATTAGTAAATCATAAGTACTATTAGTAGAGTGTCTGCGCATAATATTTTTGTTTATCAAGGATTTCCGTCGGAAAGGTAATCATAATCGAAAGCCTTTCGGCATGCGCATAATCGTAGACGAAAAACAGCTAAATATTGGATTCTTATGTTTGAAAAAAAACACTTGCGGCAGCGGCAGCACTTTTTTTTGTACCAAACGAGCCGAACACAAGAAGTCGTGCAAGCAGCAGCAGTACCCACCTACCTGCAGCAGCAGCAGCAGCAGCAGCAGCTGCGGGAGCAGTAAGCAGCAGCAAGCACTAACAGGCAGAAGTGCGATCTATCTTGCGCTCCTCGACACTCGCTGTGCAAGCAACGCCGCCACAACGAGAAGATCGCCCTCCTTCTTCGTCGTCCCCTCTGGCCGAAAAGGGGTCGAAGATCAGGGGCGTGGCGGCAAGGGTGCACGTGCTTGCAGCACCAGCAGCGCCTGCGACAGCTCTTGCAGCAGCGCTTTTGCTTGCTCGCAGCAGCGCTTGCTTGAGGCAGCTCTCTCGCTTCCAGCAGCGCTTGCTCGCAGCAGCGCTTGCTTGCAGCAGACCTTGCTTGTGTGCAGCAGCGCTCGCTTGCAGCAGCGCTTGCTTGCAGCAGACCTTGCTTGTGTGCAGCAGCGCTCGCTTGCAGCAGCGCTTTTGTTTGCAGCAGCGCCTGCTCACCGCAGTGCTTGCTTATTGCCGCTGTGTTTCCAGCAACAACAGCACTTGCAGCAGCAGCAGCAGCAGCAGCACACTATATGCAGTAGTAGCAGCAGTAGTCGGTGACGTACAGCAGCAGCAGCAGCAGCAGCAGCAGCAGCAGCAGCAGCAGCACCTACCTAATAGTATCTGCTGCTGCAGCAGCAGGCAGCAAAGGCACGCAGCATCAGCGGCAGCAATTCTTCTCGCAAAACTCCGCCGGTAGCAGACACATGGTCCGAGGGTCCGAGGCCACTCTCGGGGCAAGCTTGGCCAATCCAAAGCGCCCGGAGAGTTTTCGGCCAACAGAATGCAGCGGTCGAATCTCATATCATACAAATATGGCTCTAGTATAATATGCTATCCAAAAATGCATAACTTCGTCATTTTTATGCAAATTTGATTAGGATATTTGATTAGTCGTCGGTAACGGGGGAATAGATAAGCAAAATTCGTAATATTATTTCTTTTGCGCAGACACTCTAGTAAGTCATTTGCACCATTAATAAGTCATTTGCACCGTTAGTAAGTCATTGGTACTATTATTAATAGTACGAGAGTCATCAGCACTATCTGTAAGTCATTAGCAACATTAGTGTGCCATTGCTACTATTAGTAGGTCATCAGCACTATCAGGAAGTCATTTGTACAATTAGTAAGTCGCTCACACCTCGGATAACGTAACACCTAACGTTTCATGTTAACGTTAGACGTCGGCGAAAGAAAACGTAACATTACATTACTACGTTAACTACTTTCTGGATTTTGTGATAACATAGTGTTAGTGTGTCATGATGTTGGCGGGCGATCGTGTAACATTATATTAGAGTGTTACCTTGATCTCGTACTGACCGCAGTATATGTGTTACGGCGTTAGGGTATGCAGCCCATAGCGAGTAACACTATGGTAGCGTGTTGGCGGAATTCCTGGTGGCTATTGGAACACACGTTGAAGGGATATAACGTACATGGTCAATTAAACGTTAACATTATGTTACCATGTTAGCTGCATCAGCCCGTAGCGAGTAACGTTATGTCAGTGTGTCAGCGGGATTCTTCGTGCTACCGTAACACCCTTTCGACGGATGACGTACACGGCCAAATAAACGCGTACGTAACACTATGTCAGTGTGTTAGTGAAATTCCTAGGCGCTATCGTGACACACGTCAGAGGGATGACGTATATGGTCAATACAACGTTAACGTTATGTTGCCGTATCAGCCGCAGCAGCAGTCCGTTTCGAGCGACGTTATGTGAGGGTATTACGGAAGTCTTGCTACCATAACAACATAACATACGTCGAACGGATGACGTATATGATCGATAAAATGCTATTAACAGCATCATGTTAATGTTGTTAACTCGTATGCAATGTATGTGGTGACGCAAGTTAGTAGATAACGTACACCTCCAATCTAAACTCAACAATGTGCTACTGCCGTGTTAACTCGTACGTGCGAGTGCGCACATTATGTGTTAGATGGATAACGTAATGTGTTATAGATGGATAACGTACTGACGGGGTTTCCACAAAAAATGAGGGGTTTTTTGCGGGGATCCCTCCTAAATATCCCCTGTTTTGGGGTCTTAAGATATGGAGGGTTTTTTTTACCAGGGATGCCATGCTGCCCTCCCCCCGGGGATGTTTTTGTAGGTATCCCCTCTTGGGATGTCGGCGAAATTGGATAACACGGCTACGCTATGTTACTCCCACACGCCCGCTTTACCACTATCACAGGTAAAACATGTTAGATCTCGGGGAGATCCAAAGGGTAACGTAGTAACATTACGTTAGAACGACTACGGCCCCAACGGTAACTCAGTAACATAAAGTTAGACCCGGATTGGTTTTTATGGTAACACGGTAACAGAATGTTACCCTCTTTACTGACGGTAACACCGTAACATAATGTTACAGAGACTTCTGCATTTAGGCTAACATCCTAACATATTGTTACGTATGGGCCGGCTAAGACTGTAACGTATCTAACGTACGTTAAGTGCTACGTTATCCGACCCTAAGGCAATCAGACGGGGGGTCCAGATAACGTAGTGTTAGTAGTGCTGGTCATTGCGTTACGTTACGTTAGTGTGTTATCTGTAACACAATGTTGTGTGTTAGTTCTGTAACACGATGTTATGTGTTAGTAGTGCTGGCGAACATGGTAGCGTTATGTTAGGGTGTTACGTATAGCACTCCTCCTAAGGGTAACATAATGCTATTGTGTTACGTCTAACGCTGCGTCGACAATAACATTATGTTATCGTGTTGTAATAGTAAATATGCGGATATCGATCTGGGCATGTTAGAGTGATAACGTACGTGTTTGGTCAAAGCCCAACACTGCTGTGTCACGGTGTTGGTTTAAGGACTGATCACGGCATAACATAATGTTACTGTACCAAAGCTGGTCGAGACCGAGCAGTAACATAACGTTAAGGCTCGTGCACGTTCGTGGGTTTCCAGTTAACACTGTGTTACCGCGTTACCGTGATCGCTCCTCTAGTACTAACACTATGTTAGTGCGTTAGCACGTTCCTCTGTTAGGCTCCATAACGTAGATAAGTGTTATCCGAGTGTTACGTTATCGGAGGTGTGTGGGAATCCCTTGTCTGAACGTCTGAACGTGTGTCACGGTTTACATCCATGACTGCAAAAACCTGTACGTACAGGCAAATTAGACCAAACCGGGCGTCTAGCAGACGAGCATACGTTCGCATGCGGGGATTGCTCGAGCTATTCTTGCTAGTCTTGAGTCGGCTGCGATAGTCGTGCGGCAGTGCGTGAAGTGGGCATTTTGTGCCTCGTGACCTGAAAGCAACGAGCCAGGTGTTGCAGTATATATATATACCAGGCAGAGGATTGATGTACGTTATTCCGGGAGATATTCCAGGTTGAGATTAATGCTATTATAATCTAGGTTTTCTTTTTCTGCAGTTCGCAGTCATCAGTAGTAGTACCTGTGGTGAGCAATCGAGACAGCGAAAACGACAACAGCAGCTCCTCCACCGCGCCGAGGATGCTCTCGGACGGAAAATCACATCACCTGGGACCACTGTAGCTGATATTCAGGCCGTGGCATGCCGTGTGGGTCGAGGGCCGACCCTGAACACCAACCTGTAACACCGCTGCATGCCACTACACACAGACCTTTTCGTAAGAATGTAGCCCCACAAGAAACTCAGCCTGGATCTCCGGGGCGGTACGCAATTCGGGAGCGTCCGGAAGGCCGTCTGGCCCTACTCGTTCACAGCTCGGCATGGCCTTAATTACTTCGTTCGGTCATCTCGTCCGAAAACAGTTCGTCTCCAAGCGATACTTCAAGCGGTCGTGTTATTAATAGCAATGGGTTGATGATAGTGGCATGGAGCTTCAGAGATTTCGTGTTCAAGAGTTTGTGCAAGACCCTTAGCCCTCGTTCAGAAATTTGCGCTTGATCTCGAAGCAGTTTGCCATCTCCTCGTCTGCAACAAACAGCTCGCTTCTTGCTTGTTTCCCTTCCAACCCTGCCGTACTCTCCAGGTGCTTGTAGAACCCTCGCTGGTCGCTATCGGCTGGTAGTCTCTCGGTTTTGGGGAGGTACTCTTCGAAGTACGCATGCGCTCCTTCAGCGACCATCTGCAGATTCGCGCACGCGTTCCTCAGAGTTTGCGCACGTGATTCTATCCCGGGGGCGGGCGCGCACAATGCTGTCGCTCATCTTCCCTCGCGATCTATGCTGATCTTGAAAGCACCCGAGGTTTCGGCAGACTCACACCATCCACGCTTGCTTTCGTTGTCGCGCGTAATGAAGGGGGTACTTTTGCTCCTAACGCGCAGATGATGGTCGTGGTGAATAGAGCAACCATACCAACAGTTATTCAGGGCTGGTATGGTAGGTTGAGAATAGAAACGACCCTCGCGACCACTCTCTCACGACACTTTCGGTCGGACATGAACACCTCCTTTTGGGGGGGCTGCCACTCCGAGCAGAAACAAGTGACAGACAACCTAAAATTGGATTGAGTGCGCCTCGAAAGTAGGGGCGGGTATGTGTGTTATTTTCGAAAATTCGTTCTCTTCGTCGGGTTTCCCTGATAAGGATCGCTCCCACGCTAACTAGACAGCAGACTAGCCAGTAGCCTACACCGGGTCGCTAATCGGTAGCATAGTCGCCGGTAGCGAGTAGGCCACAGCAGCACAACAAACTGCTACGGTAGTACAGCGGCACGTTACATGCCGATTTAGCAATGCGGTGGAACCCCGTGGGATCGAATGTCACGGGCTTACAGGCGGCAGGCAGCACCCCGAAACGCCGGTTCGAGTTCAACCGAGCTTTTTTTTGTGTGCGAGTTTTGCTTTTATCGCTGCGTGCTGGTGGGGGTCTTGAGAGCTCTGTCATCGATCGACCATGCACACGACGCACACTCGCTCAATCTACATCACTTCTCCTGATCATGTCCTCTTCGACAAGACTATTACGGGGGACCATAGTACATAGGACCTACGGCACACACAAAAAAACATACATTTCCGTATTTTTGCTAACAATATTTGGTCCTATTTACTATGGCCCCCCGTAGTAGTACCTGGTATTTAATAGTACCTGGTATTCAACATTGTAGAGCAGGGCAAGGGTTGCCCTGCTGTTCCCTAGGTGTTACCATGTAATACAAGGTTGGACGGAGGTATGGAAATTCTCTCGCGACGTAGATACTTGCCACGTAGAATATTACTCGTTTGAATATGCTGCTGTTGCCGTTATTTCGAAGCAAAAAAACAAAACATAATGTCACAGTCGCATCGCGCAGATTGCGATGACCTCGACGTGTCGCGAACACACCATACCAAATAAAACGCCGCAGTAAAATCCAAGATGACAAAAGGCATACAAGCAGACTTTTCGCCGATGATCGTTACGTACATGCACCCCGTAAACAAAACTCTGTCGACCAAACATATAATATAAATGTAGCTGCGCAGAACTCGAAGGGCTGGACGCGCCGTGCAACATTTCTGCCTAATGCGTTCTAGCAAAAGAGGGAAAGAAGAAGGCAGGCAGTCCTAATCGAGAAGCAATATCACACAAAAAATCAAAACGTTTCAGCACACACTACATGCGAAGAACATGTGAGACGCTCAAGGCGGCGGTACGTCGGACTCGAGTCGGCAAGGCACAGCTGCGCTCCCCACGTCGTAGTGGCCAGGACTTCGGTAAGGCGGAGGCATATGATCGGTCCTTGTCTAGATGCCACGATTGTCTCCGAGCGTTCTTGGCTTGCGCGCTCATGGTAGCTAGCACTACGGTATGCTGCCGTTTGTGCCTGGGGAACAGGCCTCGTCATAGACTTTCGAAGGTAGACATACATACGCTGGAAATCATGCAGAAGACGCAGTCGCCGCAGCGCCCGCAGTCGCCGCAGGGGGCGGAAACGGCCCAGAGCTCCCGTACGCCGCAAAAAACAAGTCCGGCCCAGACCCGCAAGGGGAAACCGAAGGGCAAAAACAAATATATGGACCACAGAGAGGGTCCGATCGAAACCCCGGCCGCTAAGCGGCAGCACATCGAGTAGATGGGACCACAGAGAGGGTCCGATCGAGACCCCGGCCGCTAAGCGGCAGCACCGTTGTTGACGTGGGCCGTTATCGTCCTAATGTATCAAGAGAAGTGCGTAGGAAGCACGTATTCGTACCATAGAATTTCCGCTTTTTCTTTTGGTCTTGGGTACTATAATATTTGGTTTTGGCACTATAAGAAGTGGGTACCGTAGGTTGTAGGTATGGAGTTGTAGGCCGTTGTTGACGTGGGCCGTTATCGTCCTGCCTAATGCAAGTCTCAAGAAAAGTACGTAAGAAGCAGCACGTATTTTTTCGCTTTGTTCGTATGCACTACAAAGAGGAGGCACCGCGGGTTGTACGTATTTCGCGTTCGTCTTGCCGACTGTTGTTGTCGTGGGACGCTAACTCTTGTCGCGGTCGACCTTGTCTTTTTCTTCGAACTAATTGGAAATCATTTTTTTTTTTTTTCCCTTCAGCTTCTTCTTCCTCTGTCCTGCCGGGCATTTTTACGAGCGATGGACTGACGAAACTCTTCCTTCATGCCGCACATTGTCGTATATCGTCTCGACAAAAAAGACAGCACTGCACGTATAAAACTTACACGCATACTGTAATACTGGTACTTGTGCACGTACAACATTCGGAGAGACACTCTCCCCCTGTCCTGCCTGGCATTTTTGCGAGCGATGAACTGACGAAACTCTCTTCCTTCATGCCGCACATCGTCGGATGTCGTCTCGACACAAAAGACAGCACTGCACGTATAAAACTTACACATACTGCTGTAAGACAGGTACTTGCGCACATAGAACATTCGGAGAGTTCACGATGTTTACGGGCTATTCGTATGAACATGTACGATGCGAAAAAGTTAATTGGCAAAAAAGCGCTGATGTACCGTTTTTTATCATTTTGTCCGTTAGGACAGGAAATTAATTTTGCTTTTAGACAACCCTAGGTAAACCTAGGGAATTGGTCTTGAGCGCCATTCTTTTTCGTGTGTTCTCCTGAGAGCTGAAGGTTAAAACAAAAACGAGTCGGTTGAGAACGAGTCGGTTGACACCGACTGGTACTGCTTGCCTCTGCTGCGGGCTGCCTGACCAAACCCAGGAGTCGCGAATACACGGCGGCTGCTGAGATTTAGCTAAGATCCACCATAGGGGTGCCAGAACTACAAAAAAGTTACGCCTACTGCATTAATAATGTCGGTATCAACATATAAACGAACACTTGAAAAAATGCAAACATAAGAATAGTATTGTATGTATGATACTTCGAGTGCGTGAACATGAGCAGATTTTGTTTCGTTTTTTTTATTTTCGCCCGGCATGAATCAGTCCGCCGGTACTACGTACTGCTGTACCACTACTTCCACCAAACACACTACTGCTACTGCTGACTTCACCATGCACCACTACTTCTGCGGCGTGATCCCCGCCCTTGCTCTCTTCTTGGGGCACCGTTTCATGGCCACGAAAAGACCCGCCCCATCCCCGCCACCAACCCTTAGCTCCCTGGCCGTCAGCACCATCACACAACCGACACACACAAACTAAAACACGTAAGTCCTGCTCCCACTACAAGAATACTGCAACATCACCTTCGCCCCTACTCGCTCGAGCAACACAAAATTAATTCCTACTACTGTATTACTACATGTTTGATACTACTGCAACACCAATCCCTGCGCTGCCCGTCGAATGCCACGTATATCCCCCTTGCGGTGCGCCGAAAGAAGGCGCGATTATTGCGCGCGTTGGTAGTACCTCGCGGTCGCTGCATCCCCGCGGCTCGATCACCCGCACGCACAGCACCCACCCCGTTCCTACGAACGTAAATAGACTAGAATCGGAAATAACGCCCGACGAAATCGACACACATGATGATCACGGTCGAACCACACGGCCCGACGTTCTTCCTGTCGTACACCACAACCAGCACGAAGGTGGGCAACGCCAGGCGATTTCCTGTGTTAAGTCGTATCTATCATACCTGTACGTACGTATTGTATGTAATTCAAAGTAGAGTATACACCCTGTATAGTTTGCCTGGTGCCAGTCACTTACTGTCAGAATTCGGGTTTTAAGACACCCACCATTAGCGAGGGTCATGAAACGCCTCGAGTATACTATTAATAGAACCTTTGCTCCTGGCGCTGTACAGGACAAGAATGCAAGCAGCCGGGCGCAAAGTTAGAAAATCGAAAGCCACTGCTGTTCAGTTAAGTCATCAAAGGATGTCGGTCCTAAGTCTTGGGCTCTACCTACCCTATAGCTACCTGGAAAGTAACATTACGTGCGCTGTTTTCTCGAAAATTGTTCGCTCCGCTTAAGAAGCAGAGGGGTACTCGAGGACGAAACCTCGCGCTGAAAAAAAAAAAAAAAGCGAAAAGTTTCGACAACTACACAATGTCTGTCCTGGTCTAAACAAGCAATAAGCGATAACGTATCAACAACAAAACGATATCGGGGAGGCTACGCCATAGGTTCGGTTTTCTCCAACACCGGCAAGAAATATACTGGTATTACCCTACATACACCCTACCACGTGCCGAAAAAGTACAGGAAGTCAAATGCAAAAATACAGCAAAAGTGGGTAGGCACTATCGCACAATCTCAAACGCGGCGAGCCGAAGACAACAACTCAAATCAGGGGGTGTTTTGAATATACCAGTGGGGTATACTCTCTTCGACAACTCATCCTGGTGCCAAATCTGGCGGTTGAAGATACTCTGATAGGTACCCGGACGATACCAGGACTACCTACTCTACCCCGGGAATAGCTATCCTACGAAACACACCTGTTGTGTAGCTCTTCAGCAAAATGGACTTAACTAACTACGAGTGACCGAGAGCAGGTCGCCCGCAACAGTACTTGGACCGCAGCACCTCGTCTTGGTGTGTTCGTGTCCGTACGGCGGTGCCGCTGCTGCTGCGGCTACCGAAAATCACGAGGAGGAGCCTGTCACCCCGGCTCCGAACGGGAGGAAGAGGGTCAGCCAGTAGGGCATGTTCACGCTGTGCTCTCCCCTCGCACGTGCGTTCAAAACTCCGCTTGCCCCGCGTGTTTGACCACAGCGGGTCAAGGGCAACATCAAATCAGCCGAGGCAACCGAAACGAAAACGAAATTACTCGAAAGTAATCGAAACAAAACAAAGCGAAACGGAAACAAACGAAAACAAAACGAAAAACGGAGCGAATCGGAACGCCTCGAATCGAATGGAACGGAGAATGGAAACGAAGCGAAACGAAAAAACCGATACAAACAAACGAAACGAAACGAAACGAAACCGGAAAACAAAACAGAACGAAACCGGTAGGCAGAACCAGTAAGCGAAACCGGAAAGCAAACCAAAACCAGAATCCGCCTCTCGTCAATTCCTCATTTGTCACTAAATCGATCAACCCAACCGGACCACACAGCGTCAAACAGCGTACGCAAGCCCGGGCCGCCGCCCGTCCCACCCTTCCCCTCCTGACAAGCAGCCATCCGCCACACGTCAAGTCTCGATTGCAGTAGAAAACCGTGATCCCCGAGAATAGAAGAGCACGCGCGACGCCGACATAGCAGAGGTAAGCGCAAAAACAAAATCAAACAAAAACGGGGGGGGGGGGGGGAACAAATCCCACGAATAAATGGCTAGCAGAAAGGTGTTTTCTCGGTTCCTTCATTTCTTGCCTCCTCCAGCCCTTCCTAGCGTCCTATCTTCCCCTCTTTTTTTGCCTGTACCTTTCCTATACTCCGCCCCCTCTTTCCTTCCTTCACGCTTCCTTTCCTCCTCCCTTTTTTCATTCCTTCCTCCCTTCCCCTCATTTTGTCCTTCCGCCCTTCCCCGCTTCCCACACACACCCCCATACCCCCTGCCTCCCCGCGCCCCCCTCCTCCAATCCTTTCTTCCTTCCTCCCTTCCTTTCATCAATCTTCATCTCTTCCTTGAGGTCGTTCCATCCGTCATTCCTGCCTCCCTTCCCCCCTTCGTGCCTTCTCTCCTTCCTCCTTCCCTTCCTTCCATCCCTTCTCTCCTCCCAACCCTTCCCCCCATTATTTATTCCTTCCTTCGTATCTACCTCCGTGATTCATACTTTCCCTCCTACCCCCATGCCTCCTCTAACGATTCCTTCCTCCCATCATCAATCCACCATTCTCCACAAACCGGGTATATCACAACTCCCCCCCCTCACTGCGAACAATAAACAGCAAAACAGATCGAGACGCCAACCAGTCGCAACCTCCTCCCTCAACCTCCCTCCCCCCCTCCATCCATTCAAGGGAAAACTAAATCACAAAGCCTTCTCACTGGAGACACAAAGACATCGAAACGACAACTCATCGCATTCCGCTCCCTCTCTCCTTACCAATCTCTTGACCCTCCGCGCCCCCTCTCTGCTTCCCCTTCTCTCTCCATCTCCCTCCCTGTTCCCCTTCCTTCCTCCGCCTCTTTCCCCCTCTTCCTCTCTCCTTCTCAATCTCCCCTCCGTCCATCCCTCCCTCCATATATCCCTGCCTCCCCTCCCCCCTCTCCTTCCTTCCCCCTGTCCCTTCACGGAGTGGGGGAGGGGGAACCGTACCGTTGTGCGCCGGTCGATGACATACGCCGCCCGCCAAGGTCACGCGTAACCTCTTCTTCTCTTCGATGGTTACTCGATGGAGCAAGGAAGGCAGAGTGTTTGTTATGCCGCCCCGCCGACCCCATGTTGGGCAGTGGAGAAGGAGGTCTCCCACAATCAAAAACCAAGACAACGGTAGAACGTAATCACTAATAGAAGTAGAACCGCTAGGACCGTACCAACAGCAGCAGGCGAGAAAAAGGAGAGGATAACGGGGAGGGAAGGACGAGGAGGAGGAGTGACGCAATGAGGGTTCCTCCCTCCACGTCCCTCTCTCCCTCCCTCCCTCCCCCCTCCCTCCCTCCTCCCTCCTTGCTATCAACCCGTACCTGTGGGGGCGGCCGCAGCACCGCCTCCCGCAAAAACGCCTGCTAACGGGGGCACATCAAGCTCCACCCCGTCATCACTAAGCACGCTGGCGCAGCTCAACTCACTGTAGAAACCCCCTTTCTTAATCATATCTGCGACGATGACTTTTCTTTCCTCTTGATGCCCTTCGCGGTATACCCCCGACCCTCCGGCCGACCCTACCGCCGCCACAGCAGCAGCACCAGCAGCACCAGCACCAGCCCCAGCCGGGCCAGCTTCTCCAGCAGAGGCAGCCACCGGCACCGGCCCCCCTCCCCCCTCTACCAAACCCCTCTTACCGCCGCCCCTCATCGCTACCCGCGCGTCCGCAGCAGCGCCCGCGCGGCCAGCATCCCCCTGGTCAGACACCCACTCCTCAAACCGGGCCCTCTCTTGGCCTTGATCTTGCTCCTCCCGGGGCCCCCAGGTCCCCCTCGCTCCCCCTCTCCCTCATCTCCCTCCCCTCCCTCCCGTCCCCGTCGTCCTCGCGCTCCCCCCAGTCCTCTACCGCCCTCGATTCCGCCAACTGCTCGCACCAGTACTTGTCGATAGCGAGGGCGGTGTGCTCTGAGTGGAACCATCCGCGCTGGAAGAATATTTTACCGTCGGGAGACACGACCGTGACGCCGCGGGCTCCAATGAGGTACGAACACCACACGGGCTGGATCAGGTCGCTGTAAGGGTTTCCCGGGAGGTAGTCCGTGAGGATAGTCTGTTGAGGGAAAGGGGTGGAAGCAATGATAGCCGGCGCGGGGGAAGAAGGAAGGTGGAGCGGGGGGGGGGGGGGGGGGGGGGGGGGGGGGGCGTAATCATTTGTTGCTTGCCTTAGTCATTTGACCATTGATCACGCATCCCTTTCCAGACGGAGGGGGGGAGGGGCGGGGTTACTCAGAAATGGGGGGGGGGGGGGGGGGGGGGGTGAGAGTCGAGCGATGAACGGCGGGGAGGTGCAGGGTGCAGGGAGTGAGAGAAAAAAAAAAGTTGAACATACGACAACACAAAACATGTCCACACGATTCCACTATCGCGTAGTCTACTGTAGGAGAGAAGAGGTGTCAGGCGCGGGTTGCTTCCTAGCCGCTATAGTGGTACTTCGATCAGCTGTAACTCCGTCGATAGTTGACAAATAATTTCAAGTTAAATATTTGCTGACGCTCTTGACGAATGCCACAAGAGTTGTGCACACCACACTGGATTGGAGCTCGTGCTCCAATTTCGAGTTTCGCGTGTGGACTCTGTTTGGACTGGAAAAAAAAATGATCTTGTTACAATAATCGGAATAGAAAAAAAATCGAAAACAAGCTCCAATCCAAATACACCTTGAAGAAACGCTGTGGCGGTGGTCGGGGTATCACGAAGATGTAATGGCATCGACGAATCTATGGAGGATTGACGAAGGTGTGGCTTAAGTCGACAAAAAAAAACAAAAGGAAATTGACTCGTGCTTTTAGAACGAAATCGACCAAAACGAGAGAAAAATGGTGTGGAAAGGGCTCGGGGACCACTCATATGCCACAAAATAGCTGGGATAGCCAGCATTACATATCTGCAACTACGTTTGAACGGAGCGCCGCCGTCGTTTGAGACATATCGACATTTGTGTGATGATGAGCTGCTGCCTTCGGCGGCCACAGTCATCACCCCAACCAGAGCTGCGTAGACCGTTCCGTCCACCGCAGATAGTAGGCTGGTCGAAAATCTCGTGTCGAAAGCTTTCCGAGAAATATTTCAGATACGCGTAGGCCCCCCGCGTGCTTCGGACAACCTTACGGTTATTTCCGAAAGGTCGGAAAAGTAGACTCTCGGCG